>CM076901.1:30306975-30825975 GCA_039519145.1 Kokia cookei
AAAGGACCAATTTAAAGAAAGAACAAAATCAGTTTACTAATTTAAAAAATGATTAAGATGCGAAAAGGGTGAAATTAAAACAATTGAGGATATGCGGGGATTTAAAGAGGAACTTCCCCTTTATTTAGAAAAAGATTAAATTAAAAAATGAAATTTATTTGCTAATTAAAAAAATATTTAAAAAATTCGGATGGACCAATTTAAAATAAAATAAAAACGTCAAAAGACCACGAAGGGAAAATTCCATTTTTATTTTGAAATCATGTTGTTAAAATGGCTGCATTTCATAACCATTGATTTCAGCTAGAGACGACGCCGTTTAGAATTTTAAATCGACTAAGAAAAGACCAAATAGAAAATGCCTGGAAATAGAATTAAAATGGATTTTAATTTTAATTTATTTTATTTTTGGATTTATTTATTTTTTTGGTTTTTCTTTGGGCCTGGATGGAAATGGGCTTCTACAATATTTTTAGGTAAATTACACCAACAATCACTTTGGTTTCAATTTAGTCATTCAACTTTTAAAAAATAACAAATCAGTCACTAATGTTATCAAAAAGTGAAAATCAGTCACCCATTAACATTTTCCGTTACAGACCTAGCGAGACAGGTGGCGTGGTCTGTAACTAGCTGACGTGGCTAGTTAACTTGTCAAATTTGAACGAAACAAAGTTTGATTAATTGTTTTTTTTTGTTGAATATGACTCATATTTCAATCAAATTTGAGAAATAACCTTCTAGTTAAACTCTATTTATTTGTTTCAATCAAATTCTAGTTAGTCTAGATTATTTTATTATTATTTGACTTTAGCCTATAAATAGAATGTTTTACAACCTTAGAAAATAAACCCATTAAAGATTAGAACTAATAAAACTTTTGGAGAATTTTGTGTTTACGTTTTGAGAGTTCTTTGTTTACGAGTTTTGGGGATTAGTTTTTATCTTCAATTTTTGTACTCTTTATTTTTTTTGTCATTATATTAAAATTATCTTTGCTCGTGGATTTTTATCCTCTTTGGAGGAGTTTTTTTCACATTAAATTTGTGTGTTCAATTTCTAAATTTCTTCCACTATTTTTACTTGTCCGTTGCTTAATCAGGTCAACCTCCAACAAGTGATATCAAAACTAATTTGATTTTCACAAATCAACCCGTTCAAAGATGAAAACAATAAGGTTTGACGTTGAGAAGTTCAATGGTGTCATAAATTTCAATTTGTGGCAAGTTCAGATTATGGTAATTCTAGTTCAAATCGGCCTGAAAAAGGTCATTACGAGAAAAAACCCGAGAATCTAGATCAATCAGAATGGAAAGAGCTTAATGAAAAGGCCTTATCTGCAATTCAGTTGTGCCTAGCGAATAGGGTATTGCAAAACGTATTAATGGAGAAGACATCATCCACCTTGTAGAAAATGTTAAAAACTCTCTATGCGACTAAGTCTCTTGCTAACCGTTTAGTGTTTAAATAAAGTCTATTTATGTTTCGCATGAACGAAGGTGAACTTTTTAGAGATCACATCAATCAATTCATTACTCTTTTAAAAGATTTAAATAACGTTGAGGTTTAGATTGACGATGAGGATCAGGTTATGCTATTGTTGTGCTTTTTATCTCCTTCATACAAGTCTTTTAGGGAAATCATGATTTATGGGAGAGATAATCTCTCATTTGAGGATGTGAAGGGTCATTTGTTGAGCAAAGACAAACTCGATAATGAGTTTGGTTTGAATAGCAAGGCGGATAGACAAGCTTCCGTTTTAGTAGCATCAAAGAAGCGAGACAAAAGGTGTCGTTATTGTAAGAAGTTAGGTCACGTCAAAGCAGATTGTTATAAACTATGAAATAAAAGGAAAGCTGAGAGTAACGAGAAATATGTAATTGGTGCTAATTTGTCCGATGAAAGTAATGATGATTTCTTGTTAGTGTCAACGAGCGATAGCTTCGAGCTTACGTCCGAGTGGATTCAGGATGCTCTTTCCACATGTGTCCCAACAGAGAATGGTTCTCCACATACAAGTTGGCTGAAGGTGGAGTTGTGCACATTAGAAATGATTCATCTAGTAAGGTAATAGGTATTGGTACTATTAAAATTAGGATGCACGATGGGACGATTAGGACACTCTCAAATGTTAGGTATGTACCTGATTTACGAAATAATCTCATCCCTTTGAGTATTTTAGACACGAAAGGTTGCAAGATCATTATCGAGTCTAGCGACATTAAGGTGTTTCGTGAGGCTCTCATTTTGTTAAAAGGTAAAAGGATCGATAGTCTTTATATTCTGAAAGTTTCTATAGTGATCAGTGAAATCGAACGTCTCTCGTCCGTTATGGAGTTGAAGTCAACACGTTTGGAGCGGAGACAACTTGGTTATAAGAGGGGAAAATGTATGACTGTTTTGTTGAAGAGAGGTTATCTTTTGGATGCAAGTTTTGAAAGGTTAGGGAATTGTGTTCGTGAAAATCAGACTCGAGTTAGTTTTTGTTTGGCAATGCCTAAGTCGAAGGCTAGAAGTCTTCTAGCTTCTAAGCACAAATCCGATTCAGTTAATTCCCTATATAGTTCAAGATAAGCTTGTGGCAGGCTTTGACAAAGATAATGTTGTGGAAATACGAGTCAAGGTGGAGATTTGTTGAATATGCCTCATTTTTCAATCAAATTTGAGAAAATAATCTTCTAGTTAAACTATTTATTTGTTTCAATCAAATTCTAATTAGTTAAATTATTTTATTAGTATTTGACCTATGAATTTAGCTCATAAATAGGCTCTTTTACAATATTAGAAAATATACCCATTAAATATTAGAACTCATAACACTTTTGGAGAATTTTGTGCTTACATTTTGAGAGTTTTTTTGTTTTTGAGTTTCGAGGTTTAGTTTTTATCTCCAGCTTTTCTACTCTTAATTATTTTGCTATTATAATAAAATTATCTTTGTCCACAGTTTTTTATCTTCTTTGAAGGGGTTTTTCCACGTTAAATTTGTGTGTTCAATTTATCAATTTCTTCTGCTATTTTTACTTGTTCGTTGCTTAATCAGGTCGATCCCCAACAATTTTCTTTTTATCCTTCCTTTTTCGTTCTTCCAATCAATAGGTAATGAAGATTTGAATATTCGAAGTAGCAAAGATGTCTTTCTGCTACCTAGCTTTTTCATTCCACGACCCTTGTAAACACCAAGTTCAAGTGCTTCTCGTCCTTTTTCAATTGGCCTTTTTCTAACAGCTGCTAGCAGAGATTACTCTTGAGAGCTAATCCTATCCTCTATTTTTCCATTTTGGGTCGGGTTTGTCATTAGTCATGTCATCAGGCTCTTCAATACTTTGATGCTTGTCTTCTCCCTCAATTTTAGCTTCATCAGCATCATTAACTTCATTATAGTTAGACTTGCCACTGCCCCACCATTTGTTTGTAATGACCGATAAGCCATCAGATTAGAATCCAAAATTAAATTTATTTGACATTGCCACTCCCGTCATCAAGCTTTCATGGCTAAAATTTAGGGCCTGAGTTGTTTGTATGTTTCTTATCCCTTATTGCTATAAGTTCGATAGTGCTGAGCCACCTTGTAATTTGAGTTGTTCATTATTTTGTGGTTGAGGTTGAGAGTTGCAGCACATAGATCCATGAAATACCAATCATATAATAAGTCTCAAATGAGCAACAATAGAAGAGGAAAATTATGGTTCAACAATAGTAATCATTTGCAAAGAAGCATGAAAAGCATAGGTTTCTCATGAAAAAAAGTTTTTACACGATCTTAATGACTGCAAAGCAGTAACCAACTGAAGGTTTGAAGATTAGTAATCAAGGGTGAAGAAGCAACCAAGCAAAGTGATTTTTTGTTTTTGCAACAATGAATGGCCTTTAAACTTTTAATCTTCCATCTTTAAGTTGGGAACAGGTCAACAGGTGAGAAGCGAGTGAGCAACCATACGATCAGCACTCTAAAAGGTCTTTCTGATTTGGACGAGGCAAACTTTTAATATTTTTTATTTACGCAAAAAGACCTTTTAATCTTCCTTTTTTGTTCTTCTTCTTTTTCTTTTACTGCACAACCTAGTTAGGAATTTAAAATGGGGTTGTTTACACAGTGGGATGAAATGTCATCTTTTTGTTAAGTCTGTAACGAAAAATAATTAAAAGGATTGGTTTGTTATTTTTTTAAAGTTGAGTGACTGAATTGAAATAAAAGTGATTGTTTTGTCAGTTGTATCAAAGTTGAGTGACTGTTGGTGTAATTTACCCTATATTTTTTTTCATTTTAACATCATACATATTTAATATGTTATTATTAATTAATTTCAAATTATACGCTTCATTATTTATTATTTGTTATTTTTAAACTCACATTTATGTTCTTAATTTATTATTTTCGCAAGTATACGTGAGTGATAAAATTTTTTTTTTATTTTTTTATTTTTTTTATCAATTATGATTCTACTTTTGCTCTACAACAACTTTCTTAAAAAAACACAATACCAAAAATAACCCTTAACATTTGTCTGATTAATTATTTTGATCATTATTTTTTAAGAACATTAACATTTTTTTTTGTTTGAAATACTTCAAATTAGGCTGTAAATTGTTTTTAAAATCAGAATACAAAACCAAACAAACATAAATAGGGTCTATCGAAACCATCTCCTTTTTTTGCAAAATGACGAGTTTCGAAAATTACTTTAATGTTGGAAAATGGGAGTCGCCACCAATCCTTTATTCGGTATGATTGGATCACCGCAAAACGTTTTAAAAAACCGTTCTGAAAACATGTTGGTCTTCAAAATCCAGAAAAACAAGTTCGGGAGTCGGTTACGCATGAGAAAGGATTAGCACCCTCATACGCCCAAAATTGGTACCGTATTAATTATTTTCGGGTCTTAATTTGTAACATTTAAAAGCTCGAATAAAATTTAAAATACGATCCTTGAATGTATGAGTTAAGTTTAAAAGAAATCAAGTTTGTTTGGAAATCCCTCTATTTCAAAGTGATCGAGGAAGAAAGTTACGTCCAGTGAGTTAGGACACGACATTTCAAGATCTAGAAATAACGAGATTTCCTTTGTAAAACTTTTTAAAATTTTGGGAAAAGGATATTCAATTATCTTGATTTGAAGAAAGGTTGCACCTAGTAAGTTAAGGCGCAATATTTCAGAATCGAAGATAAGGAAACATTGCCTCGCTTAAGGGTATTCGATTATTTTGATTTGAAGAAAAATTGCACCTAGTAAGTTAAGGCACAAACTTTCGAAACTCGAAATAAAAGAATATTGCCTCTATTTTAAAGTTTTTATGAAAAACCATTTTGAAAACAAACATGCGAGTTTAATATGAATAAGCAGTTAATAATGGATGTTAAATAACGCGAAGTAAGATAAATAAGAAGATAAATGGTAAAAAAAAATCAAAAAAATGCAAAATACGAGTGCATAAAGGTTAAAATTAAATGAAAATATTGATGAGAAAGAAGAATGATGCAATCAGAGTTGAAAACGAGACTTTTCGGATACCCGAGGGCAAAATGGTAACACATGGCAGCCCCTTAGGCATCCTGGAGTCAGAGGACTAGTTTGAAAACCATGGAAAATTTCTGGGTTAATTTTGTAATTAAATAGAACTTGATTTAAGGATTAAATGAGGGACCATCTGCATAAATAAACCAAAAGAATGACACGTGGCAACCCCTGATGCTTTCAAAAGGTCAAAGGATTAAATTGAAAAGCATTGAAAATTATTGGGCCAATTTAAAATTAATTAAAAGTACAAAAAGGACCTGACTAAAAATTTGAGAAAAAGCGGAAGGTTCGAATGCATAAATAACCCTTTTTTAAAAACACACGGATCCTAAGTCGAGTCGGGTCGGATTTCGGGTCGGACATGGGTAATAGCTCAAAACAGCGTCGTTTTAGGGCTGAAACTCAGCCCTCAAAACGACGCCGTTTTGAAGGCCTATAAATAACCCCTTTTAGTAAAAAAAAATCATTTTTCCTTAGTTTTTTAAAAAAAGGCTTCCTTCTCCTTTTGTTCTCTCCTCTCCTCTCACGCCGGCCAAGCTTCGGCCCACATCCGGTCGAGCTCCGATCATTGGCCCGCCGCAAGTCCGTAGCCACGCGCTGTTGCTCGTCTCCGCCATGGCGCCGTCCGATGGTCCACGTACCCCCATCTCCGGTCACTGGTCCGTAGCCACGCGCCGTTGCGCGTCTCTGTCATAGCACCGTCCGATCGTCCACGCTCCCCCATCTCCGATCACCGGTAAGTTCAAAAGTCTCTTCTCCTTTTCGTTTATTATTCTTTAAAACCATTTTTCTTGTTCAAAATATTTTGTATTTTTTTAAAACACTGTTTGATTCTCTGCAGATCGGTATACGTCAAAGCGTGGGCGACGATCGGAGGTGACTTCGGCAGAACTCCGGCGACGACGCAACAAGGGAGTTTCCTTTTTGTCCTTTCAATTTCTATTTTTTTATTATTAAATTCATTATTACCGTTATTAATATTATTATTAATAATACTTATTAGGTTATAACTAATATATTAATTACCATTAATGTCTCTTTTTATTTATTTAAACGTTGTATGATAATAAATTAGGATAATGACGACATACATGGGTTTGTTTAATGAGTCTGATTGTTTCAAAGAATATACATATGTATTTTAAGAACGGAAGCATTAACGAAGGATGTATGTATGCATTTAATATGTACCTGGAACTGCTGAAAGTATTGATTACTTTGGATATTTGTTTTGTTTTCTGATTCTTATGCTTCTTTTGTGGCTCTGTGTACCTCTGGGTACCTCCGTTTGCTATTGATTGTTGCTACTTAAATTGCGAAATGCTTTCTCCTCGCTATTGACTTAAAACTATTTTTTGTATTGATTTTTTTCTAAAAAAGTCCCCTTTACAAAATGTTTGAATCTGGTTTAATAACCAGATTTACAATGATGATTATTTGTTGTTTGCCATTTAATACTGGTCTTTTCTCCTTTTTTGCAGGTGCAGCAATGGTGGCTATGCAGTGACGGTGGCAGATCAAGTTGAAGGTGGTGGCACTGCCGGTGCTGACGTGGCAGGCCCTGGTTGGCTGGGATGGTGGTGATGACAATGCAAGTGACTTTCGGGTCAACGGTGCAAATTGTTATAGGGTTTAGGTAATTTGGCATGGGTTAAATGTGATGAGTCAAAGGAATTTGGGATTGTATTTGTGGTTGGGCCTCAATTTGGGCTTTTGTATTTGGACATTGTAATTGGACATGATTTAGATAGATTTTAACTTTAAATTTATAATAAATTTAAATTTTAAGTAAATTTAAACTTAAAATAAATTTAATTTTAAAATAAATTTAAATCCTGTTGGGCCCGGACAAATTGGGCTTCAACAGGGTTCATAACAGAAAACCCAAATGAAAAGAAAAGAAGTCCACAAAAGAAAAAGAAAATAAGCAAAATCTGATCTGAAGCAAACACGTGGAAGCACCGTTTAGATGCCCAATCAGAAAGCCAATCGTCACTTTCCAAAGAAGCTTTAATCAAAGTAAGCTCTTGACGATTCATTAAACCGAGGGGCGTCCCAAAAAACCCATCAAATTTCATTCTCCCCTCTGCACAATCACTAACTTCATCTCTAGATTAACTGTCCAGAAGGCGTACCATCGATCCACCCAATGACATCACCAAGAAATCCCTTTGTACCAGGTAAATTTGCTTCCACTCTTTCATTTTCAGTTTAGCAAGGTTATGAGCTCTTTCATTTACCGATATAGGAACAAAAGCGAAATTGAGTTCTTGAAAGTTCTTACCCATACTTTTAATGTTTGCAATCAGCGGTCCAATTTAAGATTTATCTGGCCCAGGTGATTGACATTTTCACACGATGGACAAAGAGTCCCCTTCGACGATCACCCTCCACCAACCGTTCTCCAACCTCGTTCTCTCCGTCAACTAAAAAGCCAATGCTTCCGCTGTGAACACAGAGGCTACATGATCCTGTAAGATCGAATGCTCTAACAACACCGAACCACTATCATCTCTTGTAATAATCCCCAAAGTTACCTTGAAGCCTTGACTGTCAAAAGCCCCATCAAAGTCGATTTTAACTGTGGATGACAGCGGGCACTACCAGGTTATCTTTTTTGTTTCAGGGGTAAAAGCCTTAGACTCCAAACCATCTAATTCTACAACATATCTGCGAATAAAAGTAACAATGTCCTTACTTGCTACCTGTTTCTTTTCGTGAACAAGCATATTTTTTCCTTCAAATAGCTCAAACAGCATAGTAGAAGATTCTTTGCTGATGAATAGAACTATTCTAGAATACCCAAGTGAGCCACTTAGTAGTGTCCAAATTTTAATTACTATGAATCTATGTGTATTGGAGATCTAACCAGATATCCTTTGTTTTTTGGCACCTTCGCATGACATGGTCCACTGTTCATCATCACCACCACACCGGGGTCACCGAGCATCACCAACTAGCTTTTTGACCTTTAGGTTAGCTAGAGTAGGTATATAATTTTTGGAAAAACACTGGAGAGTAATTTTTACCTTTCTTGGAATGTTTAGACTCCAGAGAGATTTGTAAAAATTTGTAGAAGTTGTTTATAAAGCATAAGCGCTAGGATCCCAATTACTGCCTTGTAATTCTTTGTAAGTACTTCGCACCAAGAACTCACCAGAAACCTCAAGCCCCCACACCATATAATCCGAATGTTCTTCAATTGCCATAGGGATCTTGAGGATGTTTACTGCATCAGGCTCCATGAAGGTAAATTCGATGACCTCTTTTTTCCAATTGCAACTATCTGTTGCAATTAGATCAATAACTCTCAAATTCTGATCATTAATAATGAGACTAGACAATATAAAGTTGGTATTTTCGGGGATCCAAGGGTCCGACATAACAGAAATTTTATCACCCAAATTGACTCTCCAGCAAACACCTTTCTCTAAAACACCTTTTGTGGCCCAAATACTTCTCTAAACATAAGAAGGGTTAATACCCAAAGTAGAATGCATAAAATCGATCTCATGAAAATATTTCGCTTTAAACACAAGTGAAAGTAACGAATCTGGTTGGGTAATGATACGCCACCTCTGCTTTGCCAAGAGTGATATGTTAAACTTCCTCATATCTCGAAACCTCATCCTTCCATCCGATTTCATCTGGCACATATGATGCTATTCACACTAGTGCACTCGTTTCTTCCTTGTACTATTACGCCACCAATAACAAGCAAAAATTTTCTCCAAATCAATGCAAAACACCCTAGACAATAAAAAGCAGGACATAACATAGGAGGGAACTGCCTGTAATACTGATTTAATGAAAATTTCTTTCCCCCCTTGAGATAAGACTCTCGAACTCCAACTCTCAATTTTTTGGGCGATGTTATCCTTAATATTCTGAAAAGGCTGCCTTTTCCTCTGACCCACCATATTAGGGAGCCCCAAATAATTCTCAGAATTGTAAGAAATACGCAAACCCATAAGTGTAGCCAAACGAACCTTCTCATCCTCTGAGGTGTTAGAGTTGAAAAGAATGGTCGATTTTTCATAATTAACTTTCTACCCTGAACACTCCTCATACTCCTTTAATAACTGCTTCATTAAAACCACATCTTCCATTATTGTCGCACAAAAAAGAATGTTGTCATAAGCAAACAGTAGATGTGACACACTCGAACCCCTTCTACTCATTCTAACCCCCTTCAAGTCCCCATTGTCCATGGCCAAACGCATCAGCGTCGATAATCCCTCAGCACACAAAAGAAACAAAAAAGGGCTAAGGGGATCCCCTTGCCTCAACCCCCTAGTCGGAATAAAATTCCTTCTAGCATTACCATTTATTCGAACTGAGTAAGATGTTGATGAAATGCAAAGCATAACCTTTTCCACCCAAGCAGTGGCAAAGCCCATTTTTATCATAACAGCCCTCAAGAAACCCCACTCAACACAGTTGTATGCTTTGCTCATATCGAGCTTGATAGTCATACAACCAATTCTCCCTGTGTGTTTATTTCTAAAAAGTGTCAAGCAGCTTATACGTTAAAAGCACATTATCAGTAATTAAGCGACTCGGCACAAATGCGCTTTGAACATCATCAATACAATTTCCAATCAAATTTTGTAATCTGTTAGCCAGAACTTTTGCCACCATTTTATAAATCACAGAACACAAGCTAATCGGTTTTTAATTAACTAAAGTTGTGGGGTTTTGAATTTTGGGTATAAGAATTGTAACACCAAAACTCGAAACTGTCACCGGTCAGGGTCTTAGTGTCTTACTGTTCATATATCACTGTTCATCTTTTATTATCATTTCATTCAATCTTATTTTAATAAAAATGTGCACCCAACACATCATAAATCATCAATTGATTATAATCACAACTCAACAAGGGTAAAAAGGTCATTTTCATGATTTTTGGAGACTTTTATCGATACCTGTTAGACAAGTAACGGTAGTTGTTCAGTCAGAAAATAGTTCAAAAATAGTGCAGAGTTCTACCGATACTCGAGATGTTTTTATCGATACATGTGACACAACTACCGAAACAAGTCATGCTTCCACCGATACTAAAAACTCCAGAGAGTTAAGAAGTTCTACCCTACAACTTCTATCGATACAAGTTCACAGACTATTGATACTTCTATAAGTAGAACTACCAATACTTATCTTGCATTTACCGAAGCAACCCAAGTCAGTAACCTACATCTCACTTCCTCTATACTTCTACTGGTACAAGCAAGTATACTACCAAAACAAGTATGCAGATGTCAAATATATGCATAAATTTCTAAGTTTACACAATAGTCTACAATATTTACCAATTTCTCAAAATCATACCTACATAGACATTTCATATTGGTATATAATTCTTCACATAACAACAAAGAATACATATCAAAACATTCATCCAAATGTTACCATGCTATTTAACCATTACACCAAAACAACTCAAGTAACACAATCCTAATACATGTCATATAAGCCAAGTGATATAAAGACTACCGAGCAAGCTCCCGAGATAGTGTGATTTTTCTTGAGGATCCGATCTTTCAATAGCAAATGAATCTACAAAACAGTAAACATATACACAGGTAAGCTTACAAAGCTTAGTAAGTTCGTAAGAACAATTAACTTACAAAATAACATATTTTGTTACGGAAAGAATAATAAAACATCTTCGTTATCCCGTGGCATTAGCATCAGGTTAATCTCACTGAGTCTTCCAGAAATTTAGCTTATATGAACCCAGAAAAAATTAGTTCATACAAGCCCAGATAGGTTAACTCTTACGAGCCCAGATAAGTTAGATCATTCGAGCCAAGACAGAGTTTAACCAGTAAATGATGCTACTCAGACAAGCTAATGAGAATCCGTAACATATGCTGAAACTCAACCATCGATACGATCCAGAATTACCCACTCACGATGTTGCTCATACAAGCTGATGAGAATCCATAACGTATGTAGAAACTCAGCCATCGTAGGGGTCCATATAATCAGTATTCAGTATTCATCCTGAGTCTATCGACTCATGATGCTACTCATAAAAGTTGTCAGGAAACTACAGCATATACAGGATCTCAACCATCACGTCGATATAGATCACCGGCCTAAGGCTTAACGTCTCCTTTCTTCATTCCTATCTTAAATTTCTCAAAGTATCCAGCATATTTAATTTGCTACAATAATAATAAAAAAAATAAAAGGGATTATAACAACATATAAACTAAGAATACGAACTTACAAGACTGATTTGTAGTAATCATCAAAGTATAACGACTATTCCATAATTTTCTCCTTGCTTCGATTTTCATCTTATTCTTGATCTATAATAATAATTTCATTCAATTAACTAATTCAACAGTAAAATAAACTTACTTTAAGCAATTAAGTTCTTCTTGACATTTTACAAATTTGCCCTTAATTTTTCACTTTTATTCAATTTACTCCCTTAGCTCAAAACTTGCAAATTAACCATTTTTAAACAAAATCAAGTTCAACCGAATACTATAGTACTTCAATGCAGCCCACTTTTGCAATTATTTCACCTTAAGTCCTTGCAAATTTATCACTTTAACATTTTAGTCCTTAAACATTGAAATCATCAAAAACTACTTTACAAAATAATCAAATCTAACAACCAAGCTTATAAATCTTCGATAATCTTTCAAGAACAAGCTTATTCATCAATGGAAAAATATATAACATTTGACAAAATCATAAATTAGTCCTTGAGCTAGGTAGATTAATCTAATACGGACTCAAAAACATAAAAATTACTAAAATGGACGAAGTTTACTCACCTAATCGAAGACACAAAGTTTGGACAATGGTTTTCTCTTCTCCAACTTAGGCTTTCAGCTTTACAAGCTAAAAGAAAGGAAGATGATGACTTTTCATTCTTTTAATTTTAGCTTAAATTTATTTGTTTATAAATTTACCAATTTACCCTTTGTTCATACCTAATTTCAACCAAAATTTAAGCCAAGTTTGTCCACTCAAGTTACTAATGGTTATATTACCATTTAAGTATCTTGACTTACCTTTCAATTAATAGAATTCAACTTTCGTACCTTTTACGATTTGATCCTTTTTATTTAATTAACTACCTAAATGATAGAATTTCTTAACCAAAATTTAATACTATACTAATGACCTTGTAAATATTAAATACTTAATATTTACGATCTAACACATCGAATTTGTGGCCACGAAATCACCATTCTCGAGCATACTAAATTAAATTAATTAGTAAATCCTCATTTTATTAGGATTTAATTGCAATTTACCAAAATCTAATGAGTTTCATATCATTTCTAGTATTAGGCCATTTAAAGAGAGTCCAATTTCATATTTGGTCCAAACTTATTTTCAATTTAGTCCTAAACTAATTAGGACTAAATGAATAAATAACCTAAAAGTTAATGGAATCAATCATATCCACCACCACATGGACTTTTTTACCATGGTTTAATTACCATTTTGGCCCCTTTACTATTTTTAGTTAATAGCAATTAACTTTTACCGCTTTTACAATTTACTCATTTTTCCTTAATACCCAACCAAACTTCAATTCACATATAATAAGACTCTGTAAATAGTTAATAAAAATATTTACGGCCTTTACTTTCAGAAACAAGGTCTCGATACCTCATTTTCTAAAACCACTTGACTTTTAAACCAAACTACTTACTATCTTTTAATTCAATAATTAAAATTAGTCATTTCAAAATTCCATATAAAATTATTATTGACTTATTTAATTTAAACACTCATTATAAAAATTTTCCCATTAGGTTTGTGGTTCCCAAAATCACTGTTTCTGACACCACTGAAAAACGGGATGTTACAAGAACAATTTTAGTAATGTTTGCCTTATCAAGATGAATACCTTCATTAAGTGCTCCCAAACAGAAAGAGACTACATCATCAAGAACAATCTTCCAAAATCTCTAGTAAAAAACAACAGGGAAGCCGTCAAAACTCGGAGCTTTCGTTGGCCCCATTGCTTGGAGAGCTACAAAAATCTCCTCTTCAGTAAAGCGGCCCAAAAGATAAATATTATCCTCCTCGAAAATAACGGTATTAATACCAGATAAAATATGTTCCCCTTCACTTATCATATTCGAAGTAAATAAAGATCGGAAAAAATCTGTAGCAATTTCTCCAATTTCATCCTTATGATCTGTTACTGTACGATCTTCCCTATGCAAACACGTGATGACATTGTTCTTTTTTCTAGTCGTGGCAAAGCGGTGAAAAAATGACATGTTCTTGTCTCCCAATCGGAGCCAATTGGCCCTTGCTCGCTGCACCAGTAGGCCTCGTCTTTGTCTATCTCAAGATTCAAGCTTCTTCGACTGTCAATTATCTCTGCAATTTACCATCATCTCGATTCCCCTGAAGAAGTTCGCCCAACCTCTCCTCAAGTCTGCATTTTAAGCCCACCCGATTTCTTCTAATATCTTTTGCCCAAGTCATCAATCTCAAACTCAGACAATGAAGTTTATCAAAAATAGAATTTGCTGGCACCTTCCAAGATCTTGCAATTTCATCTTCCAGTGAATCCTTCAACAACCACCATGCTTCAAACTTAAAGGTTGATCTTCCAATGGGCTGCATACTCTCATCAGTGTTTATCAAAAGTGGACAATGGTCCAAAAAAGAGTGAGGAAGGTGTCGGACTATACCATTCCGAAACATATTCAACCAAATCGTAAACGTAACTCCTCTATCTAATCGTTCCTTATATTAGTCTTAAGCAAGTTACCCCGTTCCCATGTGTACGAAGTGCCAGAATATCCAACATCATTCAACTCATAATACTCTTAACACTTTCCGAAAGACTTTCATTCTACATTCCTCTCTAGGTAACCCTCCAACTTTTTCAAATGAGTATAAAATCTCATTGAAATCACCACTTACGAACCAAGGATACCTATTCCCCTCCCCAAGTCTCTTTAATAAGTCCCAGGTCACATTGCTAGTATTTGCAAAAGGTTCCCCATAAAACCCAATATAATGCCACATATTATCACCATCTGCTTCATGAATTAGAACATCAATATGGTTCTTGGAGTAGCTACAAATACGGACATCAACATCATCCCTCCAAGCTAAACATAATCCCCCCTTGACCCAATAGCATCAACCTTAATTCCGTAGTTAAAATTGCATGTGCTTCAAACTTTCTCCATTCGGTTCCTATCCAGCTTTGTCTCCATAAAGAAGACAATTTGAGGACTATTTGACTTCAAAACATAACAAAGTCGTTTAACTGTTCACAATTTCCCCAGACCACGAACATTCCAATTGAGAATCCTCATTACTCTCAGTCGGTTTACCTATTAGTAATCGTCGATCTAAAATTTGAAGAAACATTAATTTGGTCTAATAGCCATTTCCCCGAATCTAAAATACCAAATTTACTAGAATCTTCCATGTTAATTCTAGATTTTTTAATAGAATCTCATTTCTGAGTAAATATATCTGCCACGTCATCCCATAAACCAAGTAACTTTCTCTTTCTTGAGGAATTTAATGCTGGCAGAGAAATATCACATGAATCCCTTGAAATTCGTTCCCAACTAGCTAGAGTTGACTTTGAATCCTCCCTTGAAATTTTAACTTCTTTCTTTTTATTACCCGTTTACTTTTCTCAATCATATTCTTATCCATCGGCATTATTTCCTCTGATTTCTTTCTAATTTTTGTGGGAACCCCATTACTGTCGAAATGTTCTCCCTTAAAAATCCGTTCATGTCTACTAATCCCTTAATTTCCATATTCACTTACGCTCCCCCATCTCCGTCTCCGATGGTCTCTCTTCCCCATTGTTCGCTGGAGGTTCAATAAAATTTCCCCCTTCTTGCTTCCCCTCTATTTGCCTCACCGGACCAGTATAATTTCATTGAACTTTAGAAAAATTCGAAGATATCCTAAACTGGATATACTCTTTTCCCAGTAACTTTGATTCAGCCCGCAGGGCATTAGTATACAGAAAAGAATCCTCCTCTTTTGCCCATCATTGTCCACCACTCCATGTCCTATTTTCCCACAACCCAAACAGAACAATGAAAGGTTCTCAAATTTAAAGGCCAAAAACATTTTCCCACTATCACTTGTAAAAATAAAGATGCCTCTCCATAATCACTAATTATTGTCTAAAAAACCACGACCCTCCCTCCATGATTCGTTCCATATCCATCACACTATTAAAGAAAACCAAGAATAGATTCTGTCCCACCAACCCGATTTCAAACTTCTTACTAGTTTTCTAGACACTCTTCATCTGCGCCCGAAAGTTGTCCAGATTAAAAGTTTTTTAGTTCACATCGTGCACAAAAGGGACATTCGGCCTTTCAATTCAATCAGAGAACTCCGAACCGTTAATTGGATAAGCTCCTCCTCTAGTAGAGATACCTCGTCCTCCGCCATTACAACCCCTTAAAACAAAATCACCACTCACTCACAACTCAACTACAACCGAACACTGTCCTCTCTGAGTCAAAAGAGAGAGTTTTCTTGATTCCTATTCTTAGAACATTAACATTTAAGGTTTCATGTTTTATCAAGTGATCAATTTCTAATGTAATTGATAATGTGTCCATTAATTGATAATGGTCAACAACATCCAGTGATGTGGCATTCCATATGTGCATAATTGGTGATGTGATGATATTTTATTTTATAAGTTACATGCAAAATAATAATAAATTATAAATTTAGAAAAATTAATAAATGTTTTAAAAATTAAAAAATTTAGGAAAAATCTTTTGAAAGATTTGATAAAAGAAAAACTAAAAACTAATTATTTAAACAAGAAAACTTTTCTAGGCAATTAAAGACTTTTAGTTATACTGACGTGACTTTCACCTAAATTTTTCTAGGCAATTAAAAATATTTTTCTAAAAATTCATCTTCTTTCTCTTTTTGTTCTTTGTTTTGTAGAAAAATTAAAAAATTTTGAACTTGTTCTTCTCTTACCCACATCATTATCAACTCCTCTTGACACGATCACCTCAACTATCTAGTTAACCAACCACCACATCACCACCACTATCGACCCTCCACTCTCGCCACTTTAAAATCCAAACCCTTTGACAACTAATCCACTTACCATCACCACCTTAAAGGTATTCTCACAACACCATCAACTACAAAACATACACACCCCAACAACAACACAAAAAGAACAAGAAAAAAACTCTAAGAGAAGTGAAGGCCCGCAACGGAGAGAAAGGAAACAAAATCAAAGAAAGAAGAAAAAAAAAGAAAAAAAGAAAGGAACATATTTAATTTAGCATTGAGGCTAGTTCTGAGGTCTCGTGTCGTCATCTCGAAAATTTGAATGATAGGAATGTAGAAGAGGTCAAGGAGAACAACATACCTTGGAATCAAATTGAGTCAATATTCGAATTTTGATATCGAGCAAGGAGAAGTTTGAATTTGCAAGAATAGATTTGTTTAGTTTGAGACTGTTGGGATCGACCCGATTAAGCAACGAAGAAGTAAAAATAGCGAAAGAAATTGAGAAATTGAACACACATATTTAATGTGGAAAAACTCATCCTAAAAGGATAAAACAAACCATGAGCAAAGATAATTTTACTACAATGGCAAAAGAATTAAAAGTATAAAAAATGGAGATAAAAAATTAAACCCTGAAACCTAAAAACAAAAAACTCTCAAAACGTAAATACAAAATTCTCCAAAAGTGTTATAAGTTATAATCTCTAACAGGTGTATTTTCTAAGGTTGTAAAATAACCTATATATAGGCTAAATTCGTAAGTCAAATAAATTATGCTAATAAATGTAAAATATATTATACTAATAAATACTAAATCTTCTAGAAAGAAAATATATTTTGTTTAACTTGACTTGAAAGCAATTTTTTATTTGATTGAAATATGAGACACACTCAACAAATCTCCACCTTAACTCATATTTCCACAACGTCATCTTTGTCAAAGCCCACCACGAGTCTATCTTGAACTATATAGGGAATTAACTGAGTTGAATCTATGCTTAGAAGGTGGAAGACTTCTAGCCTTCGACTTGTGCATTGCAAAATCAAAACTAACTCGAGTCTGATTTTCACGAACTAAGTGCCCCACTTTTCAAAACCTGCATCCAAAAAAGAATCTCTCTTGAACGAAATAGACACCAACAAAAAGAAAAAAAAACTCAATAAATAATACCCTCCATTTAATCCCAATAGATAACATAAAGGATACTAAGTAGACTTGCTCATTATAGACTTAAAACTGTAGGACAATGCATCAAACTGCAAGCGAATGGCACAAGTGATTGATCAAACTCCATATGGATTCATGCAAGCAAAACATAGTTGATGTAATTAGGTCTGACCAATATGCTTCAGCTAGCTATGTCAGGTAAACCAGTAGGACACGAGCTTTGTGTCATCAAGCATTATCCTAAAGAATTTTAAGCTTAAGTAAACTACAAGAGTTAATTTCAATAAGGGAAAGCACTCCAGAAAACAAAGAACATTTTTCCCTCCTATTACCAAGTTATCTTCGCTCCAAACGAGTTGACTTCAACTCCGTAACGAATGAGGGACGTCCGGTTTCACCAGTCACTGTAGACCTTTCTAGAATATAAAGACTGTCAATCCTTTTAACTTTCATCAAACGAGAACCCCACAAGATACATTAACCTTTCATCTAAACGAGAACCCCACGAGATACTTTAACCTTTCATCAAAACAAGAACCCCACGAGATACTTTAACCTTTCATCAAAATGAGAACCCTATGAGATACTTTAATGTCGTTTGACTCGATGTTGATTCTACAACCTTTCAAGTCTAAAATACTCATGGAGATGAGATTCTTTCGTAAATCAGGTACATACCTGACATCTGAGAGTGTCCTAATCGTCCCATCATGCATCCTAATTTTAACAGTATCAATATCGATTACCTTACTGGATGTATCATTTCCCATGTGCACAACTCCACCTTCAACTGAATTGTATGTGGAGAACCATTCTTTGTTAGGACACATGTGGAAAGAACATCCTGAATCTAGAGTCCACTCAGACGTAAGCTCGGAGCTATCGCTCGTTGACACTAACAAGAAATCATAACTGCTTTCATCGGCCAAATTAGCACCAACTACATCTTTCTCGTTACTCTAAGCAGGCCCTTTTTTTAGCAGTTTATAATAATCTACTTTGACGTGACCTAACTTCTTACAATAGCGACACCTTTTGTCTCGCTTCTTTGATGCTACCAAAATGGAAACTTGTCTATCTACCTTGCTATCCTAACCAAACTCATTGTCGAGTCCACAAGGTAGATGAGGTCTTCTCCATCAATACCTCCTGCAATACCCTATTCACGAGGCTTGTAGACAAAGCTTTTTCATCAAGCTCTTCCATTCTGACTGATCTAGATTCTTGAGCTTTTTCTTGGTAACAACCTTTTTCAGGGAGATCTAAACTAGAATTGCCATCATCCAAACTTACCAAAAATTGAAATTTGTGACACCATTGAATTTCTCAATGTCGAACTTTGTTATTTCCATCTCTGAACAAGCTGATCTAAGAAAATAGAACTAGCTTTAATACCAATTGTTGGGGATTGACCCGATTGTGCAACGAAAAAGTAAAAATAGCGAAAGAAATTGAGAAATTGAACACACATATTTAACGTGGAAAAACCCCTTCAAATAGGATAAAAAATTACGGGCTAAGATAATTTTACTATAATAGCAAAAGAACGAAGAGTAAAAAAGATTGAGATAAACCCGAAAACAAAGAACCCTCAAAACGTAAACACAAAATTCTCTAAAAGTTTTATGATTTCTAATCTCTAATGGGTGTATTTTCTAAGGTTTTAAAATAGTTTATTTATATGCTAAATTCGTAAGTTAAATAAATTATGCTAATAAATGCAAAATATATTATACTAATAACTATTAAATATTCTAGAAAGAAAATATATTTTGTTTAACTTGACCAAGCAATCTTTTATTTGACTAAAATATGAGACATACTCAACAGGGGTAATTTTTGGAGAATCCAACTCCATATTCATGTTCAAAGGGTCAAAAAGAGACTGGGTAAGAATTTTGGTGTACGTCAGCCACTAGCGACGGGAATCGGCACGACGATCAAATATCGATTTCTAAATTAGTGACTATTGTGTTTGTAGGTTGCTTTAGAGAAACACAGAGAGAAATACGAAGAGACAAAGAGATGAGAGAAGAAAAAGTAAAGGAAAAAAGGGCTACATAAGGTCAATAGGCCAATTTTTTTATAATTATTTAGGCCTTTAGGACGTTTTTAAAATTAATTAGGGAAATAGGTTGATTTTAATGGAAAACGTGTCTAGCTAGGTGAGTTTTCTATACACGTGTCAAGGAAGTGTGCCTAGTTGGACGAGCTTTCCCTTAATGGTAAAAAAGCAACAACTTTTTGAACGTTGTCACACTAACAATAAAAAAATATTAAATTCCCAACGGTAATTTTTTAACCCTATAAATACCCCTCAAATTTCATTTTTTTTCATTCACATCCTTTTCTCAACTCCCTCAAACCCTCTCAAGTCTCTTAACTCTCTCGTTTTGATTGTGTTCAATATTTTCATTTAGAAATAATATTTTTATTAATTATCTCATATTGTATTTTTCAAAATCGATTTTTCACAAATGACCACCTCTCTAATCTACTTCGATGACAAGCATATTTCCATCGCCCAATTAGTAATGGCAATATGAAAATTTAAATTTCATTAATTTTAATAATATTAAATTTAATTTTTTAATTTGAAATTTTTTATTGTGTAAATAGACGGATGATCGTATTCTGAAAGGCTTTATTCATAATATGGGAAAGCCTTTGATCTCTAAAATTCGTGGCCACTTGCAAGCAGCTAGATTCTTACATGCGTCTCACATGTCTGGGGCTGCAAACTCGATTTGAAACTAATCAACACGTTGCTAGAAAGATGGAGGCCCGAAACACATACTTTCCACCTTTCATGCGGTGAGTGTACAATCACACTCGAAGATGTAACGTTACAACTCGGTCTATCAGTGGATGAGCCAGTCATCACGAGATCAGTAATCGTTCCCTATAAAGTGAACCTCTACCAAGCACTGTTGGGTAAGGTCCTAGACAAGTTTAAAGGTGGTCAGATATTGACGAACTGGTTGAAAGATAATTCCAATGAGCTCCCCGAAGACCTAACGGAGGAGGTCATAGAACAATACGCCCAAGCATACATCATGAGGTTAACTGGGGGCGTTTTAATGCCCAACAAATCTCAAATTTTAGTGCATGTAAGGTGGCTACTACATCTAGTGGACTTCATGAGTACGGAAAACTAAGTTGGGGATCTATCTTATTGTCCACATTTTATTAGGATATATGTCGAGCCACGTTACCGAGTGTGGCGTCGATCGGTGGTTTCCTGCTCCTACTACAGTCGTGGGCCTATTGACGACTACTGTTTTTACGTCCCAAGGTGATCGACCCATACATGTTCCCGTTGGTGATGAGGTAAACATTATTTCTTAACAAATACGTAGTCAGTGCAATAAATTTTTTTATTATACGTTTTGAATAACATGTCGCTTGAACATGTGGAACCATGGCCTGAGCTACGTGAGACTACGCGATGAGCTAGAAGACATTAGGATGTTGTTAGATTAATACTCCGAAGGCGAGGTTAGTTACTTAATCTTTCGAACCTATATTAATTACGTAATGATTCGTAAAAAAAATCATACATAACAATATTTAAAATTTTAAATGATTAAATCAAAATTTTGTCATTTTTTGGGGGTAAAGTGAAATTTTACCTTTAATAATTTAAAATTTTAAAAACTTTAAAGGACCTAAGTGGAAAATTTTCCATTTTAGGAGATCGGAGCCCTTACTAGCCCCTCTAGATTCTCCCCTGCTTGATTCCTTCATTTATTTTTGCCGCTAATGGTTGTTCTAAAGAAGATAAAATAATCTTTTTAGCCTTCAACATTTATAATTTTTTTTATCAATTTAATTCTTACCCTTTAAAAGTTGTTATACTCCTTCCCTAACAATGACACATGGCAAAATGAGGAACGACTTTGTGAGAACCCAAATAGAGGCTGACGGATGCCCCCTGGTCGAATACCTTTTATAGTGACCTACCGTTGGATTATGAGGGACTAACCACTTGCTTTTAGCCTCTAGGGGGATCATTAAGGGATTACTAAGGTATAACAACCTCGTACAACCTCATGAATGAGAATGTTAGAGCATGAGTACATAGTATTACGCTTGACGACAATTGACATGTAATAGACCTACTACCTAGCCAACCACATGAGTAACCTAAAATTTCTTTTGTTGGTGATGCGACACCATTAGACAAGGGGACCTCCCCTATATATACCCTAACACACGAGGCATCAGGGGGCCCTTCTTCTTTGAAAGATATTTCCCTAGTGGCTTAGCATCCTCTCAAACCTTCTCATCTTCCCTCTTTCCTCTTTTTTCCTTCCTCCAACTTCTTTCTCCCTTTCTTAACCTCTAATTTTGACTCTTTGCTTGTCATAGGTGAATCAACCTCTTTACAACTACCACACCCTTTTCTCATCTTCTCCTTGTTAATTATAAATATCAGCAATTGATGTGGTGAGCGTAGACCGAAACCATATCATTCTTTAGTTGATGCCCTTGTAAACCATATAAACATAAACTCAACAGCCTTCATAGGTTACCCAAAAGCCATTTTATTAGTTGATCGTCCTGGGAATGATACCTTCTCATTACTTTATTACTTGATTAATATGTGCACTAACGTTACGAATTTTCAATCATCATCACCAAAGAAACACTTGGGGAAATTGAAGGACATTTAGGTGGTGATGCGAGGTAAAAGATATCTGTTGATGGATTTGTTTTTAGTTCCTTACACTTACCAAAACCTCACTCGGGACTCAATAAGTGTTCAATGAGAAGATTGGAAGATTGAAAAAGTGGGAAAAGAAACATTGGTTAGATGGAAATAGATGTGGGAAATTTTGCAAAAGATAATGAAAATTAAGCTCAAGAATTGCAGATTGTGCTTGGGGTTTGTTGTGTTTTGCATAATGTTTGCGAGATGAGAAATGTGAAAGTGGAGGCTAAGCTAAAATTAGATGTTTTCGATGATGAGGTGATCCCTAATATTAGTTTGAGATCCATGGCAAGCTAAGGATTGCATTGCTCATATTTTGTTGCACCATGGCCTCGATGGCACTAGTTTTCAATAATATATTTGATTTTTTTGTCTGAAATAGTATTAAATACTCTTTTATATTTTAAAATAGAATTAAGACTTAAATGAAAGAAATAATAAAAGTTGAGGGTTAAATTTGTTATTATACCAATTAAAAATTGCTACATCATCCTTTTATTATCTAGGTAATGGTAGATAATGGAAATGGATTCAAAAAGACAAATTCAAATAGTTGAGTGGTTGTTTTGCAATTTTTCATAATGGATGACTAAAAAAGAAACTTGCTGATAGTTGAGTGACTACTAATGTAGTTTATTCTTTTTAATAATATTAAATTTTGGGGTAAACTACAAAATTGATCGTTGTGATTGAAGAAGACCATTGGAGATGGTGTCAATGTTGGTGGCGATAGGGGTGAGTGTTTGATCGAATCGAGTGAAAAAATTTTAAGTTAATCGAGTTGACGAGTCTTATTTTTCTAATCGAGTAAAGTGAAATGAAATTCGAGTTAAGTCAAACCGAGTGAAATTGTTGAAGTTAAGTAAAAAATTAAACATGTCAAATTAAAATCTTATTACAAAATAACTGATTCCATTTTAGAGCACATAAATTTGAAATCATATATATTTGAAACTCTTTCAAAGCAAAATAAGAGAACAAATATTCTTTAGTATGATAAACTTGAATTGTTAATTTACTTATTTAGGTCTCAAAATTATTATTTTAAAATTTTTTTAGGTTGATTTATATATTGTGAGAGGGATCAATTTTCTCATTTTTAAAAATGATATGGACAAAAGGGTATTTACATCAATTTATTATATGAGTTATTAGAATTACTCAAGTTATTCAAATTGTAAAATTTAACTCGTCTCAAACTCGAAACCTGAATTACTTATTTAAATTGGCTAAAAAAAAATCGAATAACTTGAATAACTCGATTCAATTAACTCAAAATTCAAAAAAAAAAATCGAATCAAATCGAATTTTACTCACTTTTAAATGACGATTAGTATTATAAAAAAAAAAGAGAGAAAAGATAGAGAAAGAAAAAAGAAAGGGAAAAGATACGAAAATTAAAAAAGAATTAAAAAATTAATTCTATAGAAAAAGTGTAAAAGGATTATATGTACAATTTGACTTAAAATTAATAACAAGAGTGATAAAACTCATCTACCACATGAGCTTGGCATTACACACTTGATCGAAAGTTAACGATTGAATGACTATAATATAATGTATATCTAATGTTAGCAATTAAATAAATTTTTAAAATTTTATGATTAAAATATAAATTTACTCAGTAATCAATTTTGTAATTTATCATAAAAAATGGTTAAAATTTCTCATACATCTTTGTACGCTTCACAAAATTAAAATTTAGTCTTTTATTTTTAAAATTTTAAAGTTCAGTTCAATTGTTAATAATTTAACTTTTTTTTTGTTAAATTTATTAGGATAATATTTTAAAATTAAAAAAAAAACTCTTTTAAATTAACAGAATAATAGTTTTAAGAGTTAAATATAAAATTTGAAGTAAAAATAAAAGTAAAAAGAGTAAATTACAAAATTACAAAGAATACATGCATTTAAGACATATTTTAACCTAAAAGAATTGGCGCCATTGTCCCATTTGTTGCTGAACAAGCAACTTTCAGACCGAGACAGCCGTCAATAGAGAACTCAGCAAAAGGAGCCTCAAGCATGCCGACCCTTACAAAGCTTTATACCATGGAAGAAGCCTCTCAGCACAATACCAAAGACGATTGTTGGGTCGTGATTGACGGCAAGGTTTATTTTCCCTCCTTTTTAGTTTTTATTATTGGTTTGGATCTTAAGGGTTTTTTTATCCTTTTGTTCATAAACTCTCTCCTGGGATTATGGTTTTGCTCTTGAACTTTTTGAATCTGTCTCGTAGTTATTTTGAGTTAAGAACGCAACAGTTTTCTAAGTGTTTTCGATGCTTATTTGAAAATTGAACTTCATCTTTCAAAAAAAAAAAAAATTTAAACTTCTTGTATTAGATCCCTTTTCTGTTCTGATTTTTATTTACAGCAAGTTCAAAACTGCATTTGGATGATAGCCCCTTTACGTTTTAGTGCTTTCTCTTTGCTTGTCTCTTCCTTATCTTACATTTCCTGGAACTATTTAGGTTAATCTCAAACACAAAACACAATTTAAGCTAACTCTATGGAAAGTTTTGGCCTTTTCTCTAACTTTTTGGTGCAAAAGGGGTTAGATTAAGAATTGCAAAACAACCCAAATTTTTGAATTTGCATAATGCTCATAGGGTTATGCTTGAAGTGGACGATGACTATGCTTGTGCTGAGCTTATAAAATGCTTGTTGGGTTCACTACGTGTATTTTGGTAAGAAAACAATCACGTACCTTCTAATTATAATGTTGAGTCCATGACTCAATATTCATTTTACGGTGTAGGTGCTCGTTTTTAGTTACTAGCCCTCCTATCAATAGTAGTTTCAGGAAATACAATCCCTTGCAGGGTGACACTTTTGTAATAACACTCCATGACAACCCACTCCATAACATGGGATGCTCCCTAGCATGCAGTGATATACAACTTTACTTAAAATTGGAGTTGTTGGAAAGACATGCAACTATGCAAAGATTGTGGAGCTAACCTTGGAATGTTGGTAGGATTCCTGGGTTGCTCCTCTATTGGAATGTCTTAGAGAGCATGATTTGGAAGTTTAGAATACAAATATTGTTAAGAAGTACACTTATTAATCTTTCCTTGAACTACTAGTGCCTTTCCCTTGTGGTTAAACAGAAAGTACACTTATATTTGAACACACAAGTAGTGCTCAGTTTACCAAAAGTATCACGTGAGTGTTAACTTCCTCACGGTATTTGTAATTTCCCACTTTTTTGTAAACACGTTCACTAATCTCTCCCAATCCCACTATCCACTATTTTAGCATGTTCACTTCCACTTATTTCTATATCAGTTCACTGATAACTTCCCTTTGAGATCTACAAATTGAGGCTTGAACGTTTCTTTAGGATGTTCTTTGAAAACAATCACAACCACCGTACATTTACTTTTCTTAGCCACCTATTGCTTCCATCACCACCACTTGCCACCGTACTTGTTTTCCAAGGTTTGCTTTGATCTTTCTCTCCATCATCTTTTCACGATATTCTGTTTTACCGGTTTATAAGGTTCCCTCACTTAAACAGGACCCTCAACATATGGAAGAACTAAGTGCATTGTATTTTGTCATCTCTAGAAGGATTCTTTCTTGTCACCATACTCATTTGTGTTTATCTTGGCTAGTTTTACTTGCCATAAAAATTCTCCCAATGATATTTAAGGTGGCCTCATCTGCTCATCTATGGTTACTATTTAAAGTAGCCATCTAATGGCTTAGTGTTGTCCTGCTAATTGTATTAAAGACACTAGCCATAGGGTCGTAGTTAATCCCTTTTATTGGATTCATCTCTTAATTGGTTAATGCTCCCCTGGTTTTGAGGTTTATGTACTAGTTTTAACATCTAGGAATTGCATATGTAACTTGATGTCCTCTACCAATGGACTCTAGTATTTAAACATTACTGTAGATCTTTGTAAAGACTCTGTGTAGATCAATCATGTCTTCAAAATTTTGGTTGGACGTGATGAACTCGGTGAGCTAACACCTTGTATGGACAATTGCTTATGCTCGATTTTCCTTTTAAGAACATCAAAATGTTATGATATGGGAATGAACTCCTTTCCATTAATTGATATATTGATTGAATACAAAGTCTTTTCCCTTTTTAGGTATATGATGTTACTGCTTATTTGGATGAGCATCCAGGAGGTGATGATGTAGTGCTTGCGGCTACAGGTGATACTCTTATGCTTACTGACTAATAAATTTCTTGTTAAGCTTTGGAGCTAAGAATTTCCTGATTATGAAATAATGCATCCTCGAATGACATGCTTCCGATAATTTTCTTGAAGGGAAGGATGCAACAGATGATTTTGAAGATGCTGGACACAGCAAAAGTGCAAAGGAGCTCATGCAGAACTTTTGCATTGGTGAGCTTGACACATCTGCCCCAATCATCCCAGAACTTGAAATTTCATCCAAGAAGGAAACAGCCAATAACTCTTGGAATCTCATGGATTTGACAAAGCAATATTGGGTTGTTCCTGTTGCAATTGTTGGAATCTCTGTGGTGGCTGGTTTCATATACCTCCGTAAAAAGTAATGCAATTTGATTTTTCCCTATTGGCTGCTGAAAGGGAATACTTCCCAAAATTTTGAATTATTAGATGGAAAATGATTAAGAACATTTAGCCATTTTTAATTTTTAGTATCTGAGGGTAGGGTTTGTTCATTGATTACCTTCTTTACAATACATGCATGATAGGATTGAAGAACAGGGAAAATGCTTGTAGTAATACAAGGGGAAGGGATTTGTTGTCAAATTGGATTGTTTTAAGTTTTGAACCAGTTAAATGAGCTTGAGGATGTAGAAAATGATGATTTTGTGGGTATATATGTCCCTGAATAATAAAATGCTAGTCCATGAAAAACATCTTCATCTTTGGTTTTTATCAGTTGCCATCCAAATGAATGTCACTGGCAAGCTCAAGCTATTTCTTTATATGAACTTAGTTTAATCTATCCCTTTAGAATCTAGACTTAAAACCCAATGCACTCAAAATCCTATGCATCAATTGAATCTTATTGTTAACTTAGAAACCAAGTTTGAATTGAATGAAGAGCACATATATTCCAATCCCAGATGTTTCTCAGTATTAATTCCTTCAACTTCTAGCAAACCCCGTAGGCTTTACCATCCTAGAAAGATAGAGAAGGGGAAAAAGAAAGAAATTCCTTTAGATCTTTGGAACAAAATGATTGATTTTTTGTTAAACATCAAACTCATTGCTTGATTTTTCTTATAAAGCTTAAAAGTTGTTTAATCTTATCTTTTTAGAATATGCTATTGTCTGAAAGCAGTACAATAATGCTTTGGTTGTGAACAGTTTGTTGTACTACACACTAACTGGAGATCTTCTACTGAACATATACTCACTTTCCCTAGAGCTTTTGCTTGAATGACACATCCCTAAGAAATGTAGTCAGGGCACTTTTCTTTGGAAGTATTATTTTTTGCATATTTAGCTGTCAAAGTAAGGTTTAGTTTTCGTTGGAAGTACTCGTATTTGATACCTGTGTATGTTCAACAAAATTAACATTCCATTATTTAATTGGAACTTAAATTTTGATAGGTTTGTTGGGTGGTTTGGTCTAATCCCATTAGAATATGCTTCCTACATCAACTACTGTCTCTTTCTTGAAACAGAATGAAGATATTTAAACACATTCCATTATTTAATTACGGGTAATTAAGAGTAGGTGAAGAACCTAATCTTTTTTTCCAACTGATGTCATGATGCAGATTAGGTATTTTGCTTATTTTGGACCATCATCCACGTAAAATTATTAGTTTAAGGCTTGAAGCTAACCTACTGAAGTCCAGAGCATTTTGTTTCTTTTTTTTTTTCTTTAAATGGGGTCTTAGATCATTGCAATGGAAGGTGATATTGATCTGAATATGACCATATGAGATGCCATTAGCAGTGAAATAGTCTTAAGGGGGAAGCCTTTTATGTTTCACTCCAATCTGCTCTTTGATCATACAACAGAGAACCTATTAAGATAATGAAATGACAACACTTTCCTTGTCATCCAAGTGATAATCCCAACCATCTTTTCTAACGAAGAATGTTTCACTAGTACAATCATGAATGAGAAAGGCTTTTATGCGCCACCTTATAAAGATGCATCAGACACTTTCTGAAGTAATTACTAATTTATAATCCATCTTTACAACAGAGAGATGGAACTTTGATCCATGCAAAAAACAGAAATTGCCAGTTTGATTATCCATGTCAGAAGAACGAACCTGAACCAGGAATAAGCTTTTGCATTAAGACCCCAACTTTTATTTGTTTTCTCTCTCCTTACAAAATGGATTTCAAACTTCCCACCTCAAATATAAAAGAAGGAAAAAAAACCAGAATAAAAGAAAAAGGAACAGGAACTAATCGAGGACAAGGATCAACGGGTTTTGAAACCCTTCAACTACGTACAAACATACAGTTTAGCAAGAAAAAAACTAGATGCTACTCGGAAAATTGAAGACCATCCAGTTTCGAAGCAGCTGGCTTGTCCAAAAACCATACCAACTTCCCTTTTGTTGGTTGGACTAACCGAGCAGGCAGTGATGGGCAGTCAGGTCCGATATTATCAATTGCCAAATGCACCGCCTCTGCTTTGCTCTCACCTGTCACAACCATTGCTACATTGGATGCTGAATTGATGACAGGCAAAGTGAATGTTATCCTCTCAGGTGGAGGTTTGGGGGAATCGATTATGAAAGTTACCCATTCATCAGTCTCATTGAGTGCTGAATGATTAGGAAATAGTGAGGCAATGTGACCATCAGGTCCCATGCCAAGAAGGATAAGGTCAAACTTGGGGCAGTCACTAATGTCGGAAACACTAACCATTCGTGTTTTCACCAACTGTCGGATAACAAACATGTACTCAGCAGCAGCTTCCTCTGCAGAAACTGAATCATTGATAGAATAAACATGGCTAGGAACAATGGGCACCTACAAATACAAGGCATATGCCATTATAGCGTATACTTTAAGGTGTAAACTTGTCAAAACAAACTGAAGCATAAATTTTCAGTTCAATCTATCCATTGAAGAAAGCATTGCAGAATGAAGAACTTGAATATCAAGATATGGATGGAAGCCCTCTAGGCAATAAAAGAAAACAGTGTCACTGTTCACACACAAATATTTCTACAATAATTCAGTACAATCTTTTTTACTGTCACTTTCTGAATACTATATGTAATAAAACAATAATGGTAATCTAAATTTTACCACAATTAAAGTTAAGTTTGACTCTAGTTTAGTCATTTTCCTGACCAACTACTTCAAAGGGATGTGAAGCATGATATACTAGCTAGTTAGCTCATTCCATGTTCCACATAACACAATGAAAAAGCATTCTTCAAAGCTTTTCTCTAATATATATTGTAAGATGTGAGAAGGGACAAGAGGTAGAGAAAGCAGCAGTAACAGATCAGCAAGCCAAAGAATTCTCAGATTTGCCTGATCATGAATATCGTGAAAATTTACTCAACAGCGCCAAATACACAAACCTATCATCTTTGAGGAAATAAAATAAAAAAAACCGAGTGTAGGAGGGCTGCAAAAGATAAAATGACAGTTTTACCGTAAGGCCTTTAGCTTTTCAGGACAAACAGTTTGTCTTGGAACAAGCTCATTGAATTAGTAATTAGAACAAGCTCAAAAGTTCTTAGAAAGGTAGAACCACCAAAAAAGTTCCTCAAATCATGTGGAAATTTATACTTCCAAACTGTCTATTACAGCAAGTGTTTAAACCTCTCACCAGCCAGTATTGCCCTCTTAAGAGAAAAAGTTGCAGGTTGCTTTATTTTTATATTGTGGTGAGATGGCACTGTGAACTATTGAATGTCCTGGTAAAGGCCATTCAAGTGGAAGGATCGGTCATATAAAAGAGATGGGTCAAAATAAACCAGAGCTGAATGAATAAATTTCCAAAAATTTTATGGATACCAGTAAACTTGAAGCTCTTTTTGTAGTTAAAACCAAATATCTAATTCAATTGAAAACAGCATAACCAGTACTTGATAAAATTCATGTCAGTAACTCTTGCCGAAAAGAGCTTAGAATACTCAATCTCACACCTTCTAATGTCAAATTTGATACTGCATCAAATGAATTCAAAGAGCAAACATGGGAACCACTGAAAATAAGAAATACATTGATGAATAATCAGATGTTGGCATATCATAGGAAAACTAATACTACCACTTGACATAATAAGGACTTCTAGCAAAGGCTGTAGATCAGGCAAATCACAGAACAATAAAGGGACTATAACTATTCTGTACTTTATGTATTAACTAAAGATGAGGTAAAAAAGAACACATCCAAATAAGATATTAGAACAACAAACATCATTTTATGATAACAATTCCCCTTCGTTTGGTTCATGAAAAGCAGAAAGGGATTGAAATGCTAACCTTTGAAAGAAGGCCATCTTTTGCAAGCTTATAGTTGCTATCAGAATGGTTTTTTGCTACAACACGTTCATCCGCCCAAAATATATACCATTTAGCCCAGTCTACCGTCTTGTTATAAGGGGCTTCACAGAGTTTTCTGTTTCCCACCAAAAACTTTAAAAGGGAGAACACCAGAATCACATGAAACAAAAAAGACCCAAAGACGGAAAAGGAATGCATTGATACCCCATTAAGTCAATGAGAGAACCTCCAGACAATGCAATGGCAAAAACGCCTCGCTCCTTCACAGCAGCCTCTGATAACTCAGCAATGTAGTCAGCCAAATCCGTCCTTAGTTCATCCAAATTTTCGAGAATCCTCAATTCTCCTCTATCATTGTTAACCTCAGAAAGAGCCATGCTTTTGACGATTTTACCAACTCTAAAGCGAAAAAAGTAAATTAGAATTAAGAATATAATAGAGCCAATAACACATAATATCTAGTTACAAGAGATAAATTAATTAAAAGCAATTCCTTCAGCAAACAGTCCAAGAAGAACACTGAAAAAAGAAAAGAAAAGAAAATATAGCAGCAGCAGCAATGAAGCCATTAACTTTGGCAGCTCACAGCATTAAGTTAAAACTCATCAAAACTAAAAAATTTTAGATCATGCTAAACAGTTAATGGAATCTATGACAAAAAGGTAAGAAATACTCAATAATACAGTTTAAGATTCATCAAACCAAACCCCAAAAAAAGGGTCATAATAGCCAAAAGCCCGTCACTTTTTTGCATATAGTTTAAAACTTTAAATTGAGCACAAGAAATCGAACAAAAGGGTATGATCATCTCAATTCAGAGATCAATAAAAACAAAAAAGTTCAACTTGCTTGATAAGTCCCAAATAGATGAATTTAACAAGAAAGCCAGTTCTACCAAGAACATATAAACGGAAGCTTTGATCAAGCAAAAATCTAAAATTTTATATTTACAACAAACAAGAGCAAAAGAAACAAAAAAAAATGGGAAATGCTTACAAAGAAGAAAGAAGATGGTAGCAGAGAAGCAAGGAATAGGTGAAGATGGAAGATGGGTAATCAAGAACAAATGGAAATAATTTATTTATATAATAGTAACACGAAAACAGATAAATGTAAAAATACAATTAAAATTTTGTATTAAAAATAAAAAATCTGTTTCAGAAAAGAAGCTGAGGAGAATTTAGCTTAACTGCAACCAATGAAAATGACAAAACACACACACCAAAAAAAATAAAAACAAAGTTTTTTTTTTCTCTCTTTCTGTGAGAAAATGAAAAGGTAAACGGACAATATTTAATAGTACAGTAAAATAAACAAATCCAATCATCAAAAAAAATAAAATAAAATAAACAAATCGAGACGAAAATTTCTTTTTACTGATTTATTTATTTTTGATAGAGGTTGTGTTGTTAGCTCCTTAAAAAAAATCCTATAATAAACATTTCCTTATTAAATCTTATAATAACCTTTACTTATTGATAATTTAATATCTGTTGATTAAGTCTTAGCTCGATTAACATAGATATTATTGTTAATGTAAGAGGATATTGATTCGAGTGTCTTGAAGTGAATTATCTTCTTATTTATGAGTTGAAAAGAAGTTATGAATAATTTTAAATTTTGTGTAAAAAAAAAACATATATGATTAAAACTTATAATGAAAAAAATTGTAACTATTATATTATAATTTTTAATGCCAAAAATTGGTAAAAAATATATATTTCATGATGAGTTTAAAAAATATACAAAAAATTTTTGAGACAAACCAAAAATTGATATCCCTCACAATTTTAGGCATCTTCTCATGCTATTTGGTATTCTCTCATAATTTTTGGTATTTTCTCGTATGTTTTGGTACATTCTGGTAATAGTATTTCCTCAAATTTTATGATATTCTCTCGTAATTTTTGATACTTTTTCATATTTTTTAATATCATATTTTTTTTTTATATTCTCATAATTTTTTTTTACTTCCTCGTGTATTTTGATACGTTCTTATAATTTTTGGTAAATCCTCCCTTTTTTTTTTTTTATAATACATCAGGTTTTATAGTATTTTCTCATAATTTTTGATACTTTCTCATATTTTTTATATTCTCTTGTAATTTTTTTTTACATTTTCATAATTTTTGGTGCACCTTCATATTTTTGGTACTTCTTTCATAATTTTTTATACATCTAAGTTTTGGAAATTCCTCATATTTTTTTCGTATTCTCTCATAATTTTTGATATTTTCTCGTATTTTTTGATACTTTCTCATAATTCTTGATACACCCTCATAAGTTTTGGTACTTCCTCATAAATCTTGATATTTACTCGTAGTTTTTGGTACTTTCTTATAATTCTTGATATTATATCATAATTTTAGTTTGGTACGAGATATAATTTTGGATTAAATAAAAAATATTATTTTTAAATATTAAGAAATTTCAATGAGATGTTTGTATTGGGAAAAAAAAATGTAACTGTTAAACTATAATTTTTTAATGCTAAAAATTGGTACTGAAAAAGTTATATTTCATAATAATTTTTAAAAAATACAAACAATTAAATAAATGAAAAAATTCTGACACGAACCAAAAATTGGTATCCCGTGACGTTATTTAGTATTCTCTCATCATTTTTGTACTCATTTTTTTTATATTTTCTCATAATTTTTGGTGTTTCCTCATGATTTTTGGCACTTTCTTATATTTTTTGTATTCTCTCGTAATTTTTTATATGCTCTCAAAATTTTTGGTACTTTTTCATATTTTTTTAGTATACCTCAAAATTTTTTTTGTACGGTTTCATAATAATGATTTGGTAGGAGATATAATTTTTTAATAAAATATATTATTTTTAAATATTAAGAAATTTCAATGGGATTATGTAACAAAAAAATTTGGTAAAAACAAAATTTCATGATAATTTTTTTAAAATATAAAAAATTAAATAAATGAAATAAATTTAATAAGACGAATCAAAATTGGTATCTTTCATAATTTTTTTATATTTCCTCATATGTTTTGTTACTTCCTAATGTTTTTTATTTGTACTTTCTCATATATATTTTGGTATTAATTCATAATTTTTGAATTATTAAAAAACATGAGAGAATATAAAAAAAAAATGATGTGAGTATCAAAAAGCGAGGGAGTTTTCCCTTAAATTTTTTCTATTATTATAAGGGAATATTAAAAATTATGAGAGATTACCAATAATTATGAAGAGGTGTTCAAAATTATTAAAAGAAATATTTTTCAAATTTTTTACCTGTTTATCAGGTGATCATTTGCAATTACAGAACTCATTATAATGAGCTTTCCCTAAAATTTTCCTATTTTTTGAAGAGAAGAGAAAGAAAAAAAAAATCTCAGTTTCCTAAATACTCTGCTATAACATCTGCTTTTTTACATAAATTAATATCTGGATTTTAGTTAATATAACAATTCCAAATAAAAGCTTATAAAAAAATTTATTTTAATTATTAGATGTTTTTGGAAAATTACAGAAAAAAAAAAAAGTAAAATTGAGGAGCAAAATTCTTTAAGAATAACCAAACACCTGTCTAATGTAGATGTTGACAAATGTACCAATGGTACTTTTTGTCTTGTAATACTAAAAAGTATAAACAATAGTTATTTTATTTTAGGCTTATTGACAATTTTGGTTATTAACTTTTGTATATTTTGTCAAAATTGTCTTAATTATATTTTTGAGTCTTTTTTTGCTATAAATTTTTGTTCTTTTTTTTTTTTTCAATTTGCTTTTTCTAATAGATTTAATGAAAGTGTCATTAAAAAAGTAAACGGGATGATGTGCAAATTCATATGTCAAAACTATTCTACAAATTCCAGTTTCGTCAAATTCTATCAAATTTACCGAGATGAACTTTCTTGACGATGAAGACGTGGAGACATTGATCAAACTTTATTTCTCTACTAGGGGTGTGAACACTAAATCGATTCAGTTGTTTGCTGAGTTAGTTGATGTGGAACCAGTTTAAGATTGCACTCCATTAAGAGAACAATATGAAGTTCAAGATTCGTGCACGGAGATTCCAAGAGCGTCTATCGATAGTCGATTGTCTGTACATGGGTTTGACATCAATCTTAATGCTCTACCTGCGTATGAGAACCTTAACTCAGGTCCCCGTTTACAAATATATCCTGTGTTTATTGAGATTGATGTGGATGGTGAAGATGGATATGATAATAATGGTCGTTTTGATCACAAGGTTGAGATTATAAGATCTCGATTTAGACGAGGTCCTAAATCATATCAATGAAGAAGGCGCGAATGATGATGGAATGTTTACACGTTGTCAGTCGGGAACTCGAGTCGAGGCATTGTTATATGAAATGATCTTGTGACCCACATGTCAAATGTAGATCCCTATGTAGCACATGCATCCGAGTTTCTTGAATACGTCGATATACTACCTGCTCACCTATTGGTCACAGATCCCAACAATAGGAGTTGTTCGTAGGTCAAAAATTCCCGAACAAGGAAGACTACATAATTTCCATTAAGCGGTATAGCATGAATGTGTCAATTGACTACAAAATCGTTGTCTAAATCGATGCTATATATTAGGGAGTGTTGGAGGTCGGTAGAAAGGTTCAATTGGCGGGTACGAGCTGCATTTATCTAGAGGTCACAAATGTGGGAGATCCAAAAATTTGTTGGGCCTCATACATGCAGAAGTACTATTTGTAACTTCATCATGCCAATGGTGAAGGACATGGCGACCATTCTTGTATCGGTACTAATTGTCAAAATGCAAGAACGATTCCAGTATCGAGTGTCATACTGGAAAACATGAATAGCTAAACAAATGACCATGGAGTAGTTGTACGAAGATTGGGATACGTCGTACAATGAACTCCAAGGGTGGATAGTCGCTATAATGGCCTGGACAACCAACTACAATCGAGAAGAAGAATTTTCCACCGACTATTCTGGACATTCGATCCACACGTACGAGCCTTTCCCCATTGCAAATCGCTTGTGCAGGTTGATGACACCTAGTTATATGGAAAATATACGTAGATCCTCCTTATTGCGATTACACAAGATGAGAACCGGAACTTGCTACCGATAGCGTTTGCCATTATGGAGTCGAAAAACATGAAATTGTAGGAATTCTTCCTATCGAACTTGTAAATGTATGTTGTTAGAGAAGACAATATTTGCATCATATCCGACAAGTTAAAGGGACTAATTGTCGCGATTAGACGTTCTAGTGTTCCGTGGAGATCCATTTACTGCATCTGCATACGTAGCGTACAAGTTAGAACAAGACTGTTTTAGGCAAAGGTTGGCCAAGCTTGAGGCTGATATGCATGGTGAAACGAACAGTCCTTTTCAGGAGTAGTTAGGTACCATGGAACCATGGCAATAGGCTCAAAGTTTCAATGACAGATCTCGATATGGTCATATGACCACCAACCTGGAAGAGGTTGTTAACTCCATCTTGAAGCGAACATGACATCTTCCAATTTCATCTATTTTCTCATCTACGTTCTACAGGCTAGTTACCTTGATGCCAAGAATGGCATTGAAACAAGTAAACCAGATGGAGACGAGACACATGTTTGCTGAGGAGGTTAGGAAGGCAATGAATGCAAACGCCTAGAGAGCAAGATCGATGCATGTAGAAGTATATTCTCGACAGTTAGAAACTTTTTGAGTTATAGAATCCATTGATCATCGACCTAGTATCCCACCTAGGTCTTGCAGAGTTTTATCTTTGAAACAGGCAATGTGATTGAGGGAAGTTCCAGACACTTCGATACCCTTGTACGCAATATACAAATAACGAAAATACATTTTATATAATTTGTTATCTTTTGGAAACCATCTAATATTTAACTCTAATCTAAGTAATTTTGTACCGTTGGTTACCATGACGTTCCATTCCTTTTAAAATATATATATTTTTTCACTTATTAACAACAAACATAAATTTGAAGTACACAAAAAATTTTCACTTAAAAAATTAAAGTTTAAAAATCACTCAAATGGCAGGTTGATTTTAGAATAATAATAATAACCTATGCTACAACACAAATAAATAAATAAATATATAAATATGATATATCACAATAATATATACAAAACCATGCATGTACATATATAGCTAAAATATACCATTATCAGTGAACTTAAACTTTTTTTTTTATTCCTAAACATGCCTTTCTTCTATACCAAAAATAGCTTTTTTATCCTAATAATTTAAAAATAATTAAAATGCAAAACGGGTCACCATACAAATTAATTATCGAAATGAACAGTTTACTACAGTATTTTTTGATATTGTCTGACAAAAGTATAATACAAAAGCAAAGCGGGATATATAAAACAAAATTTCAAAATTATTATTAAAAAAATATATAAAAAAACACATACAGCATTCAAATATTATTATTATAAAAATAAAATTATTATTTTATTATACATATAAAAAATCAACATATATCTCTAATGCATTCAAATAACATCACATAATAAAATTTCTAACACAAAAAATATTAAAAATGTAAAAATTTAATGCTGAAAATCTCAAACAAATAAAATTTTGAAAAAAAGCCATGAAAGTCTCAAACAATTTTTTACCTTACCATTTCAGTATTTAATAATTTTTTTATATTAATTAAGTAAAAACAAACAAATAAATAAAAATTAAAAAAATTAGAAAACATACCTGCTAGGAACTCACTCCTTCCTAACCCTAAATTACCAATCTCTTTTTTTAAACACACAAACAAGCAAGGGACCAAGTTATATATATAAGGTTAAGGGGAAAATGGGAAAACCAGAAAATTGGGGGTAAAATTCGCGGTTAAGGAAGCAAAAAATAGGGGACTCCACGATTGCCCGATCACGTAGCAGTCAAAACATTGTTGCTTAACAGTTAGGCAACATTGGTTAGAGTGCCTACCTACGGCGGATGTGACCAGATAATCACGAGGTCTTCCTTTTTCTGCCTCCTCAGGCCTAATTCTCTCCCTTTTTCTGCCTCCTCAGGCCTAATTCTCTCCCTTTTTCTTCTTCTCAGTCATGGGTTAGTGTTAAACTAAGCCTTATTGGATAATATGTTTTGATATAACAAATTAAAGTGTTTTTGAATAAAAGCTAAGTGGAAAAGACTTCAGTAAGACTTCTACCAGTAAAACTTCACTTCTACCGATACAACTACAGTTCTACCGATACCTTGAAGACTTTTACCAAAACAAGTCAAGTCAGTAGCCAAAGTATCCCCTGAACTTCTATCGATACTCTGATGGGTTCTACCAATACCAAAGAAACCCTCGGAGTTCTATCGATACAATGAAACATTTACCGATAAAACGACTCCAACAGTAACATTTTGTATAGTCGTCTACCTTGGGACTTCTATCAGTAGAACTTCACTTCTACTAATGCAACTTCAGTTCTACCGATACAAGTATGCTTCTACCGGAACAACGAAGCTACAGACTGCATTTAATGTTGGTTTTTATGGCTATAACGGCTACATTACTTTCCTAACAACCATCTTCCAAAAGTCTAGCATCAAGGAGAGAATGTACAAAGCCTAAAGATCAATAAAAAACAACTTAGAGCTTAATTCTTTCTTACCTTTCTTGTAAACACTTGTGAGCTTTCATTATATTCATTTAGCTCAAGTGTTCTTCTTTATATTTGTGCTTAATTGGCAAACATCTTGATCTTGTAAGAATTATTTCTTTGTTTGCTTATTTGGTTCTCTTTTGAGAGAGGGTTTATACTTATGGTTTGGATAGAAACCTTAAGAAGTTGTCTCTTAAGACTGTGGGGTAAAAGTCTTAAGTGATTGTAAGGTTAAAACTTGTCCTCAAAAGCTATACAAACCTAGTGAATTTGGAAAAATCCTTAGTTGTGGAAAGCTAAGGTAGTGGAGTAGGCATTGGGGCCGAACCACTATAAATCCATGTGTTTTTTGTTGCAAAATTAAATTACTTTCATTATAACTTTTGAAAGGTCGATTCAACCTCCGTTACCATCATTATCGAGTTGATCCATCAAGCTAACAATTGGTATTAGAGCTAGAACTCTAGAGACGATTTAACAACAAAGAAAAGATCCTCGAAGAAGCTCAAACGATCAACAAGTCTTTCAACATCAATGACGTCAACTTTCGGGTCAACATTCGTGGGAGAAGGATTTTCTACCGTAAGACCTCCTTTATTTAATGTCACCGACTATTCTTATTTGAGAACAAGAATGAAGTTATTTATCCAAGCCAACGATTATGGAGTATAGAGGATAATCACAAACGGACCATTCATTCCAATGAAGATAGTTGAAGGTGTTAGTGTTCCAAAGGAGGAGAATGAATGGGATGCAAATGACATCAAGAAGGTCCAACTTAATGCAAAAGCTATGTACATTCTATTTTGTGCTCTTGGTGAAAATGAGTACTGTCGAAACCATCCTTCTCCTTTGTTGGAAAATGACGTGTCTCGAAAAAAAACTTATTTTTTTTTCAAAATGGGAGTCGCCACCAATCCTTTATTTGGTGTGATTGGGCCACCACAAAACGTTTAAAAAAAACCGTTTTGAAAACATGTAGGTCTTCGAAATCCATAAAAGGGGTTCGGGAGTCGGTTACACATGAGGAAGGATTAGCACCCTCATGTGCCCAAATTGGTACCGTATTGATTATTTTCAGGTCTTAATTTGTAACCTTTAAAAGTTCAAATAAAGCTTAAATATACGATCCTTGGATGCACGAGTTTAACAGAAATCGAGTTTTGTTTGAAAATCCCACTACTTCCGAGTGATCGAGGAAGAAAGGCTATGTCTAGTGAGTTAGGACACGCCATTTCAAGATCAAGAAATAATGAGCTTTCCTTTGTGAAAACTTTTGCAAGAAGGATATTTGATTATCCTGATTTGAAGATAGGTTGCACCTAGTAAGTTAAGGTGTAATTTTTCGGCATCGAAGATAAGGAAACATTGCCTCGATTAAGGATATTCGATTATTTTGGTTCGGAGAAAAAAAAATTGCACCTAGTGAGTTAAGGCGCAAAATTTTCAGAACCCGAAATAAAAGGATATTACCTCGATATTTAAGTTTTTATATAAAAAAAACAATTTCAAAGACATGGATGCGGAATATGAGCGCATAATAAAATGTAAATGTTGATGAGAAGGAAGAAAAAGTGCGATCGGAGTTTAAAATGAGACCTTTCGGATGCACGGAGTGGCAAAATGGTAATTTTAGAATGTTCGCAATCGAAAATAGGATTTTTAGCAACTCGAGGGTAAAACGGTAATTTTTGGAAGCTTCGGGGTCAAAAATGGGATTTTTGGGAATTCGAGGGTAAAACGATAATTTTTGGAATCTTCGGGGTCAAAAATGGGGATTTTTGGGAATTTGGGGGTAAAACGGTAATTTTTGGAAGCTTCGAGGTAAAAAAATGGGGATTTTTGGGAATTCGGGGGTAAAACGGTAATTTTGGAAGGTTCGGGGTCAAAAATGGGATTTTTGGAATTTAGGGGTAAAATGATAATTTTTGGAAGGTTCGGGGTCAAAAATGGGATTTTTGGGAATTCGGGGGTAAAACAGTAATTTTTGGAAGGTTCAGGGACCTCCGGGGTAATAAAACAAAAAAATAGGTGACACGTGGCAGCCCCTCAGGTATCCTGAAGTTGGAGGACTATTTTGAAAACCGTGGAAAATTTCTGGGGCAATTTTGAAATTAAAGTGAACTTGATTTAATGATTAAATTAAAACAAAACAGGAACAAAGGAGTCTGCTTACTAAATAAACCAAAAAAATGACATGTGGCAGCTCCTGGTGCTTTTAAAAGGTCGAGGGGCTAATTTGAAGAACCTTGAAAATTATTGTGCCAATTTAGATTTAATTAAAAGTCTGAGAAGGACCTGATTGAAAATTTTGGAAAAAGCGGATGGATCGAATGCATAAATAACCCTTCCTTCAAAAACACGCGGATCCTAAGTTGGGTCGAGTCAGTATTCGGGTCGGACGTGGATACTTCAACAAAACTACGCCGTTCTGCCCGAAATACTTCTGCCAAAACGTTGCCGTTTTGGCATGGGTATTTAAACCCTCAGGCCTTTGCAAAGTTGAGTCTCTTCTTCATTTTTTCGGTTTTCAGAAAAAAAAAGGCAAGGCCTCTCCCCATTTTCTCTCAACAGCCATCTGTGGTCGGCCAAACTCCGACCGACCAAACCTGTCGTTATCCGTCGCGTGGGGCCCTACGCGCGTCGTCGATCCCCGCGCGTGGCCCTCGCGAGTCGTCGCCTGGGTTCTCCGATGTGCGCACCGCTGCCTTCACCAGTCATGCGTGGTCGTCGACCCCGTCACACGCGCTTCACCCACAGCCACGCGCGGTCACCGGGTACCCCGATGGCCTGCATTGCTCTCTGTTCGCTGGGTTTCGCCGTTCACGCGCCGTAATTCTTGGTAAGAAAAGTTTCAATCTTTCTCTTTTCATCTTTTTTTTAAAAAAAAGGGGTCTAGGTCTAGATCGAACCCGATCTAGCCTAGATCCAAAAGGGTTCGGTCTTTTTCGACGAAAAAAGAAAAAGATCGTTCTCCTTTTTTTTTTTAAATCTACAGATTTGTCGAGTTTTTTTTAAAACCGTTCTTGATTCCTAACGTTCCTCTATTTTTTTGTAGGTTCGAGCACGACGGGGTGTAGGCGGCGTTCGACTGGGGCTCGATTTTCGGAGCCGGCAGCTAGGGACAGCGGCCGACCGAAGATAAGTCTTCTGACTCTTCACGTTCTCTTTTTTATTAATTATTAATTAATAATAATTATTATTAAAACATTTATTACTATTAATGATTTTTAAGAAAAATTTATTTAAGATTAATGGGGTCATTAGTAATATTATTAACATTAAAACAGTTATTAATATTAACGAAGGTTATTGAAACGTTTTGAAAAAGTAAAAAGGTATGAGTAACAGTAGTGGGTATTGAATGCATGCATCGAAACTGAAAAGGCTTTAAATGATGATAAATATTTACTGAGTATACCTGGATGCTTTAAAGCTTAAGTATTGTGATCTGGTTTGCCTTCTGTTGCCTTTGTGCCTATTCAAATAACCTTGCTTTGAATTAAACTCTAGGAATATTAGTACATACTGTATGCTAATTTCTTAATACTCAAAATCCAACCCCCTCAAATGATAATTCATTTGGCTTTTATAATCTGTTTTACAATGATTCTCTTTTGTTTTATGCAACTAAATGCATATCTAATCTGCTTTCTCTTCTTGCAGGTTCGGCAGTGGCGGTAGCAGCCGGTGGCAGTGCAAGTTGGGGCTGAAGATGATGACCAGCTGCTGATGACATGGCCGCTCCTGGTTGGCTGAAGAGAAGGCAACAGCAGCGGCACTGTAGTTTAGGCTTTCGGGCACTTTATAATTGGACCATTTGTATTTGGGCCATCTGTAACTGGGCCATTTGTAATTGAGACTTTTGTTTTGGATTTTTTTTTTTGTAATTGGACTTTTCTAAATTTAATTTTATAATAAATTTAAATTTCAAATAAATTTAAATTTAAAATAAACTTAAATTCAATTTCCAACTAGTCCAACCAAATTTGGGCTTCAACAAGTACAATAGAGTCTCCTCATGCAACGATGTCAAAGAAATATGGGACAAGCTTGAGGTTACCTATGAAGGAACGAATAGAGTCAAGGAATCAAAGCTAAGTATTCTTACCCTTGATTATGAATTATTTAAATCAAAATCGAAGGAAGAAATCAAAAAGATGTCCGATTGATTCACCAACATTATCAATGGTCTCAAAGCCCTTGGGAAGGTTTATCCCAACAAGGAGATGGTGAAAAAGATGTTGAATAGTCTTCCAACATCTTGGGAACCAAAGGTGAAGGTCATAGAAGAATCAAAGGATCTCAACTCGCTCTCCCTTGATAAGCTCATTGGTTCTTTGCATACATATGAGATGAAGCTTAACAAAGGGAGTGAAGAAGAAAGACTTATGAAGAAGAATGTTGGTAGAGCTCTTAAATCCATCACAATTGAAGAAAGTGAATCAAGTGAAGAGGTGGATGAAGATGAAGAGATGGAAAGGCAAGAGATTCATGAAGTCCAACAAATAAGGAGAATTTCGAAAGAAGGAAGGACTCAAACTTGAATCAATTAAGGAGAAAGAACCCATTATTTGCTATGAGTGCAAGAAACCGGACACATCAAGTATGATTGTCTAAATTTAAAAGGAAGGGGTCTAATAAACAAAAGGCTTATGTTGATTGGAGTAATGAAGACTTATCCGATGAAGAAGCCAAATTCGTCCTTATGACCATCGATGATCTTAAGGTAACTTCAAACTCATCTACTTTAAATGATTATTCTTTTGATAAGTTGCAACAAGCCTATGATGAATTGATTTTTGGAATTAAAAGTCATGATGTCAAAACAAAAGAAAAGTGTTTTAAAATTGAAAAATAAAAATGACTTACTTTTCAAAATCAATCATGAACTTGAAAAGAAAGTAAACAAAATGTAATAAATCATTAATGATTTTGAAAAGAAAAAATTTAGACTTGCATAATTTACTTTCAAAAATTCATGAGGATCATCAAAAGCAACTTTAGTTGCTTAAGAGTTAAAAAGCTCACTCTAACAAAATTTTTGAAAAAGGAGAAAGTTCAAAACAAAACTTTGCTAAAAATAGCTTTAATTTCTATAAACATAGAGGTCCCTCAAGCTTTTACAAGGGAAAACTTATTAAGAGTGTATGAGTCCCTAAAAGACTTAATGTTACTCAAGACAAGGAAGCTCTTTCAAAATGGTTACCTAAAGGGACTAAGATTTTGAAATATAATGATTATGGACCCAAAAGACATTGGGTACCAAAAACTTAACTGTATGTTTGTAGGTAAGGTGCTTTGCTTCAAGGTAAACAAATGCAAATTCTATGTGATTGCACCTTAATATTGATTGGTATGGTAGTTCATTAATTCTTTATATTTAATATATATATTTAAACTAACCATTTTCTTTTCCTCTTAAGTTTTATTTGTTTATTTTTTATATAACAAAAAGGGGAGAAGAGAAAGGTAAATTTTATGGTTGATTGATTGCTTAGATTAGTGAACAATTTTTGTAAAGAAAAATGAATGTCAAATTTGAGCTTATTGAAAATTTATGCTCCAAATCTTTATGCCTTAAACTGAAAAAGATTTTTATATAGGGGGAGCTTAATTTAAAAATGACTTTTATTAAGGAGGAGAAATCTATTAAAAAACAAATTTACAAAATGTTTTGTTATGTTAGAAAGGGAGAGGTTGTTAAATTAAGCCTTATTGGATAATATGTTTTGATATAACAAATTAAATTGTTTTTGAATAAAAGCTAAGTGGAAAAGACTTCAGTGAGACTTCTATCGATAGAACTTCACTTCTACCGATACAACTACAGTTCCACCGTTACCTTGAAGACTTCTACCGAAACAAGTCAAGTTAGTAACCAAAGTTCAGTATCCCCTGCACTTCTATCGATACTTTGATGGGTTCTACCGATACCAAACGAAACCCTCAGAGTTCTACCGATACAATAAAGCATCTACCAATAGAACGACTCCAATGGTAATATTTTGTATAGTAGTCTACCTTGGGACTTCTACCAGTAAAACTTCACTTCTACTGATACAACTTCAGTTCTACTGATACAAGTATGCTTCTACCAAAACAACGAAGCTACATATTGCATTTAATGCTGGTTTTTATGGCTGCAACGGCTACATTACTTTCCCAACAACCATAATGGTTGGAATTCACTTAGAAAATATAAATACTATCTTCCAAAGGTCTAGCATCAAGGAGAGAATCTGTAAAGCCTAAAGATCAATAAAAAACAACCTAAAGCTTAATTCTTTCTTACCTTTTCTTGTAAACACTTGTGAGCTTTCATTGTATTCATTTAGCTCAAGTGTTCTTCTTTGTATTTGTGCTTAATTGGCAAACATCCTGATCTTGTAAGGATTATTTCTTTCTTTGCTTATTTGTTTCTCTTTTGAGAGAGGGTTTATAATTAAGGTTTGGATAGAAACCTTAAGGAGTTGTCTCTTAGGACTTTGGGGTAAAAGTCTTAAGTGATTGTAAGGTTAAATCTTTTCCTCAAAAGTTATACAAACCTAGTGAATTTGGGAGAATCCTTAGTTTTGGAAAGCTAAGGGAGTGGAGTAGGCATTTGGGGCTGAACCACTATAAATTCTTGTGTTTTTTGTTGCAAAATTAAATTGCTTTCACTACAACTTCTGAAAGGTCGATTCAACCTCTGTTACAATCATTATCGAGTTGATCCATCGAGCTAACACGAGGTCTTCCTTTTTCTACCTCCTCAGGCTTGATTCTCTCCCTTTTTCTTCTTCTCAATCATGAGTTAGTGTTTCTTTTTTACAACAGTGATGTCACCTGACTTTCACCCTCTATCCTTTAAAAATTATTATTTTTTAACTTGTATACGACCTGTATTGTACTTGGTTGTACTTCATATTGATACTGCCATATAAAGTGGCACCACTAATAAAATATGAATTTTTTCAAACCCTATTAAGGCCTAATGATGGCCTGATGATGGTGAAAAAAAATGAATGGTGTCGCCACCTTGTCAAATACTATCCATAATTACTATTCAAAATATATCATTTTAATAATTAATTGATTAAGAAATCATTTAAATTATTAATTTATTTTTTTTGTATTATTGAAGTAAAAAATCCACAATATCAACTTTATATTTTGAATTTGGTCGAAAAGAAGTAAATGTATTTTACAAATTTCAAAAGTGCCTTTTACTCTAGTGTTTAATATTTACTTCGATTTTAGATGCTGCATTTTCTTTTATTGACTGCCTGTTTGATGGCAACTTTCTAAAGCAGTCCTAATTTTAGAGTCTTATCAATCTTAATCATGAACCTTTCATTTTTTTTTCTAAATTTCAATTTATTATTTTATAATTAGTCACGCAATTTTTTGATACTTCTATTTTATTCATTTAAATAAAAATAATTACAATTTGATCATTATTATTAAAAAAAAATTCATTTTAATCATCGAAATATTAAATCTCTATCGTTGACTGATTGAGCACACTATATCATCAAATTTGACCGTTTTTTACCCTCACCATTGTTCATCATCTTCTTCCCCTACATGCCACCTTTTGCTTCTAGGCATTGCACCATCTCTTCCTTTACCGTCTGCCATCGTCATCATCATGTTGAAAACTGGAAAACCTTGAAATAATGAAAAATATAAGCCACCGTTGAAAAAAAGTGGTACACATTTCCCGCAAAAGATATCCGCCAATATTTGGTTGCATGGTATCGTATTCCATGATCCAGCTTCTCCTCCTAATCCAACAAGTATATCATCACGGCCCATCATATAAAGTATGTCATAAATTTGATTCACTGCATGACCAGCATCAGTCCATGCATTTGTATTGATAGTGATTCGCTGCATCACAATGATGAACTGGTCATTTCATTTTTAAGTCTGCTACAATATTTTTTTTTCATATAGCTCACCTCTAAATGAAACTCTGATCTGTTAAGCTTCAACAGATAAAATAGAGCAAATAAATAGTTGGTATCGACATCGGTATATGTTGCGAGATGACTGTTAATGTAGTATGTAAAGTTGGTGAATCTTTCAAGTCTGGTGAACTCTCTATGATTGGTGAATTCATCTATATTGACAAATTTTATAAGATTGGTGAGTTATCACAAAGTGACGAATTCATTACCTTGACGAATTGGTATCACAGTACAATGCGAACTAAGATCGCGAGAAAGATGCAAACTGTTAAAAACTAAAACTTAAAACTGCGAAGTTAAAAAGTAATTGAATTTAAAGAATTTACGTGCAAGTTATGTTATTTAAGTTTTTAGAATATTTAATATTTATTAAAATAATATATTTGACATTTATTAGAATAAAATCTTTTATTAATTCTTTTTTTATTTAAATTTTTTTCTTATTATAAATATCTATGTTTCATTATTTAAAAATAAAATAAAATATATAAAATTTTAACCAATAATTTTATTGCTAAATTTCCACTACAAGAAAATAAGGTTTTAGCGGCGTTTTTTTGGGCCTATAACGGTATTTATAAGCGCCGCTAAAATATTTAGGCGCTTTTAAAAGCCCAGCAAAAAATACCGTTGAAAATTAGCTACGTTTTTTAGGAAAAACGCAATTAAAGTTCATGGTCTTTAGCGGGGCTCTTAAACAAACACCACTAAATAACATGGTCTTTAGCGGCGCTTTTCTCACAAACGCCGCTACAAAACATGATCTTTAACGATGCTTTCCCCGCAAACGTCGTTAAAATTAACAGATTTTAACAGCTCACTTTTAGTTCACATTAAACCCGAATTTTCAACATTTTTTCTATAAATTCAACAATTCAAATCCAATCAATAACTTCAAATATAAATGTAAATAATAAACGAAAGAAATATGTATATAATTTAAATTAATAAATAAATTAAAAAATATTTAAAAGTAGTATTGCGTATATTATTCTCACAATAAGAAAAAACAAAAGTCTAAGATGATGGATTTTGCGATTGATTTTGTTGAAACATTTTCATCATATTTTGAAGCTACAGCTACAATTCGTCATACGTTCTTGTTGCCTCTACTTCTTTCGCAACTCTCGTTGCTTCCTCCGTTTCCCTCGCTGCTACCTCCGCTTTAAGTTGTAACTGGAGTTCATCATATTTTCTTTGAACCTCTACTGCCTCCTCTTTAAGTTGAGCAATTTGCTCAACTGTGCTCGCTTGCATCTGAGCCATTTAATCTCTTAATCTTTGAACTTCAGCTTGATCCTGAGTCCTCGAAAGCATGTATCTCTGCGAGTTGGATCCAAAATATCGGGATGGGCTAACAAAAGATCCTTGAAATCTAACCCGACCATACCTTTCAGGATCCAAAACTTCAATAATAACTCGATTATCAATGTCCTCTAGATTAACCGAACTATCACTTGAAGCCATCGCTTCATACTCCGCCTTCTTATCCTTTAATTTATCCTAATAAGTCAATAAAAGAGTTAGAAACGAAATATATAATCAAACAAATGCAACATAACTCGGCATTATTTGCATTACAAACGACGAACTAAACCATTATAATTAAACATGATAAATATTTTAAATTATTTAAATTTTATTAAGTAAATATACTATAATTTCTGCAGCTTCAAAAATCATAGGAGAGCCATCTTTCTTTCTATGTGTAATGTCAAAAAGCTGAAGGCGTCCAACTTTTTGACCTGACGAATGTTCCTACACTATATTAGGAAAAATATTAATTAGTAAAAAGTAATTAATATATGATACAATTAATAAATTCAAAATACCTCATCAACAGCTATACAAGCAAAGCTTCTCAATCCAACTGTGTGCATGAATTTTTGTTTTTGCCTACTTGTAGTTCCAACACGCTCACGATCCTACATTAATTATTATTACGTATATAATAAATACTATAAACCGAAATAATTATAAGAGTTTAGTAGTAGTACATAATACCTCTTCTTTCTTTGAGCTCCAAAATCTAACTTATTCTTCCCATTGGTACCTCAACATTCTCGACAAAACATTTTGCAATTTATCTTCGAGGCTCATATTATTCTTAAAATAATCTTTTTTTATATTACTCTTATGGTCTCTCCATTTCTTCCCTAATGATTTCTTTACATAGTCGTCCGAGACCTCTAAAATAAATCTCTCCTACAAATAACACGAGTTTAGAAAGTAAATATAAATTAAAATTAAACCAAAGTATTATAAATTACATTCACTTTATTACCTTAATATTATCGAGAGCTTGATTTTTATTACTATCAGGCATATGATGCCATTACTCGTAGTTGATCGGCAACAGACTGCTATTTCGTGCTACAATGCCCAAGTATCCTCCCAAAAGTCGAGCTTCTAATCTAACAGGCTGACCATGATTATTTGCAGATACTGACACGCTCATTAGGATTTAGATTGTATAAATCCTTTAATAGGGTACGTCCTCGAGTTCTGCGCCCCTCAGAATATTCAGCTAAAAAAGTTGTATATGATAATATTAGAATTTGAAACAAAAAATAAAAAATAAAAAGTGAACATGCATGAAATTAAACTTAACATTACCTTCATTTTCTTCAGTTTTCTTCAGTTTCCGAAACATTCGAAGATCCAATAGCAATCTGTTGATCACTATTTGTTTCTTCCGAATTCGGAGGATTTTGGATAATACTTAACTCTCGGAATTTTCTTCTAGGCATATTATCTGCAATACACATAAAATAGTTGAAATATTAGTAACTAATTACAACAATAATAGTTAAATATTTTGAATTAAATATTTGGATTGATGTTAATAATTAACTAGTTAAATAAATAATTAATTAAATATTTGGATTGTTTTAATAATTAAATATTTAAATATTTGGATTGTTTTTAATTATTAAATATAATTAACTAATAAAATATTTTTAATTAACTATTTGGGTTATTTTTAATATTTATTTATTTATTTATTTAAATATTTAATTAAATGTTATTAGTAATTAAACATTTAAATAATTAAATAATTAAATTTGTTAATTTTAATTTGAATCGAATATTTGGGTTGTTTTTAATTATAATTGTGAGACTTAAATAAATTTTGGGGGTTATTTAATGTTATAATTTGAATGATATCAAATTATTAAATCTATCAATGTATTTATATCAATGTTATAATTTGAATGATAGCAAATTTTTAAGTCAGGATAGAGTTCCACTTATTCTAATGAAAAATAGCCTCGTTGATGTTTCAACCAATATGTGGTTTAACTTCTAATATTTTAAGTGTAATAGAGGTATCAAATCAGAACGGAATGACATGATATGAAGGTAACAAAGCAAGTCTGGCATCTAATGAAAATGATGTTATGTAAATTTCCCAACACTCATGCTAGCATTTCCATAACATTAGCAAACCTTTTTTTTTCATTCTTTTCTTACTTTCTTGATTTGGAAAAGGGAAATGCACCATCTTTAGCACTTCACTTCTTGAGTCCAAATGATATTTAGATTGCTATTATATTGAAGCTGTTTGCTGCTCAAACTGAGACTTAATTATTGTGTTGTTAATTAGTCCATCTTCGAACAATTTTTAGTAAGTTCTTGAGGTTTTGTTTTGATTTTATGTCCTAGTAATTATTAAACTAACATGTAAGTTTTGGTTGTGAAATACCTTGATTTGAATCCTATTTTTCTTAATCTTTAAACTGTAAATGGATGTTCGAATTTCTTGATGTATATGTGGGAAAAATTCTGTTGTAAGTGTGGTCCGGATATTAAGCTAGAATACTGTCCAAACTAAGATTTCACAAGCTGCTTATGTCAGTATTTAAATGAGTTAGAATGTTGTCTGAAATTATATAAAGTACAAGAGATTTAGGTTGCTTGTAAGGCATTCTAGTTATGAATCAGTAAAATTAAAATTTTAATACATTGTCAACTATAATATATATATATATATATATCACATGATTCATGTATTGCTTAAGTAAATGTCGAAATAGGGAAAAGACAACAATCTATCTTCTAAGTAATCGTGGGATAATTTTGTTAAATAACAACTCCATCCTCGTTTATCTTTTCTCAGAACACTATATAAATAGCAAAATATAGAAAGCACAGAACAATATCCAATGTGAAGCAGGAAGAAAAGAAGTACCTTGAGAAACTAACTGCAGCAGCGAAGCTGGGAAGGAACTTAGGGCTCCGATTCTCGTTTAACACTGAATTTCAGGCTTCAAAATTCTTCTCAATGACTGATGTGGAACTGCAGCAATCACCAGAAAAACATAATGCATTAACAAATGTCTGATAAAGAGATGCATTGCAATCTTCATGAAAGCCACATACAAACATGACTCAATAATAAGACAATTTCTAGTTTTTTTCAAGGGGGCAATAATAGTAGTTACCTGATGTCAACGAAGCTCTCAAAAGTGAAGTTGAATGTTTAGATTCTTAGTAGATAAAGCAACTGCATACCTCTAATGGTGACAGTAAGTTACAAATATAAGATGAAGTATTTATGGATGATATTCACTTTGCTTGTTGAGTTGTATGTTCTGAAAAAAAGCCTGTCATTCAACCTGACCAGGATGCATTACAATTAGAACAAGATGCACGTAAAAATTAAATATGATTTCGAAAGAACAACCAGTAACTATTCCAGGAAGTGTATACTATGGGAATGGGATAAACCAAGGAAAAAAATTGCAACTTGAAAAGGATTATAGTATAGCTGCAATTACTAAAGGGGCCTAGAATAATACATCAATATACTACATCTTACATGTATAGCTGCTACTCCCGAATTGCATTATTCAAAAAATTACTTAGTTTAAAATATTTTTTTAAATATTCAAATCATTATGTACGCATTTCACTTCCATAAAACAAGAACAAGTATTAAAAGCAACAATCAAACTCTTATTAAGGTTTATCAAAACGAGTTAGAATGTCTGTCTTATAGAGAGAAAGTCATTATTTCTTATTCAAATATCAAACTCACAAACTGGATTACTACTAATGGTCAAAAAAGGAAGACAATACACTCAACTAAGCACAGTGACTCTATGCCACTCCTAATGTAATTGAAACTTAGTCGAAGCAGCAAAATCCCATTAATAATTTGGGATTTCTTTATTTCCCTAAAGAACAAAGATGTCGTACATACTGACCATTAACCCTAATCACTTCTCTTATCTAAAAAATTAAATGCAGCAGTTTACAGTGACAAGAGAACAAAACAAAAAACAATTAATTAATTCCCGGTTCCCATCTCTCCTCGACTGCCCAGAAAACACAACGAACTCAAAAGCAAAAGGGATAAAAAAAATAGCATACACATCAGAAACGGCGAAATTGAGACCGGTGAGAGGATGAGGAGCTTTAGGAGGAGCAGGCTGAGGCGGAGGAAGCAACTCTAGTTTCTGAATAAAAGCCCCAAAGTCAGCTTTAATAGTTTTCTTAAGCCTTTTGGTCATCAGAAGAATTCCAACTAAACCCAAGCATAGCAGCACCCATAGGTTGGCGACGGTCAGGCCCTAGAATATTTGAATGTGAAAAAAACAAAAATATGATAATAGAAAAAGGAGAGAGAGAGGGTTAGAGTGGGTTTTCAAGCTTTGGGTTTTACGTTCTCTGTTCTATTTCATGGGAAGACTTAATAGAGGGTTTTTGATTTGAGGATTTGGGGAAAACATAAAACCAAAATAATATAATTTTTTTTAGTTTATATAAGTTTTAAAATTTTTGAATTTTTTTAAAATTTTAGAATTATTTTTAGTTTATATAAGTTTTAAAATAATTGTTATATAATTAGTTAATTTAATAAGATATATAAAATTTAAATAAATTAGTGGGGTTTCTGGAAAACGCCACTATTGAAAACGTCGCTAATGCTTTGATCTTTAACGGCGCTTTCCTATAAGCGTCGTTAATGCTCTGACCTTTAGCGGTGCTTTCACACAAGCACCGCTAATGCTCTGACCTTTAGCGGCGCTTTCCCACAAGCGCCGCTAATTCTCTGACCTTTAGCGGATCTTTCCCACAAGCGCCGTTAATGCTCTCACCTTTAGCGGTGTTTATGGGAAAACGCCACTAATGCTCGTTCCCATATTTTAATTTTTTTAATTTATTTCAAATTTTATATAAATATAATAAATATGTGCTTTTAAATTTTGATTTTTTCGATTTAAATTTGAATTTTGAAACATTCAAACTATTATTTTCTTTGTTTACTCGAAGCAAACACGAATTTTTTTTACAAAACTATCGTATTATTTTTTCATATTTGACACGTGTACGGAATAGGTCCGATAAATCTTTAAAACACGTAATATAAGTAATATAATAATATTACTTCCTTAATATGTCAATTAATTGATTTGACTTTAATAGTTAAGATGCTTGCCTATTTTCCTTACATCATTAGTTCAAATCTCATTATTAACAAATTAAATTATTTTTTATACAATATTATATAAATATAATTAAAGGTAATTAAAATTTTCCCTTAATGTATCAATTAAATTATTTAAGCTTATTGGTTAAAATACTTGTCTTTTTGCCTTACTACTCTAGTTCGATTCTATTTATTAACAGCTTGAATTTGTTTCTCTTAATGCATCAATTAAATGATTTTGGCTTAATTGGTTTAAATATTTTTCTATTTAATAGTTTTAGTGAATTACCTCTTGAATATTACATTAATATATATATTAGTATAAGAGGAGATTCAGTCAATTAACTATTAAATATTGATTAATATACATTATTACTATATAAAGATATTTGATTCAAATAACTAATTCCTAATCATATTTATAAATCAATTATAAATATCCTTTTTTTTCCTAATCGCTTTTTTTAACGTGATTAATTTATTACATTTCAATTATAAAATTATTTTTTATCTTCACAACCTTATCCACTCCCATTCATGGCATTCTCTCGTTGATCTCGACACCAAATTGAAACCCCTTCTCATATTTTGTGTTTTCCAATATACTTAAACGTGAAGGTTTTGATTAGGACTTTTTTTTGTTTATTTGCTTCATCCAGTAAATACATAACAATGGTGGAAATTGGAGTTTTTAGATGATGCATGCTACCATCTTATCCCTTTGGTTTGTCATAATACGAAGATTTGTTGGGATTCTAATCTTAAATTTTACAATAAATCTCAATCGAAAACTTTTTAATATATATTTGGTGACTGATCAGCTAAGGTTTCTAATTCTTCTACGGGAAAGAGGATATTGTTCATCCTTGGGGTCTCGGATTCCAGTGCCTGTGTGTACAAGGTGTATGTGCATTGTCAAAGGGATAAGAAAGTATGAACAAATACTACCATATATAAATCACACCAATATAAATAAAAAATTATTAGTTAAGTTAATTTAATTTAAGATATATAAAATTTAAATAAATTAATCGCGTTTATAGAAAAACGCCGCTATTACTCTGACCTTTAGCGGCGTTTTCTCATAAATGTCGCAATTACTCTGACCATTAGCGGTGCTTCCACATAAACCCCGCTATTACTCTGACCTTTAACGGTGCTTTCCCGTAAACGTCGCTATTACTCTGACCTTTAGCGGCGCTTTCCCATAAACGCCGCTAATGCTTTGACCTTTAGCGGCGCTTTCCCATAAACGTCACTAATGCTCTGACTTTAGCGGCTTTTCCCCATAAACGCCGCTAATGCTCTGACCTTTAGCAGCGCTTATGTAAAAACACTGTTAATACTTTACCTTTTGCGGCATTTATGGAAAAACCCCGCTATTGCTTCACCTTTTGCGGCGTTTATTGTCCAAACGCCGTTAAAAGTGCCGCTAATAACTTGTTTTGCTATAGTGTTCTCATTTCTTCTCTGTAATTCTTTCTTATTTAGTTTTGAAATTCCAACAGCATCCAATAGAATCTAACGAGGCTCGGCTTCGACAGTGTAAAGACTTGTTCAAATGACTTGTATGATCAAAATTATAACCATCCATGAATGTCTCAGCTGCCACAACATTTTCATAGCTAAAAAAGAAAAAAAAATCTTTGAGACAAATTATCAAACAAGTGTTACATCAATGTCTGAAACTATAAAACTCAAAAGAAATTATGATTAAAAAAATAAATAAATAATAAGTTTATAGCAATATGCATTTTCAAAAAAAAAAGTAGGGGAGTTTTCAACGATAAATATTTTGAAAATTAATTGAGGTATTGGTCAAAGACAAGAAACAATAAGATACAAATATGTCTACTCTAACAGTCCTGCATCAAATTCTTACAACTTTTATACAAAAATTTAAAAAATAAACATGGAAACATATATTACTTTTTTTAATAAGAAAAATAAAACAAAGGATGATAAAACTATGTCTTATTTGGGTGAAACAGACATTCTTGAATCAACTGAGAGGGTGATTTGTAGTCCCTTTAAATTTGATTTTTTTGGAAAAGTATATTCCTGCAAAGAAATATAAAGGTGGTCAGTGAAACATGTAAAACATCAGATTAATAAGAAACAGATTCTGTTCTCAAGTTCGTTCAATAGATTACACTTGCAAGACTGGAAACCCATGGAACAGAAGAGGGGGGAAGAGAAAATGATCCCTACTGAAAGTGATGCCATAAAAATGCCATATTGAAGAGGGAGGGAAAAAACATAGGAAGAGGGAGGGAAAAAACATAGTGAAGAATGGTGGAAGCTGATGGAAATATATTACTGCAAAACAAAACAGTTAGGGCTTACAAGAAATTAAATTGAGCGTGAATAAATTAGTAATCATTGTGTCGTGGAAGAACCACTACTTTAGAACTACTTTAGAAGCAAATTCGCCCTAATCGGTGTAATCGTGTAGTGGATGTTGCTTCCCAAGGTTAACACAGTACTTCAATATTTCGTACACCCAAATAAAGAAAGTGGAACACAATTGGCAATGTTCTTCTTGGGAAATCGCAATAGGAACAATTCCCAGGAATGATTGAAGGGGTAACAAACGATTCCGCCTAACATCCAATCTCCTAGACAGAAATTTCCTCTCGTGCAATTTCGCAGAATACAAGAATTTAGAGAATAGAGAGAAATTGTTTTTCTCTTGTTATGTTCTGCATAAAATGAGGAGAATGGCCTACTATTTACATAGTTTCAATTTTCAAAAATAGCAAAAGATTTTTCTCAACTGAAAATATTCTGAAAATATTTTCTACAAAAGTAAGAGGATTTTCCTCAACTGAAAATATTCTAAAAATATTATTTTGCATTACCAACAACCACAAATGCAAAAGAATTGAAAATTTTGTAAACATGAGAAGAGCAATAGAGAAATTAGTCGTTTAAGCACTAGTATCTTGTGGATTTGAACTAGTACATAGTGAAATAAGTGATTCTTCTCTTTTACAAGTGAACGAATCTTGAATTTGTTAAGATACGGGTTAACTCATGACACACAACTAATCTCAGAACCAATTTATGTTCCGCGATAAATCAACAAGTTTTAGCTAATACACATCGAGATGCTAGTAAGTGCTCTAGAAAGATGACCCAATGTCTTTCATAGAAGGTGGCTAGTTCTTCACACTTACGTAGGTGATTTCATCAAGTCTATCTCAATATAGACCACCCAAAATAAGGACTACGAAATCATTAAGAGCATTTTATTAAGCTTAATATCCTCTCAAATTTAAGTTCGGTGAATTCATCAAGTCTGTCTCAATAGGACCACCCAAACTCTGGGATATGAATTCATTAAGAGTAATAAACTCAACCTCTCATGTCGGTGAATTCATCAAGTCCGTCTCAATAGGACCACTCAAATATTGAGATATGAACTTATTAAGAGTGACAACTCAACCTTATGCATGTACATCGTTCATCAAAAGGATAGGTAGAATGTACACTATGAGTCTTTCTATAGTTTCATTTGACCACGTTGAACTTAGAGAACTAAGTTGGGTATCCACCACGAGTTCTTCAACTATCGGGCTTAAGACCCATCCCCCTTGATGAACTAAGAATTACTTTCCTACTTAACCCTTTTGTTAGTGGATCAATTAGGATCCTTCAGATCCAACATACTTCAAAGCAGATACTTCATTCTTCGATGAAGAAATCTTAGTAAGTAGATTTCTAAACCACCTGGCCTCTTGCTCGACTCAGTTAAGAGTTATAAAATCAAATTTCATCTTGGAGTGAGCAACACACGACTGTTTAATAGACTTACAAGAAATAACTGCTCCACCCAAGGTGAAGACATACCTACTTGTAAGGCTAACTTTATCAATTACCGAATTTGCATTACAACATCCCTCTAGGATTATAGGGTATGCTATAAATTCAAACTTCCAAAAGTTATTGTATTTTAATTTTAATCAAAACCATTTGGGGAAGCTCAAACTTGATAACTAAATTACAGACCATGTCACACCCCCACTTATTGTGTTGATTCCCTCAACAACATGAAGTCACACTTTTTGTAACCTTGTTTCACCGAGTTGACATTTTAGTCTCAAGTCCATCTTGAGCCTTCAAGGTCTAATATTATGATGCATTCAATTTGAATCAGACATAAACTCGAACTTGGTCTCATCTCAACCATTAGTGCAGTCTTGTCTATGCTCATTCCTCCACCAAACATTCGGACTCAATACCACAACACATAATTATTAGATTAAAACCCTTAGGAACCCTTAATGGCATGACCCTTTCTAAATATTACCATGTCTTTGATACTTAAAAGGCATCCCTCTAAATGTGGCACCAATCGCACTCTTGCGGCATCTTGTTAGATGTGTCCCTCTGGACGTGGTTTATGCTAACAATCTTTTGCGACACCAAAAGTTCTTAACATTGGAAATTTAAACACATTGACTATCCACAACTTAGGCCCTCTTGGCCCCTTCATGGTCACCCCATTGGGTGTGGCCATCTTGGCCAATCGCAACACATGCGAGACCACCGAACTAGGTTCATCTTAATCTCAATTACGGACTTTAATATACATGTCAATCAAGCTACGAGTCAATTGACTTAGTCTCGCTAGGCCTTCCAAGCCCATTTTGATCGCAATAGCCTACTGGCCAACACAGATGGAGCTTGCAACCGCTCCAATGCTACTTAGGGACATTATTGCACTACTTAGGTGCTTTCAAACCGATTGCCTCAATGTCATACCAACCTATTTATAAATCTAATTTTCCCTTCATTGTATATATATATTTCTCTTTTGAGATGCAAACCTTAAGACCCTTTAGGATTTCACAATACCTATGGTTTACAATCAAGTCCCATAAGCTTAACTCTCGACTTGAAACAGGCAAGCCAGAGTTAAACCACTCGAGATATGAATCAACAAAGCCAAACCCGCATTCCAACACCTTAAAGCCCCCACTTAAGTTACAAGCTCGCGTTACCAAGCTTGGCTTCTAAATTGCCTATAGGAGCATTCATTAGTTCCAGCAATGGGAAACGAAAATGATTCTCAAGTTTAAACAGTAGTATAATTCGCTTCTAAATTGTTGGAAATATACTATCGCAAAACAAAATAGTTAGCGCTAACAAAAAACCAAACTGAGCATGAATAAAATAGCAATCACTATACCGTGAAAGAACCATGCCTTAGAAGCAAATTCGTCCTGACCGGTGTAATCATGTAATAGACGTCGCCCCCCAAGGTTAACACAGTACTTCAATATTCGTATACCTAAATAAAGAAGGTGGAACACAATTGGCATTGCTCTTCTTGAGAAATCACAATAGGAACAATTCCTAAGAAAAATTAGAGGGGTCACAGACAGTCCCACTTAAAACCCAATCTCTTAGACAGAATTTTCCTCTCGTGTAATTTCGAAGAACACTAGAATTTAGAGAATAGAGATAAATTGTTTTTCTCTTGTTGTGTTTTGTATAATATGAGGAGAATGACCTCCTATTTATATAGTTTCAATTTCTAAAAATAGTAGAGAATTTTTCTCAACTGAAAATATTTTGAAAATATTTTCTGCAACAGTCAAAAGATTTTTTTCAATTGAAAATATTCTAAAAATATTATTTTGCATTATCAACAGAAGCAATAGTTGGCATGGAGGGGATGATGAACAATGATGAACAATAATGAGAGTAAAAAATGATGATGTGGTGTGTTCAATCAATAGTCATTAGGGATTTAACGTTTAGTGACTGAAATGTAAAATCTTCTTGACGATGGTGACTAAATTACAAATATTTTTATTTGGGTGATCCAAATAAAAACACCAAAAAAATTGAGTGACGAAATAAATAATATCCTATTATTTAAAATGGGTTCTGACTTCTCATCATTATAATTGGTTGAACTGAAACTGCACTATCAGATTCTTTTCTTCATCACCAACAATGTTGAAATATGTGAAGAAATTGAAGACATTATGGCCAGGATACGTATATATAGTATTTGTTTGTGAGGTTGAAGATTTTCTTTTTTATGTTTGTGGGGGAGATTTTCATGTAGCAAAAATCAGGGTTTTGGAATATGATAAAGATTATGTTTTCATGGGTTCTTTCAATATTCTAATAAGATTCCTAATGTTACTTTCTTTTGAGATGTGAACAAACTTGATGTTTGGATAGGTAGATGGAAACCGGTAAGTTTACAGAAAGGGACCCTCAATGCATAAGTTGGGTGACCTATTCTGGCATTTCCCCATTACTGAAAAAAACAAATGTCTAAATCACATATAGTATGAGTGAGCAGCAAAAAGAAATTTAAATAATAAAAATAAGCCACTTACATGTTAGTGCTTCAATCTATTTCATTTAATGTCTATAATTGTTCCTCACTATCGTTTTTTACAATCCGAGCTCATAATTTTTCTTTAAGAATACAACATATTTGAAATCCATGTGTCGACCTAACAATTAAGATGTTCATCGTTTCAAGTATGATCTGAATTCAAGTCGCGTTAATCGTAACATTTGTTGGTGTACACTTATGGTTGTTTTGTAGTAACCTTAAGAGCCTAAAGATGGAATTTGCCCTCTTAATAAAATTTTGATTGGGTTGGTGTTACTTTCAATTAGGTCACTAATTCAGTTAGAAAGTTACAGGAGTGTCTTTTTATTATTAAAATAAATAATATTATTCGATGATATTTTAATATTTTCACTTTAAAAAAATAAAAAATATGCATATGACAAATTTTGAACCACACTAATTACATTAATAAAGCATTTTAATTTACCACTGAATTAAAACTTTATTTTAATATTTTTATACATTTTAATTTTATTATACACATTTTATGAGTTGGCGTCACCCTTAATCAAGTCACCAACTCGATTAAAAATTTATGAGAATACCCTTCCATAATTAAAATAAATAATATTATTTGAAAGTATAAAATTATACATTTTATTATTTATTATATATTACTTTTAAATAAATATTTATTCTAAATTTGTAATTTTTCACATAATAAATTTCCAGTTACCATTAACAACTTAAAGTGACAGGCAAATAAGTATTAAATAATTTTGAGTTTTAATATTATTTTATATTCCCAAACAGTTTTTTCATCTCAAAATATAAGTAATTGAGATGTAGCCTATGCTCATAAAGGGTATGATTGTTACGGTTCGAAAATGATTTTAAAAAATTTTGTTTGAAAAAAAATATTACAAAAAGTGTGGTTTATAATTTTAACTGTTTAACATTATTTTCAAAATTCACGATAAAAAAATTAAAATGTTTATTTTAAACATAACGTTAGAAATTAAAAAAATAAACTAATTTAGATGATGTTTAATATAAGGTTTAACGTATATTTTAATTTTTGAAGTATATCAATTTTTTCATTTTGGTTTTTAAGGATTTTTTAGTCCACTTTAATCCCTTATCAGATGTTCTCAATTCAGCCTTGTGGAGTTAAAAATATCGGTTGAGATATCCAGCTAATCATAAATTACCACATGATAGACGTTGACATCATAATGATTTCATCATAAAAAACCCTAAAAAGTCTTTATAAATATAACAGTTATAAATTTATTATATATATATAATTGTTTAAAATTTTAAAAATATGATACAATTTTTTTAGAATTGAAAAAATTATTATTATTTGAAAATATCAAAAAATTATAAAAATATTAGAAATTATACAATGTTGTAAAATTATTAGAAATTATAAAATATTGTAAAAGTTATTAAAAATAGTAAAAATTATTTTTTTATAATAAAGTATATATTTACTAATCACATTTAAAATATTAAAAAATTAATATAAAAATTATATATCATAATACAATCAAATTTGATACAAATTGCATTTTAAAGGTATTTTAATAAAAATTGAATAAATCTTTATATCTAATTTTTAATATTTTAAAATATATTAATTTTTAATATTTTACCAATCGCACATGTTTATTTGACTCGACTCCTTTTGTAATGTTTGAAGTAAGCTCTCTTTATCCATCATATGTTCTTTTTATTTTGTATCAAAGTTTTTTTGGAGTGACAAAAACTCGACAATGGTTAGTATTTGATACATTAACAATGTAAATTTTTTTTATTTCACAAGCAGCTTTAGAAATTGTCGAAACCATCTTTTTTGGAAAACGACGAGTTTCGAAAATTATTTTAATGTTGGAAAATGAGAATCGCCAGCAATCTTTTATTCGGTGTGATTGGATCACCACAAAACGGTTTTTTTTTTTTAAAAAAACGTTTTGAAAACATGTAGGTCTTCGAAATCCAAAAAAACAGGTTCGGGAGTCGATTACGCATGAGGAAGGATTAGCACCCTCATACCCCCAAAATTGGTACCGTATTGATTATTTTCGGGTCTTAATTTGTAAAATTTAAAAGCTTGAATAAAGTTTAAAATACGATCCTTAAATGCATGAGTTATGTTTAAAAGAAACCGATCTTGTTTGGAAGTCTCGCCATTTCAAAATGATCGAGAAAGAAAGTTACGTCCAGTGAGTTAGGACATAACATTTCGAGATCCAGAAATGACGAGCTTTTCTTTGTTATAAACCTTTTGAATTTTGGAAAAGGATATTTGATTATCTCGATTTGAAGAAAGGTTGCACCTAGTAAGTTAAGGCACAAATTTTCAGAATCGAAGATAAGAAAACATTGCCTCGATTAAAGGTATTTGATTATTTCGATTTGAAGAAAAATTGCACCTAGTAAGTTAAGGCACAAATTTTTGAAACTCGAAATAAAATAATATTGCCTCGATTTTAAAGTTTTTATGAAAATAATTTTGAAAACAAACATGCGAGTTTAATATGAATAAGCAGTTAATAATGGATATTAAATAACACGAAGTAAGATAATTAAGCGGATAAATGGTAAGCAAAAAAAAATAAAAAATACAATATACGTACGAGTGCATAATAATTAAAATTAAATGCAAATATTGATGAGGAAGAAAAATGATGCAATCAGAGTTGAAAATGAGACTTTTTGGATACCCAAGGGCAAAATGGTAATTTTGGATTCTCGGGGGCAAAATGATAATTTTGGGAAAATTTGGGGTTTAAAATGGAATTTTTGACATCCGAGGGTAAAATGGTAATTTTTAGAAAATCGAGATAAAAAAACGGAATTTTGGACATTCGAGGGCAAAATGGTAATTTTTGAGAGTTTCGGGATCAAAAATGGAATTTTTGGAGGTTTGAGGGTAAAAATGTAATTTTTGGAAGTTTCGGTCAAAAATGGATTTTTTGGAAGTTCGAGGGTAAAAATATCATTTTCGAAAGTTTTAGGGTCAAAAATGGAATTTTTGGATAGTTTAGGGACCTTCATGGCAATAAAATAAAAAATAAGTGACACGTGGCAGCCCCTCAGGCATTCTGAAGTCAAAGGACTAATTTGAAAACCATGAAAAAATTTTGAGCCAATTTTGTAATTAAACAGAATTTGATTTAAGGATTAAATTAAAATAAATTAAAAATAAGAAGGACCATTTACATAAATAAACCAAAATCATGACACGTGGCAGCTTTTGGTGCTTTCAAAAGGTCAAGGGATTAAATTGAAAATAATTGAAAATTATTGGGCCAATTTAAAATTAATTGAAAGTACAAAAAGGTCTAAATTGAAACAATCAAAAAAAAAAGCAGAAGGACTAAATGCAAAAATAACCCATTAATCGAAAACACACGGATCCTGAGGGGGGTTGGGTCGATCCACAGGTAGAGGGCTGAAACGGCGTCGTTTTGGCACCTACCCTCTATAAAACCCATTTTCTTTTTTAAAACTTCATTTCTTTCTTTTCTTCTAGAAAAAACAAACTTTTTTCAGAAACTCTCTCCCCCTCTCTCAAGTTCTCTCATCGCCGGCCATGGCCCTCACGTCCCGTCACTGTCGTGCACCACCGCACGCGCCCTGCCGGCCATCGCGTGTGGTTGCCGCGTACCCCCGCCCGTCGACACACCCCGCCCGTCGACACACCTGTCGTCCGTCGTTAGGCGCCGCCTATCCCCGTCGTTTGGTAAGTCCCAAAAATCCCTTTTGCTCTTCCTTTTTCTTTCATCATTTTTAAAAAAAGGTTTGAAACTTTCCATTTATTTTTTAGATCTTCAAACTTCGAAAAAAAGAAACCTTTAAAACTTAAATTAGTTTCATTCTTTTTATTTCAAAATATTCTGTACTTTTAACACCATTTATATTGTCGTTGTTTCTTTATAAATCTGTTTCCGATGGACGTTACTATGGCTTCGAGCGGCGGATCAGTGGGCTCCGGCGACTACTCCAGCAACGGCGCGACAGGAAAGTGTTTCCGTCCTTTGGTTTTCTTTTTATTAATATATTAATTATTATTATTAATTATTTAATAAATATTATCATTAATAAAATTATTATTATTATCATTAATGAAATTATTTAATATATAATATATATTTAATGCGTGTTTGAGGAAACAGATGGCCAAAATTAATAGTAAACAATAACTTAATAGGTATATATTTATGTTAAAACGTTTGAAGTAACTTAAAATAATAAATGACAGTAATAATGAGTTTAATAGGTATATTAATGCATAACATTGATGATGAAAACATTTTGAGGCTTGAATAATAAACAACAAAATGAACAAACAGATAATTAACGTATGTATTTAATGTACCTTTGCCAGTGTTCAATGCTTTGTTCTGGTAACGTTTGGTGCCTCTGTTTGTTATTGATTGCTCTTACTAGTTCACCAATACTAGTTGCTTCTGTTCAGAGATTGATGAGTGTATATTGATTTCAAAAATAAAAATTCAACCCCTTTACAAGCTATTTGATTCGGCTCTTATAGTCATGTTTACAATCATACTATTTTGTATTTCTCAAATAAATGCACGTCTTGTTTTTCTTTGCAGGTTCGGTTATGGTGGCTTGTAGCAGTGGCGGTGGCAAGTGAGCAGTGGTGCAAGTTGCTGGTGAGCAACTAGGCTACTGACTTGGCGGCCTCTGATAAAAAAAAATTGGCTAAGATGAAGGTGGCTGCAGCATCCATTTGCTTAACAAGTGTGGGCCGGTGTCATTTGAGTCTGCAATTGGCCCCATTTTGAGATTGTAAATTTGTGATTGGGCTTGCATAGGGTCTTTAGGTCCAATTGGGCCTTGTATTTGGACATTAATATGCAATTGGACTTTTGATTTTGTACTTTATTTTGGGTTTAATTTGAAAGTTTTAAGTTTAAAATTATTTCAAATTTAAACTAAATTTAAATTTAAAACAAATTTAAATTTAAATTTAAATTTAAAAATAAATCTAAAAATTAATCTAAACTTAAAAGTAAATATTTGACCCAACATTCAGGCCTGGTCAGAATTGGGCTTCGACAGAAATTAACATGTATCTCTTTTTCTAAAATATTTATTTTTTAATGTTTCACTATATCCTTATAGGAAATTTGTCAATCTCATAACTTTGTTTATGAATATATTAAATATTTTTCCCACTCGACAATAGTTCTTAAGAGATAGAGAATTAAAGCATATTTCAATTAACATAATATGTACTACTCTACTATTAAAGTATGTGATATAGTATTATGTAATGAAATAATATATTTTATAAGTATTAATATATATGTAACGTTTATTATATTATAAATTATAATAAAAGATATAGCTTCTATACTCTATAGTTATGTATAATTTAGTATATTAAAATTCATTATTATAATTATAACTAGCAATTGGGGGTGAAATCAAAAAAATTGTTTTTGGGAGGAGTCAAAGTTAAATTGTAATTTTACAATAGAAAAATGTAATTTCATTATTTTAATAGCCTATATCTTTATAATTTTTGAAGGATTAAATTAAATTTTATATTTTTAGGGGATAAAAATGTAATTTTACTTTTACTAATTTAAAATTAAAAAATTTTAGGGGGCTAGCATACATAAAATATTATTTGTATTAAATTAGATTTTGAATTGAGATTTAAATATTTCAAAATGAATTTGGATATCGAGTTTATTTTCTTTTTATTTTGAACTTGAGATTTTAGCTATAATTAGTTTATTTTGAGTTTGAGCTTAATATAATATATTTGAATTTTTGAATAAATATTTTAAAATATAAATATTGAATTTATAAATTTAATAAGAAAGATTAAAAATTATTTAATTGTTAATATAATATAATAATAATAATAATTATTTAATTGTTAATATAATATAATAATAAATAATGAAATATATTTTTGTTAATTCATATAATATTATAGAATAATAAATTTTACATACAATAAGTACTTTAATTATTTTATATAAAATAACTTTATCAAATATATATAATTTATGAAAGATATTCAACACACATATATTTATATATATACACACACGTTTATGAAAAGTCTATATTAAATATTTATTACAATCCTAAAAAGGGATTTTTTTAAAAAAAAATCATATTCAATTTTAAGTAATTTTATATAATGTTTAAATAGTTTTTAAATAATTTTTAAATTTGCTAATTTTCATGTTCATTTTATGGTACATGTTTGGGATGCGTGGTTGTTATTACCAATAATATCGTCTCTAATATTTAAACCTAAATCCTTTCATTGAGAATGCAATATGTTTTACCGTTGAAAATTGGAGATTGGTACTTAAATGGTGAAAGATTAATGGGTTACACTACGGTTTGTTCCACGAACAGTAAACAAGGCTGCTAATGTTGTTGCCAAAGAGGCCAAAAGATGCGAGATGAATTTACAAACCCGTCTCCGACAGTATATAAGGTAATTTTAGAAAATAAGACTACGCTAATTAATCTTAAGTTTTTTTTGTTGATCTATTGTATCAACTTCCCTTTTTTCTAAAAAAAATATATTATAATAAGTTGTAAAATTTTAAAAAAAAGAAAGATATTTATAAAGTGTTTTAGATATTTTTTATCATATAAAATTATTTTTTACAATTTTTAAAAACGTATACTCTAATTTTAATGTTAAGAAGATTTTTTTAAAATAAATTTTACTTTAATCAGTTTTTAATTTTAATTTTAATTTTAATTTATAAATAAACTATTTCATTTCTAATTTATAAAATTTTTAATGTTTAAACTATATTTTAATTTTACCTTTGAATGTATTAAATTATTATTTAACGAGTTTAAAACTTTTTAGTTAAAAAATCAGATTTTTTAAATAATTGTATAATAATAAATTTTGGTTTAAATTACGGGGCCTATTAAATTAACAAATAAACTTTTCAACAGTTGTTTTTAAATATTATTTATAAACAGTTTTAAATTTTTTTATTTTTTTAGAATTTTTTTAATATTTTAAAATTATGAAACTAATATTTTTGTTAAAATTTTAATTTTAATTGTATATCATAAAAATTTTACTAATTTTTTATGTCAATATTTTTACAAACATTCTAATTTATATTTTAAAATAATATTTTTGGGTATAAAATTAAATGTTAATCCTTATCATGATAATTAGTTCATTTATATTTAAAAAAACATATATATTTTATTTAAAATAATTTTATTTAATTTTTATATTTAATATTTATCTTTTTTAAAATAATATCTTAAATAATTTATTTATATTTTTTGGCCACATTATTTATAACTTAAATTAAAATATTTTAATTGTTTAATCTTATTTAAATTTTAATTATATATAAATAAATAATTATTTTTTTAATATACTGGTATAATTACATTATAGTATATGTTCATACTTTCTTAACTCTTTAACAAAGCATACATAAGTGTTCGAATTCAAATATCTTAGGATGAACATCATCCACTTTTTCACTTGAGCCACTTGTTGAGTTCAATAAAAAAAATAAGTATAAACAAATAATAAGTTTAAAAATTAAAAAATTATGCATGGGAGTATACTAAATCAATAATTATAGGTGATACAAATCAAAGTCAAGAACTATTATTTTAAATCTCTCAACTGTTTTCAAATTAAGGTAAATTACATTAATAGTCATTCAATTTTGATTTTAATGACAAAACAGTTATTCAACTTTCAAAAAATAACAAACTAATCACTAACGTTATCGAAAAGTGACAAATCAGTCACCTATTAACATTTTCCGTTACAAGCCTCTAACGGGTGACGTGACCAATTAACTTGTCACGTTGAACATGACAAGCAGAAGGATCTTCTTCTTCTTCTAAAACCGATCCCTTCTTTCTTTTCCCCTCTTTTCTTCATTTTTTTTTCTTGTTTTTGTGTTCTATATATGAAATAATCTTATTTGGTAGAGTTCAATGTTGAAGTTGAAGGGTTGAGTTTTATTATACTAGTTAAATTTATATCAAATCACGTCGATTATATTCATTTTCCATTAAGCAAAGAGAAATTAAAGATAAAAAACCAAATAAAATAAAAATCAAACAATAAAAAAAAAATTAAACCTCAATTCCGAAATAAATCACTTCAATTTCTAGAAAAAAGTCAAAGAATCAAAAGATAAATGAAATCTTTAAATTTTTTTTCCAAATGAGAGAGGAAATAAGGAGGTATAAATAATTGTTTGATACAAAACAAAAAAGCAAAGAGAGATAAGCAAACGGAAAAAAATAAAGCTTTCGTGAAATTAAAGTATTAAAATTGGGAAAAAAATAAGAAAATAATGCTTGAATTTCCCCTTTATTTTCTCTCTTTGATCATTGAAAGGCACTTTATCTTCCTCTTTCTAGGGTTTGTTAATAGTTATATTAGGTTTTTGGATGAAGGGATTGTTCTAAAGAGAAAATAGAGAGAAAAATATAAGAGAGAGATGAATAAAGAAGTTGAAAATAATTTTAATATTTGGTAACAATCACTCAACTTTGATACTTCAACGTGGTTAATTAAACAAAGAAGTTGAGAATTTGTTAGTAGGATCGATTTATTATTTTTTAAAAATTGAATGACTATTGATGTAATTTACCCATAAAATAATTATAAATAATATATAATTAAATAAAAAATTATCTAAGTTAAAATAAATGATTTTTTTTTCAAATTAATAATATTAAAATTTTAATAATATAATTTAATCTTTAGCTTTTTATTTAATTATATATTAAAAAGTTTAATAATCATTTACCATTACGTTTCAAATTTAATTTAAATATTTAAGCAATAAAAAGTTAAATTTAAAACATAATTTATCATTACTTTCAAATTTATTTTTTAAAATAATCTTTTACGTTTCAATTTCAAATTTTAAAAGATTATTAATAATTTTTACTATTTATTTTTATTCTATTTAGTTAATGAATAATTATGTAGATACCAATTTTTATCTGACCCAACAAAAAGAAAAAAACCAAAAAAATAAAAACATTTAAAATTAAAGATTTCTTTAATTATTAAGTGTCCAAATTACAAAAGATCCAAAAAATCACAAATCTAAATAGTCAATTACCCAAATTACAGACCCACCTAAACCTAAGCCCAACAAGCCCAATTGCTCAAAAAAATCAAGAAACCCTAATTCTCCTATGCTTCCCTCGAGGCCGCTCCCTTCCATGACCACTCCTTGGCCACGTCGACGTTGTGTCATGACACACGAACCAAGACACCTGCCCCGAGGTCTGCCACAGCCTTTGCTACAATCACTGCTGTTTGACCCTGCAAAAGAAGAAGATGACAAAGAGAAGAAAACAAATAGAAAAAGACAAGAAATGTAAAATCAAATCTGGCTATATAACGCCTAAGCAAATCGATTGTAAAAATCTTCGATTTTACGAAGAAGAATTACTAGACAAATCAAAAAAAAATTTCAAAGATCAAAAGAAAGATATTTGAATACAAAGCATTCAAAATTTAGGCTCTATTTGTTTGACTGAAAATGGTTTTCGAAAAATGATTTCTGAAAAATGAATTAATTTTCTGGAAAAGTTAATATTTTTTGATGTTTGGATGAATATGTGTAAAATATTTTCTGTTGTTTGACAGATTTCCTGAAAATATTTTAGGAAAACTGCTTTGAATAAAATAAAAATACATTTGAAAATTTATTATTTTTTTATTGTTTAATTGAGTTTTATTTTATATCTATTAAATTTATATTTTACATTATTTTTACATATACTGCAATAATTTATTTATAAATAAATAAATCAAATTAAATATATTAATAATCATAATTTATTTTTGACACATATATATTGTTGTATTCTATATCATCTTTTCTTTTGTTCAAGTGTAAGAAACAAATGCTTATGATTTAAGCCAAATTAATCTTTTTACTTGGCTTATTTGTAATGTTAAAAAAGTTTATCTTTGTAAACTGAATCATGTAATATATATACTCAATTAATTTCTTAATGATTAGGTTAAAAGTCGTTATTTTTATTAAAAATTTTATATATTTTTACTATTAAAAAATAGTGAGTAATAAAATAAGCAAACAGTTATATATACTATGCTTTGTATATTTCATTTTGACATATAAAAATCAATTTTTAATAATAAAAATCAATGAAATTTTTAACAGTAAAATCACTTTATTCTTTAATCTAATATATAAAAATTAGTTTACTGTTTTTTGAGTTGAAAGAATAAAATGCAATCAAATTTTTAGTATAAAAATCTTCATGATACTTTACCGAACATATGGATAGAAGAAAAGGCAAATAAAGGAACCAAATCAAGGGCCAAGTTGATTGGCATATAATACTATGGATTTGAGATTTATACATGTTTTGCAGTCGAGCAGCTCTTTGAGGTTAAAACCCCAAGTCCTAACAATACATCCATACATATTGTTGCTACAAAGATAGTCAAATTTGTTCTTCATCCAAGAATCAACTAGAATATGGTTAACACACAACACTATCTTTCAAATATGGGAATATTAACACACAACAATAAGTTGTACCAAAGTCGGTAATCTCTATGATTTATTAACAAGTTAGAGGGCTTTAAGTCGCGATGGATAATGTGTTTTTTGTGATGAAGATAGATCAAGCCCTTGAGCACCTGCGTTAACGAGAGCCATCTTCAAAATGCATATCAAAATATCTTGATATAATTTGAAGTTTCGAGTGTACCAACCTGCTTACATATTGCAGCAATATACGGTTCAGGAATGGATTTAACATTTTTCAGAAAATCTGCTAAGGATCCTCCATCCATATACTCCAAGATGATCGAAATGGCACTGATGTTAAAGAAAGACTGATAACAAACAACAACATATGGACACTGAGAGGATTGGTTTATTTTCAGTTCTTTTGCTATCTGCTTGCAACCCGACTCCTCGATATTCATTTGAATAACCTGATAACAATGGAACAACAATATCTGCTTTAGAAGAATGGCTTGGCTTCTATCATATCAAGAAATCATAGCGGTAACAAAACCAACAACAGTTGCCTTTTTATAACAAGAAATATACCAATTCTATATAAAAATTCATTAAAAAAAATCAAGAACGACAACTCAACTTCTACCCAAACTGTCACCCAAATGTTAACATTAACAATTAACTATGTACAAACTACATTCTGCAGATTCAGCAGCTCGTAACAGCAGAAAAACCAGCAAACACACACTCAAAACATTACAACAGAGCATAATTAAAACTGCTAACTTACTTCCACCTTGCGCATGCTTTGCTTCCACCTTGCTTGGCTCCACTCCATGCATGTGTGATCCCACTAAATTTCCCACCTTGCTTTGGCCGAATGTCCCATACTTCTACCCAGCCACATTTGATTTATTTATCCTAAACTTGGGCCCCACTTTTAACCCATAGCTAGTTGTCCCTTTGTCCTTACCTTTATTTATTCCTCCCCCATGCTCCTTTTGGTCAAATCCCTTAAAACCTGCATGTAAAGTGCTGCCCATTTCCTTATTTTGCTCTCCAACATGGGTCATGCCAGTACAGAAACAGAACACTGCTGCTACAAGCAGCAGAGCCAGAAACCAAACACAAAACTATAATCAATAACAACATCCCCTATTACCACTTCCTAACCAGCAAGCATACAATCCTGCTCACTAACCAAAAACAACACCCTTAAACCGTAGACAAAGTTCAAACCACAAACAACCAGATTGCTCTCTAATAAAAACATAACATAACAGATACAAAAAGAACAGAAACTTCAGCCAAACTTAAGCTACAAGACAACAAACAAATAACAACCCATACTTGAAATTGCAGCAACATAAAAAACCAACAATAATAAACCCCAAATTAAAAAGGCAGAGAATCCTAAGTTAATGCAGATAAGTTTCGCTTGACATGATTAAAGATGAATTCACCTAAAGTGGTAATAACCAAGTCCATGTTTGACACCCCACTTGAATTCCCCCACATACTTGCTGCCATCCTCACAAGCATGAACTCCACATCCATGGCACTGCCCATTAGACCATTCACCAGCATAAACATCACCAATATAAAACCTATACACTCCAATTCCATGCCTTAAGCCCTGCATATATTAAACGCAATATCGGCTCCCTTTTGCCCATGTTTCCACACCATAACCATCATATTTCCCATCAACCCAATCCCCTTCATACCTCCCTTTCATATGGTAATAATAAACCCCACTCCTTGAACATTTCCCCTTGTGAAATTCACCCTCGTACACATTCCCGTTAATGTAAACTTGTACCCAAGTCTCCGAATTCGCCTTTTTCTCTGATTTTGGCTTTGTCCCAATTTACCAAACAACAGCTTTTGAAGATATGGAAGATAAACCTAGTCGAGTGAACTTAGCGGGCAAAGAGCGAGCAAGAAGTAATCAAATCAAAGGCAAGCGAGGAGTGAAGGTTGAGAGAAACGAAAAGGGTAAGCAAGAAAGCAAGCAAAGCAAGAAGATTCAACACGAGGAACCGCCGCGGATAAGAGACTAAGAAATACAGCAAAGGCAGAGCAAGCAAAACAAGAAAACGCAAGTGGAAACAAAGCAAATGGCCACAGTTCTGATGATGAAAAATCAAATATCCATGCCAACGACTGGTGCTGGGAACAGTTCCTGGCTAGCGACAAACACTAAATCAGTGTGGCAAGGAAGGGGAAGAGGCCAGGGGAAGATCTAGCTTCGTTTGCTGGTGAAGAGAAAAATTCTGGAAAATGTCTTACCGAAATGAGAATGGTAAGACATTTTCCTAAATAAACGGTTCTTTTTCCCGTGTTTGTAAAATGTTTTACGGTGGGAATTTATTTTCCACCAAACAAACGGTGAAAAACAATGAAAACCTTTTCTGTAAAATGTTTTACAGGTAAACAGACACAGTCTTACTTACGTTTTCAAGGTATAGATTTCTAATATATTTGTCTATTTTAAATACATTGTTTAAATTGTTATTTTATTTTTTATTGGAAATAAAATATTTATAAATAAAAAATATAAAACAAAAAAAAAAAGACAAGAAATTAAGGTTTTCTTTTTTACCTGATTTACACGCCGCCACTCGTCGGAATCACGAACGGAACCCCTCCGATCTCGTCCATGATCATGAGGGGTGCTTCAGGATAAATGGATCTGAAACAAAAAAAAACATTTATAATAAAACATATTTTAAATGAAGAAAAAGCAAAAGAAAAATAAAAAAACTTTATTCTTTCGTAGATAAAAAAAATTAATCAGATCTAGGTTTTCTATTTTAATAAGTATAAAAAAAATAAAAGGAACATAGTAATGGTAAAAACAGATTTTAAAAGAACAACAAAAAAAAAAAAAATCAAAATTTGGTTTTATTTTTAAAATCGAACTTCGATCCAAAATATTTTAGAAGGAAAAGCACTAAAAAATAAAAACTTTGTTGTTTCGACTCGAATCTGGGATTCTCGAGCCCGGATCTGGTTTCTTTTGAAAGAGGAATAAAAAAGGGTGAGACGATTTGCTTACCTAGCCGCCATACGTGGCGGCTTGCGATGTCGGAGGACGGTGGAGTGACGACTAGCGACATCAGACGATGATTGAAGGCGATCTGACGCGACAGAAGTTACGGCGAGCTGAGGGGCGGACCAGGATTAGACGAACGGACGGGGGGAGAAATCTCAGAGAAACAAAAAAGAGAAAGAAGGTTTTTGTAAATTTGAATGAAAAAATGAAAATTTTCACTTTTTTCACTTAAATACCTATATTGAAACGCTGTCATTTTGGTGTTTAGGACTAAACGGTGTCGTTTTACAGTGCTTGACCCGACCCGTTGCGGACTCGTTTAGGGTCCGTGTGTTTTTGGATAAATAGTTCCTCATTTTTTTATTTTTATTTTAATCCTTTTGTTACTTTTAATTTATTTGTAATTTCGCCCTTAAGATTTATTTTGTTTAGGATTTAATATCCACAACGTGGGCTTCCATGAAGCTGACATGTCTCCCATCTTTTAGAAGTTGCCTGCTAACCCCTGATTTTTAAAAAATTTATGTTTTAACCCCGTACTTTCTGGTTTTATATATTTTACTTTAAATTTTATTTTTATTTTAACCTAATCCTCAAATTAATTTTTCCCTTTTCAAATTTGCCATTTTATTTCTGTTCTTTTTTTTTTTTAATCCTCTTGTTCATAATATTGTTTAAAGTTAACTCTTTTATTATTATTTCTTTTAAAAATTATCCTTTTATTCTGTTTCTTTTATATTTTGATCATTTTGTTTTTTTTTATTTAAATCCTGTTTTAAAAAAAAATAAATCCTTTTATTCCTTTTTTTAATTTTAATCCTTCTCTTTTTCTACATTTAGAATTTGACCCTATGAATCTTCCTTTTTATATTTCACTTTAAGTTTTATCTTCACTTTGATTTGATCCTCAAGACTTTCGTTTTTAAAAAAAATGTGATAGTTTAATTTCTTAAAAAAAAGTTGCCTCTGTTTTAATTTATTCTATTTTCTTTAAATTCAGTCTGTTTCTAAATATATTTTTTTGACAGTATATTAATTTGGTTATTTCAAGTATCAAATATGTATATTATTGTTCCATTTTCTTTGTGTATTCTTTGTTATATGTATTTTTTTTAAGTGTTATTTTACAGGTCCATGTATTATTCTCGTAAGTGTGTTTTGCCTTTAGTATATTATTTTATGTCATTGTTGTTAAATTACGAATCATGCTCATGTAACTCTTGTAAGAAATTACTTTCGTGCTTTAGAATAACAATTTTCAAAATTAAGGCGATGTTCTTTGTTTCGTGACTCGAAAGATCGTACCTTAACTTACTAGTTAGGGTTTTTCTTTGAATCGGCATAACCATGTGCCTTAAAATTTCAAAATCGAGGCAATATTCTTTCGTGTGAAAACTTCGAAGAATTATGCCCTAACATGCTGGGTGTAATTTTCGTAGAATTTTCGTAATCGAATATCCTTTTCTAAATCTTTTACAATGTCCTTCAATTTCGAAATTTCGAGAATGTCGTGCCTTAACGTGTTGGACACGACTTCAATTTCTCGAGAAATTCGAAACACACAGGCATTTCTCTTTTCAAATTTAACTTTCGAAAAACACTTGAAACAAATCATGTATACAAGGATCATATTTTAAACTCCACTCGAGGTTTCAAATTTTTGACAATCAAGACTGGAAAATAATCGACGTGGTACCAATTTTGGGCATGTGAGGGTGCTAATCCTTCCTTACACGTAACCGACTCCCGAACCTGTTTTTCTGGATTTCAAAGACCAAAACATTTTCAAAATGGATTTTAAACGTTTTGTGGTGATCCAATCACACCAAATAAAAGATTGGAGGCGACTCCATATTTCGATTTTAAAAATATTTTCGAGACTTTTTAAAAAAAAATGGTTTTGATAGCTTGGTGACTCCACTGGGGACATAAGAAGGTCAAGCTAAAAGTCGATTATTTTTGGGTCCTTTTTGTCAAAAGTTTCAAAAACTCGGTTTAAATTGATATATGATTCATTGCATTTTCTATGAGATATTATGATGATCCTTTGCATTTTCTGTGAAATACCATAATAATATTATTGCTAGTGTAAAGCTCGCATTCATTTGCATCTGTTACTACACCTTTTAAGTGAAAGTGAAAAGCTACTCCTTCGTGAGATTTTCACCTCCGTGCAGGATAGTGAATCGCTTTTAGGATTACAGTCATACCTATGTTTTCGTGAAGTTTTCGCTTCCATGTAAACATATGGGAAATGTGTCCCCCTAAATCGAACTCGTCCGTATGAGCCTCTAATGGGTGAGGATCGAGGAATCTGATGGTTTAGGTCCCCGACTCTAGAACTTGAACCACATGTAGTAAATCCTAGTTGCTTACCTTAGGATAGAACTCCACCAAGCTATTAGCAATCTCCAAGGCATAGGTTCTTTGTTTTATATTCGTATTTTGTTATCATATTGACTTGTGTTTTCTTTTGCTTTTTTTTTGTTGTTGCTTGCATTACATCCTCATACAAGGGAAGATGTGGGTTTAAGCTCGATTACTAAATAGAAAGATGGTTTAAGAGGGTTTTTTTATAAGGTGGAAAACAATATGGTCGCGCGCATGTGGTTAAAAAAAGATGACGAAAGACTAATGATTTGCCAGACGAGTAAGACAGAAACAAAAATCGCACAACAACAAGAAGTGACTGATCGCTTAACCATTCAAGTTAACATTGTGGATCAAAAATCAAAGACGAACCAGTGCGAAATTGGATGATGTCCTACAAAGATTAAAAGCTTTTGAACACTAAGGCACGATCATATGCGTGTCTGCCTTATGAAAAGAAATTTGTTTTCTAGTAAAGTTTTCTAATAGAATTGAGCTATGAGTCAATGCCTTTCTTATGCACACATGCATTCGTAAGTATCACATTTTATTAACTTGAATATAGTTCCATGAGAACCTACCTTAGGTAGAACTGTGCCAAACCTTTAGTAGTTATCTGAATAAAGTAAGAGATAAGATAATATTCTTGTTTTTTTGCTTCTAATTGCAATTTATTTTCAAGTTTTATGTCCGCACTAATCATACTAACTTGTTTATTTTGAACCTATTTGCATTGCATTTTCACCTAAAAAGGTGTTAATTCATGTTCTATTGCAAAATAAAGACTGGTCATGAGAAAATGAATTCCTTGATAAGGTAGAAGTCAACGTGGCCGAATGTATGTGGTCAAGAAAAAACAACGCGAAAAGGTGATTGCCTATCAAGCACATATCAAAGTTTTGGCATTACAACCGAATAAAAGTAACCTAGAATGACTTGCAAGAGCTAAAAGAAATATGGACGACGAAATGAGGTAGATGTTCTACTACAAATTTGGTGATTCATTTTACCTACTCAAGGCTAAATTGGATACACATCTCTCTCGAGCCCTAACGCAGTATGGGGAATCAACTTGTAATTGTTTCACTTTTTGGAACATGTGCCCACGGTAGAAGAGTACATGACTTTACTCCTTTGTTCGAGGATTCAAGTCAATGAAGCCTACTCGAGAGCCACCAAAGTCTCAACTTTCTTATAGAGGCTGAGGAATATGATTGGGATGAGAAAACAATAGATTGCTGCCCAGATTAAGGTAAAAAGGGATAATAAGTACATCACTTGGAAGAGTCTGTGAGACTTAATTTTGGTACACCCTGACCTAAGGAAAAAGTCGATGTCTTCGCCTTAAGCTGTCATGAGTAAATCATTTTCCCTAAGACATTAGGGTATATAAACAACGCGGTCTTGAATTTGCTATTGAGCTAAAAGGCAATTCAGGCCAAGAATGAGGAGTTAAAAGGTAGAAGAACTTGAGGACTCACTATGGAGTTGTGAAATACGAGTTGAGCTTCTCTAAGAAACTGTAGAAACAAACAGTGAATATTGAAAAACAACTCCAACGCTTTCACGAGCAGGTCAAAGATAGGGACTATGTTACAAAAAAAACTTTGTTCCAAAGACGAGAAGTGAGTAACCACTTGCAGAACTTAGCCATTTAAGATAGACGTTTTGAGCTTGAAATAAGAGTCAAACCTGAGCAAAAAAAATAGCTTGAAAGATTAAGACTTTGAGCATTAAAGCACGACCATATATTTATCTACCTTATGTAAAGAAATTTGTTTTATAGTAAAGTTGTTCTAATGGAATTGAACTAATAATCAACACCTTTTTGCATGTATTTTTATAATTCATTAGCATTGCACTTCATGCATTAAATTTCAAAAAAATCTCCACATATTTGAACGAAAATTGAGAGAAAACATGATAAATCGAGATAATGAGGGAATGAAAAATATATATATTTTGAGCAAAAAGTCATATTTGAAGAAAAGAACGGAGAGTGGAACCTATCGGGAGTTTGTCCCTATACTCTTGGAAGTGTTTTGGACAACTAGACTATGGAGGAGCTTTCTGTAGATCTAGGACTTTTCTAGAGAAATATTAAGAACACACTTATCACTCTAAGTCCGAGAGTAATAGGGATCCTTTTGTAAAGGGCACATGATCACTTTCTGTTATTTCAATAACAATGATGCATTATTTTTGTCCCATTTGGCAAACACCTTACCATTCTTCTCATTCGTTCATACCATAATTAATCATTCTTTAATTCAATTATTCTTTGGATCCCTTTTTGTCTTTATGCTGGGTCCCTTGATATCAAGGATACGAGCGACACTGCTGTTGACTCTGAGCTCTTTTGAGAAGAACATGTGTCCATAAAGACTTCAAGACTTCGAAGATGATCAAGAATGTAACTTGTCTCCCTATCTGTTACTGATGTTCGAGCAAGACAAGAATCAAATATTACCTTACAAAGAATCAGTAGAAATTACGAGTTTGGGGAATGAAAATGAAAAAGAGAAAAAAGAAGTGAAAATTATGACATGTATCTCTCCAAAAATAAAGCGAGATCTCATAGAGCTACTTCGAGAATTCGAAAAGGTCTTCGTATAGTCCTATCAAAGCATGTCGGGTTCAAGGAACTGATGTCATGACGCACAAGCACCCATAAAGGAAGAATACAATCCAATTCAGACATAAGCTTCGAAGAATGAGGCTTGACGTGTTATAAAAAAAAAGGCCGAGATAAAAAACCTGCAAAAGGCATCTTGAAACCCAAGAAAAAAAAAAAAAAACAAAGAAAAGAAGGAAAAAGTTAAGATGAAAACTCGCAAAGGGCATCTCCTTCACCTCTTCACGTCATGGCCTTCTTCTATGAGGAGCTTGGACACCATCGGGCTAATTTTGCCAAATGATTCAATAAGCATAAGTTCATCTTCGTGATCAATTATTACTTCACCAAGCTGGTAAAAGCTACTTTCTATGTCGATGTCACAAGACCTCCACATGAGAGCAATGGTCTGTAGTTAGTTCAAAATCAAACATCACAAATTCAGCACCATATTGCCCAAAAGTTAATGGAGCAATAGAGGTAGTTAACAGGAATATCAAAAAGATCGAGACCTACAAAGATTGACATGAGAAGTTATCATTTTCTCTCTACGCTTATTGAACATCAATCAAGATTTTGATGGGGCAACACCTTTCCCATTGATTTACGGAATGGAAGTAATCTTATTCATTAGAGTTGAGTTTTCTTCCCTCCAAATCTTGTTAGAACTGATGAAAAAGAATGGGCCCAATCTAGATGCGGTCAGCTAAACTTGATTGAAGAAAATATGCTAAAAATCATCCGTCATGAACAGATGTACCAATGACAAGGGCTTATGACAAAGAAGGATCCGCTTTAGAGAATTCCACAAGGGAGCTCTGGTTTTGAAAATGATCTTGCTTACAAAAAACTTCCAATGAATGTATGTCGAATTGGAAAAGTCCCCATAAAGTGAAGAAAGCCTTTTTCTGGAGGAGCTTTGATTTTGCCCGAGATGGATAGCAAAGACCTGCCTAACCTCGTGAACTTGAATTTGATGAGGAAGAAATTTCACCCAAAAAAAATAAAAATAAGAAAAAGGAGAAGAGAAAAAGAAAAAAGAAAGAAAAAAAAAGAAAAAAAAAAGAACGAAAAAAAAAATGAGAGGTCGAGGTGAAAACTCGTAAAGGCATATCAAAACCTAAGGAGATTTGAGTTGAAAACTTGAAAGGCAGCTCAAATTTGAATAAATGAAAAGGGGCATGAAACGATCTTTGCTTTCAAAAGTAATAAGGTGAAGAACTTTACACCTTGAGGTATTGATGAAGTACTCCAAGTTTCATGGACACATATCAAGCTCAAAATGGTCATAATCAAGTTTACTCAGTGAAGCTCACAGTTTGATATCTCTGGCACATAACTTCATTCTTTGCTTGCCTTATGTTTATAAACTTTTTGACCAATGTGGGTATTTTTAATCTTTTCATTCATACGAGTTTTGCCTCCAATAAAATTCAATTTTATCCATCTTACAATAAGCATTCTTGCATCAAAATAACGGTTACTGGAAAAATTCAATTTTATCTACCTTACAACCTTGTTCAAGCATTTTTGCATCGAAATAACGGTTAATGAACCAATGATCTTTTCATTCATTCGAGCTCTACCTTCAATCGAATTCAATTTCATCCACCTTACATCCTTGATTTAAGCATTTTTTGCATTTGAAATAACGATTAGTTGTTTAACGATATAAGGAACAAAAGGATTTTTGCATATCATTCTGGAAAATTTCTAAATAGTACAGGGACCTGAAACAGGACCACTAGTTGGAAATAACCAAACCCGAGGGTTAGAAGGGTCTTAAATAAACAATTCAAATTACGACCACCTCTTTAAGTTTCATGTCAAAGGTAGCATACCAAAAGAAGAACATGATAACACATCAATGATAGGACTTAGACAAACGACGAACGATGTCGACTAAGGACTAAAAATAAAATCATTTCTCAAAGATGACATTTTTGCATTCATCATTCATACTCACCTATTTAGGAGCATTTGACTCATGCTGATCATGGCATCTTAATAATATGGTCTACATAGAGGCCCATTAAAACATATCCTACAGGTTTCATTACCACGAATGGCCAAATAAACCGAGAAAACATAGAGATTGAAGGGAAAGGTAGAGGTCGCAACGGTAAACCCGATACCTTAGAAGACGTGATGGGAAAGGTTGAGGTTGCAATGGCGAATCCGGTACCATGAAAATTTGAAGGGAAAGGTTGAGGCCGCAACGGTGAATCCGGTACCTTAGAAGATGTGATGAGAAAGATTGAGGCCGCAATGACGAATCCGGTACCATGAAGACATGACGGGAAATGTTGAGGCCGTAACGGTAAACCCGATACCATAAAGATATGAAGGGAAAGGTTGAGACCGTAATGGTAAAACCTGATACCTTATAAGGCATGATGGGAAGGATTGAGGCCGACACGACGAATCTAGTACCATGAAAATATGAAGGGATAGGTTGAGGCCGCAACGGCGAACCTGGTACCTTTAAAAACATGACAAGAAAGATTGAATCCGCAACGAAGAATCTTCTACTCTAAAGCCGAAGAGGAGAAAATTAAAGTTGTAACGGTGAATTTTCTACCTCGAAGTTACAGTGGTTCAGATCAAACCTGTAGTAACAAGTTTTCATCTCTCTAAAGTTACAATAGAGCAAAGCGAAGCTACCATCCAATCTTTTACCCCAATCATGGGGCAGATTGAAGACTCCAATCTTTTACCCTTAGTCAAGAGGGGCAGATTGAAGCCATATTCCCTTTGAGATATAGAGAAGTGGACCAAGACATGAAGCTACGACACCAAATCCCTGAAGTGTTAGAAGAATTGAATTAAAAACTACAGTAGCGGATCTCAACCTTACTGAAGTTGCAGTGGAATGGAGTGAAGTTACGTCACCAATCCAATCTTTTATCCCGATCATGGGGTAGATTACAGCCATCCAATCATTTACCTCGATCATGGGGCAGATTGTAATCTTCCAATCTCTTATCTCGATCATGAGGCAGATTGTAGCCATCCAATCTCTTACCCCAATCATGGGGCAGATTACAGCTTTCCAATCTCTTACCCCGATCATGAGGTAGATTGCAGTTGTCCAATCTCTTACCCCAATCATAAGGCAGATTACAGCCATCATCCAATCTCTTACCCCGATCATGAGGCAGAGTAAAGCCATCCAATCTCTTACCCCGATCATTGGGTCAGTTGAAGTCATCCAATCTCTTATCCCGATCATGGGGCAGATTGAAGACATCATCTAATCTCTTACCCCGATCATGGGGCAGATTTAAGCTATCCAATCTCTTACCCCGATCATGGGGCAGATTGAAGCATCCAATCTTTTACCTTAATCAGAAAGCAGATTGAAGATGATCCAATCTCTTACACTGGTCGTGGGGCAGATTAAAGCATCCAATCTATTACCCTGATCATGGGGCAGATTAAAGCATCCAGTCTCTTACCTCGATCATGGGGCAGATTGAAGCATCCAATCTTTTACCTTAATCAGAAGGCAGATAGAAGCTACCATCTCACAGTAACAAATTTTATTTCTTTAAGGTTACTGTGGAACAAGATGAGGTCACGACGCAAAGATCCTATCTTTCTAAAGTTGTAGAGAAGCGGATACAACTGATTTGAGTAACCGAAAAAATGAAAGAGCAACTATTGAAGAAAGGAAGCACCAAAGAAGTCAAGATTCGGCAAGACCAGATAAAATTGGTCTTCCTCGGAGTCTTTGCTCCATTCTCGTTACATGACAATGAGCAAAGAGGAGCAGCTGTAGAGACCAATTTTTATCCGACCCAACAAAAAGAAAAAAACCAAAAAAAATAAAAACATTTAAAATTAAAGATTTCTTTAATTATTAAGTATCCAAATTACAAAAGACCTAAAAAATCACAAACCTAAATACCCAATTACCCAAACTACAAATCCACCTAAACCTAAGCCCAACAATCCCAATTGTTCACAAAAATCAGGAAACCCTAATTCCCCAATGTTTCCCTCAAGACCGCTTCCTTCCATAACCACTCCTTGGCCATGTCAATGCCACGTCATGGCACACGAACCAAGGCACCCGCCCCGAGGTCTACCACCACCACTGCTGTTCAAACCTGCAAAAGAAAAAGACGACAAAGACAAGAAAACAAATAGAAAAAGACAAGAAATGTAAAATCAAATCCAACTATATAAAGCCTAAGCAAATCGATTGTAAAGATCTTCGATTTTACGAAGAAGAATTACCAGACAAATCAATAAAAATTTTCATAGATCAAAGGAAAGAGAGAGTCGAATACAAAGCAGTCGAAATTTACTTGTATTTTCAAGGTATAGATTTCTAATATATTTGTCTATTTTAAATACATTGTTTAAATTGTTATTTTATTTTTTTTTGGAAATAAAATATTTATAAATAAAAAATATAAAATAAAAATAAAAGACAAGAAATTAAGGTTTTCTTTTCACCTGATTTGCGCGCCACCACTCGTTGGAATCACAAACGGAACCCCTCCGATCTCGTCCATGATCGTGAGGGGTGCTTCAGGATAAATGGATCTGAAACAAAAAAAACATTTATAATAAAACAGATTTTAAATGAAGAAAAAGCAAAAGAAAAATAATAAAAAAATTATTCTTTCGCAGATAAAAAAATTAATCAGATCTAAGTTTTCTATTTTAATAAGTATAAAAAAATAAATGGAACATAGTAACAATAAAAACAGATTTTAAAAGAACAAGAAAAAAAATCAAAACTTGGTTTTATTTTTAAAATCGAACTCCGATTTAAAATATTTTAAAAGGAAAAGAACTAAAAAATAAAAACTTTGTTGTTTCGGCTCGAATCTGGGATTCTCGAACCCGGATCGGTTTCTTTTGAAAGAGGAATAAAAAAAGGGTGAGACGATTCGCTTACCTAGTCCTCGTACGTGCCGGCTTGCAGCATCGGAGGACAGTGGAGTGACGACTAGCGACATCGGATGACGATCGAAGGCGATTTGACGCGATAGATGCTACGGTGAGCTAAGGGGCGAACCAGGATTAGACGAATGGACGGGGGAGAAATCTCAGAGAAAATAAAAAAGTGAAAGAAGGTTTTTGTAAATTTGAATGAGAAAATGAAAATTTTCAGAGTTTTTTCACTTAAATACCTGTATTGAAACGTTGCCGTTTTGGTGTGAGTGTTTAAGGACTAAACAGCGTCGTTTTACGACACTTGACCTGACCCGCCGCGGACCCGTTTAGGGTTCGTGTGTTTTTGGATAAAGATATATTTATCCCTTTAGTCCCTCCTTTTTTAATTTTTATTTTAATCCTTTCTGTTACTTTTAATTTATTTGTAATTTCGTCCTTAAGATTTGTTTTGTTTACGATTTAATCCCTACAACATGGGCTTCCCTGAAGCTGACATGTGTCTCATCTTTTAGAAATTGCATGCTAACCCCTGGTTTTTAAAAAAATTATGTTTTAACCCCGTACTTTATGGTTTTTATATATTTTACTTTAAATTTTTTTTATTCTAACCTAATCCTCAAAATAAATTTTCCTTTTTTAAATTTGCCCTTTTATTTCTGTTATTTTTTTTATTTTAATCCTCTTGTTCATAATTTTGTTTAAAGTTAACACTTTTATTTTTATTTCTTTTCAAAATTATTCTTTTATTCTGTTTCTTTTACATTTTGATCCTTTCATTTTCTATTTAAATCTTGTTTTAAAAAAAATAAATCCTTTTATTCCTTTTTTAAATTTTAATCCTTCCCCTTTTCTACATTTAGAATTTGACCCTATGAATCTTCCTTTTTATATTTCACTTTAAATTTTATCTTCACTTTGATTTGATCCTCAAGACTTTCGTTTTTAAAAAATGTGATAGTTTAATTTCTTAAAAAAAAATGTTACCTCCGTTTTAATTTAATTTATTTTCTTTAAATTCAGTTTGATTCTAAATATATTTATTTGACAGTATGTTAATTTGGTTATTTCAAGTATCAAATATGTATATTATTGTTCCATTTTCTTTGTGTAATCTTTGTTATATGTATTTTTTTTAAATGTTATTTTACAAGTGCATGTATTATTCTCGCATTCGTAATTGTGTTTTGCCTTTAATCTATTATTTTATGTCATTGTTGTTAAATTATGAATCATGCTCATGCAACTCTTATAAGAAATTACTTTCGTTCTTTGGAATAACAATTTTCAAAATTAAGACGATGTTCTTTACTTCGCGACTCAAAAGATTGTACCTTAAATTACTAAGCAAGATTTTTTCTTTGAATCGAAATAACCATGTACCTTAAAATTTCAAAATCGAAACAATATTCTTTCGTGTGAAAACTTCGAAGAATTATGCTCTAATGTGTTAGGTGTAATTTTTCGTAAAATTTTCACAATCGAATATCTTTTTCAAAATCTTTTACAATGTCCTTCAATTTCGAAATTTCGAAAATATCGTACCATAATGTGTTGGACACGATTTTAATTTCTCAAGAAATTCGAAACACACGGGTATTTCTCTTTTCAAATTTAACTTTCGAAAAACACATAAAACAAATCATGCATACAAAGATCGTATTTTAAACTTCACTCGAGATTTCAAACTTTTGACAATCAAAACAGAAAAATAATATACTTGGTACCAATTTTGAGCAAGTGAAATTGCTAATCTTTCCTTACACGTAACCAACTCTCAAACTCCTTTTTTTGAATTTCGAAAATCAAAATATTTTCAAAACGGATTTTAAACGTTTTGTGATGATTCAATCACACCAAATAAAATATTGGTAACGACTCCATATTTCGATTTTAAAAATATTTTCGAGATTTTTTTCAAAAAAAATAATTTTGACAAATTAAAAACTAAAAATTTTACTGCATTTCATTTTTGCCATCATATAAGGTTAACCTGCAAAATCTTAAATCCAAGAAGATAAGAAAGGAAACATAGAACAGAAGATGCAGTAGACAACTATCTATAACCGGAGAATGGTTCGTAAAGTGTCACATAAGTTTTGTATGGTTTGCTGCTCCTGAGTCGCCTGCAACTCTTGAAGAGGCATCTCATCATAGCACCTGCAATGAATAGATGACAGAAGTAGTTTAAAAAAAAAAAAAAGTAGCTGGTAGTTGTTAAATTTAGCAAGAATCACATTTTGTGGTAAGCTAGGGCCTGCGCCAAATTCATCAGTGTAGGACTTGAAGCGAGTCTTTTGTAAACGCTTGGAGGAAATTGCATCTGCAGAACGATAAACTGGAAAATAATTGATAAACCTCTGACAAAGAGAGAGATAGACAAGGACAAGAAAGGGAAGAGGATGAATTGACCTCATTTTGTGCCCTTCGACCTTTTTTTGATTGTCCATCACCAGCAAAAAGTTCCTGAAGTGCTTCCAGTGCCATGGTTCCACTAAAATCCCGATACATGTCCACAAGGAAATTATCTGACAGAAGGGCAATTGGGGATATATCCGTGGCCCTCAAGAATGGAATGGGTACTGTATTACCTGCTGCATATATTGAAGAGAGCTGCAAAACCAATCAGGCGCCTTAGCTGCAGCCACAGGTAAAAAATAGAATAATATGGGAGCACATAAACCATTTGTAGTGATGGGTAGCAGGCTGGAACAAGCGGTTAGCTTACTATTACTTGATAATTAACAAATGGGGGAATGAGGAAAAAAAAGGCACTGATTAATTATAAATATCAAGACAAACAACCCCAAGTTCCTAATGCTTACATTCAAGCTAAAAACTCTGAATAAGAGGGCAGAAGATTCTAAAAGCAGAAAAAATTCAAAATCTAAGGTTACTAATTTCAGCAAAAAAGGTTAACTGGTTTTCCAGGAAGACCACAAGTCAAACCTTTTGATTGATGCAAACATATAGATTAGAGAACGAAAATAACCTTATCTTGCAGAGCAAAAGATTTTTTCTTGCTGACAGTTTTGTTCTTCAATGTGCCACTACTGATTTGACTGCTGCCTTTTTCCCTTGCCTCTGGAACACTGTCTGGCCTCGGTTTCTGTTCAGGATAGACAAATATTGTAGGAGAAGATCCCTTTGCCGTTAATTGTAATTCTTCCATAGTTACGGTTGCTGAGGTACCCCTTCTGTTATTCACAGCAGAAAACAAGCCCAATGAATTGAATGCTAAAGTAGCAACTACATTTAAGACTTCACTACTTATGTGATACAGAATCGCAATATTTTTCTTTCCTTTTTCACATTAACCAGAGAATTATGAGGTTGACTTTGAAGAGTATAGGGAAGGAATTTACTGCGATTCAATTAAGTGGCGCCTTGAGCCAGCATGTTCAAGAGCAGTTGAAGCTTCTTTACCATTGTGAGGTTGACTTTGAGCAAGTGACTTCCGCAACTCATCCCTGGGATGAACTATTACAGTGCCAAACTCCCCTATTGAACATAAAATCAGATAAAGAGAATTATCCTGAAACTAATAGAAAATGTTGACAACTCTATATACAAGTATGTTATTTCCAGTCTGCCCCATTTAAGATGACAAACAGCAAAGAAAATTACTTCCCTAATATGTTTGATACCACCAGAATGACCAGATATTATCTAATTAAAGATATTCAGCAGCAAATCTTTCACTATTATTTCCAACATTGTAAGTAAAAGATAGGATCATTATTGTCGTAGTTCTACCATTCACTTTAAGATCAGGTCCATAACAAGCATCCTGGAGTAGTTACCTGTTTAAGCATTCTTAAGTGAACAAAACTGTCAATACAGCAAGTAAAAGAGGTGGTAACAGTGTCCATTTTCCCTACTATTCTGCATAAGATTAATGAAATAGAAGATATCCATTGGAAAAATGAGTACACTTCTATCTTCTAATCTTCACCATTGCAATGCTACCTCGCAATTATCCACATGAATATGACATAAGGAATGGATTCCAAGCCCTGCTAATATAATAAAACTATCATTGTGTAAAGCACATTCCATGAGTTTAACTATAGATCTCTCCAGCATGCCCCTTTCATCCCTCCTTTTTCCCTTTCCCTAAACATACATTTACACAAGCATTGACTACCATTTGCTCCACCACTTAAATCTAACCAGGTTATTAGATACGACATTCAAAAAAGAATTCCATACCTTCACCTGTCACTTCCACGCCATCCAATATGTAAGGCTTCTTCAAAGTGCCAGTTACAGGAGTCTGATTTGCAACTTGAAGACTCATATTCTGAGGCTTTGATGGAACAGTATATCCATAATCCTCATTCAAGTTTGAACCTTCCAGTGGCTGCTCCAAGTTGGGAGTAGTCAGAACCAGATGAAAAAAATATTCATGCATAACACAGAACAAAAGTTTGTTTTTCAGCATATGTGGTCCATGATCACAATTATATGGTCATGTATAGAGAGAGAGAAATTGAGTAAACACATTTAGAACAAGAAATTCATACATTAAGTCCTGGAATGGTGGAAGCAGGAGTTTGTGCCTGTTGAGCCATTGCAGCCCTTATTCGCTTTGCCTTCTCAATCTTTGGAAGCATTACTGAAGCTCCACATTTGCATTTCTCAATGAATTTGTGCTAAGTTTCAGACAAAGATGATGATTTAATGTCAAAAGCATAAACTATAAGAAACAAACAGACAAAAAAAAAAGGCCAATGGAAAAGGCAAGTGGAGAATAAACAAGTAATTAAATATATTGAAAAAAGTACATTCCCCTTAGCTATTAAAAATAAAAAGCCTCATTTCAACCCGATTAGTACTATGTAAAAGGACCCAACCCAAACCCAAAAGATTTGGATTTTGTTCACAGCTGTTTTGATCAAAGCAGTAAGCATGAGATGGCCATTAATATGCAGGAAGTAATAGATGGAGCTGGCACAGACTATTTCTTTTTCATTCTAGTCTTATACTGCAGGCTCGCAACTCAACTCCTCCCATGCTAAATATTACAATTATAGCCACACAGAGCTTCAGGAAGAGGATTCGACATTCCAGCTTGCAACTCCAAAGAAATACATATAGTGCCTTTCAAAATATCATTCAATTCAAGGGTAGGTAAATCATACATGCTCCATCGGAAAATTTCAATTTTTTCCAGTAAGATGAATTTGAAATATTAATATTCCATTTGCTTCATCCCATAACAACCAGCAAGGTAACTTCCGCCTACCGGACCTCATTGTTTTGTCCATAAAAGGCACCTCATAGATTGAAGATGATGTGAAAATTTGCATCCCAAGACCAATTCTGGTATACAATTAATGTGGATTCATGGCTTCTCTCTAGGAACATGACATCCTTTCCGGTTCCAATAAGGGCCCCTTGAGCTGACTCTAATACCAAATTTCCTAGTTCAAAACCTATAAGATATTGTCCACTTCAATCCAATGGGTTTCCTAATTTTGTCAAAAAAAAGACCCTCATAAGTTGAAAATGGTATCAACACTTGCATCCCAAAAATTCTGTGAGATTCATAACTCCTCTCTTGGACCACAATACTTAGTTTTAGAGTGTATAAGTAGAAATGAACATTGTATTAGTGTCATTGGTCGAAGTTCAAAGCTCATGACCATTACACAAAGAATGTCTTATGGAGGTCAATTTATTAAATGTAACAGAACTGACTCGATTCAAAAACCAAGTGATGAAACCCATCTACTTGAAGCTTTGGTGACTTAGTAAAACACTTACGAAAAATTAGTGCTACCTTAATAAATAGAGAAAGTAATCATAGATGATTTATAATATGGTAAGATTTGATTTTGTAATCTTGGGAATTATGTAAATCCCTTAATTTTAGATATGTTTCGATCTTATCCGTCGATGTAGAGCTAGTTGTTCCGTTGGATTTGGGGGAGCTCAACTATAAATAGAACACCTCCCTCATTTGAAATCATTGTATCTATTGTAATTCTAAGGTGAATACTAATTAAGAACATTTACTAACACCTTGTGGGCATTGCTTTGTTGTGACTTTTTTGTTCTTTCGAGCTTTCTTTTGTCTTTAAGTTGCTTCTGCTATATTTTCGGTGTCTTTGAGTTAGACTAACTTAGGTAGATTTGAAGCGAAAAAATTACCTAAAGCCGCGTGGACTGTGAAACTAAAGGTCTAGCCCCGTGACAGTAGCCCTCCCCTCGATTTATTTGATCAATTTAACTAATATCTATAATTTTCTATGGCACTTTACAAGGCTGAACATTTTCCCTTCTCATGTTCAAGTATCACCAAAGTGCATGAAGCACTTCGATTCATTCCTTGGAGTTCAAGCAGTAGCAATAAATCCTCCCCTGAAGCTTTACACATGGCTGAATTGGTACTATCTGTCATGGCAGAGAAAACCGAGTCATGAGCATGGGGTAGATGACTAGAATTAAAAGGACACGACCGTCCGTATTCAATATAAATTACAAACAAAAAGAAAAGTGGGGGAGAGATATTGTCATAATCCAAGAGCACTTGTTTTTAGGGATTTTTTATTCCCAATCCTCTCCACTAATGTCAATTGAGTGAAAGATATTTCAACACTTACTAGCACATATGAGAACTGAAAAGTAGCAAAATAGAACACCTCCAAATTACAAGATACGTAATAAATCTATCAGGAAAAATGAGATGAAAATTCCTAACGGTATGAAATTCCTGCAATAATGGTAGAGAAATGTTACCATACTTTCAGCATCTCAGATGCAGTAGGTCGTAGGCTTGCGTCCTTTGTAAGGGTCTTAGCGACGAAATCATGAAAGACAAGAGACCTGCATGTCAAAACAACCGAAGTGAGAACACAGATCTATAATGCTTTTTAACGAACTCAAACCTACTTAAATCCAGAATCAATAAACTAATATGAGAAGGAAGCCTGTAGCTTGAATGCCCATCAAATAAATTTGGAAAGTATTAGCGTAAATACCTTATGATAACAGGTAGAACTACTGGAGAAGGCTACCTAAAATTTAGTATTTTACAAATAGTGGTTAAGAGATGAGTTATGGAATGTATAGAGAAAGCACAAGTTGTTATCTTGATTCTTAAGGATCTGTATACATCTAATCCGGTGAATGGATAATCATTACTAGCCTCTGACCAATGAGTCCAAATTCCAAAATTTGTGGAAGGATTGTACTAATGGAGCCATGAGAAGTGCTAAACACAAAGCTTTTTTTTTTTTTTTTTTGGAAGGAACACTGTTATTATTTGCTATTAAGCAAATGATAACAAGAGGAAGTAAAATGGAGGGTGACGTCAGGAAAAGGCAACAGATAGAGCATTGTGCTACATGGTTCAACACAATATTTAGAGCATGACTTTAATGGCCAGAAATTCATGTAGATGAAGCAGTACAGCACAAATAAGAATATTTTGAATCTGGTCATTAGTTTCACAGTTTCTTAGCCAACTTTGTAAGCTACCATTCTTTAAGCTGCTAAAACAAATATTGCTCATAAAAAGGGAATAGAAAGACAAACCATTTTTCTTTGTCCTCAAGCATCGGAGCAGGCTCAATCGATATCATAAATAAAACCTATTGCAGACAACAGGTATGTTATTTCCCAAGACTGATTGACAACAGTGTAAAAAGAAAAAAAAAAAAAACAGAATTAATGACAATGACTTGAGATCCAGAAACAGCAAACATGACATTTATATAAGCTACAAGAACCAATCACAGAAATATTCTCAATGGGGTACATGCTTCCCCTTTATGCGCCCAAATACTCATTTTCAAGTGCTATTCTATCACAATAAATAGAGCCAAAGCTTTCACATTTTATCCTGCACCCACATACCCAAAATAGTAGTGGATGTCCTTTCAAAGAACCAAGTCCATTTGAATCAATTCATCACAGTAATATGGCACCACAAGTGAAATTGACTCTCACATCCAGGAATAAAAACTGAACAGGACCAAGGTCCAACTAGTTCAATTGGGAACAGAAGGCCCGTCCAATCTGGTGCTATGTATTCTAGGTCCTACTTAAACTGACCTAAAACGGATTCCACCTAAAAAGAAAGTTTTTTTTCAAAAATAATTTTGTAAAGTGATATGATTTGAACTCATAACCTCTTAGATTTATCTAAAGATCATATACTAAACCAGAATGTAAGTTCTTATCAATTGTTTACTACATTTGTTACTTATTTAACATGAAGTAACTTTTTTAACAGTTAAAATTATATTATTCAGTTTTCAAAAAACCAAAAAACAAAATTATATTATTCAAACCCACCAGTTAAGTCAGTTAACTGATAACCAGAGGCCATAGCAGTTTGACCTCCGGTCTTTTTTAACTTTCCTCAGATCCTATGACCATTAAAAGCAGCGTCAACAAGTTTGAATACAGTCAAGGAAAAAATATAATCCTGAAACACTCAATAATTTGCAGATAACCCTTATATTTGTTTACTATATTTGTTACTTTTTTAACATTTAAAATTATTTTATTCAAACCCTCCGGTCAAATCGGTTGGCTGATAACCAGAGGTCATATTAGTTTGACCTCTGGTCTTATTTTTTAACTTCGCTCACATCCTATGACCATCAAAAAGCAGTTGTGTCAACAAGTTTGAATACAATCAAGGAAAGAATATAATCCTGAAACACTCAATAATTTGCCTAAGGGACTAGAGAAAAATAAATATTCTATCATCAATAGCATCTACATCTAATTTAACATGCTAGCATTACAATAAGCCAGAGAACAGAATGGACAAAGAATTGCATATTTGCCAAAGGAAATTGGATCCAAACAATGTAGTTACATATCATCATAATCAAGGCAACTTTTTTAGGCCCCGAATAAAGATTAATTGCTTTAATATGTACTATTTCAAAGAGCCATTCCCAGGGGCGCTAGTTTTGAAGAATTACCCTATATTCTTAATTATTATTTAATATCTTTAATAAGGATAAGTAATTTGCATTGAGACTGGTTATGGCAGGATGGACATCAAGCTTAAAACAATCAAAAGATCAAAGTTCGAAGCCTTCACCACTTACCCTCATTGGATGTACTGCTGATCTTGGAGGAACCCCCTGAAAAAAAATGGAAGATGTCAATAGGATGCTAAGGGTGGCTATCATTTTCATTCACATTCAATATTTCCATCTTGCTCAAAAGTCAATCAGACAAGCCTCAGTACTACTAGTAGGAGTTACTACAATCATTTAATGGGAGTTCCCCCTTTTCTTGTCCTCAATGGGTATAACACCTTAGTAAAACAAGTAGAGCTAAAAATAAAAAACCCTTATGACTTGGCGTTATATGTTCAATTCAAGTAACAGACCCAACAAGGCCAAATATCTTCTTTTAGAAGTTCAAAGAGAACCAAAAAGATGCATTAATTTCCAGTTTTTGTTGGGAGCTACAAAGCCAGTAACAGAACTAATAGTAATACCTCAGCCATTTCAATTGCAGATATACCAAGTGCCCACACATCAACCTGGAAGTGAAGAATTTAAAATGCAAGAGGTTAGACAAGAGAAAACTTTACCACTTGAAATACAATAAATCCACATAAGAATCCAATAAATGTTTTGTAGTAAAATTTCCAAAAATCTAAACAATTTTTGCTAGCAGGAAATCCTTTAATAGATGTTCTGACAGAGCTCAATCTTCCACAGATCTTCTTAATGTGTTTTATATTCCAAACAATTCCTGCAATTTCAAAACTTTCAAACTTTTACTCATTCATATGCATCCCTACAAATGAAATACCCTGTCACGAGCTAAAATACCACACAGACAAAAAAATGCGTTTTGGAGAAATGATTAATGAAACAGGACATTTTGGGTTAATTAATTTTGTTTAGTTACTGTTTAAGTTTAACCAACTTTTAAAGCTTTATTTCTTTCAGCTTTCTTTCCAATAAAAGTAATGTAAAGGACCAGAGGTGGTTATGATGAAATCAAATACAAACGATTCTTAAACTCTCTCTCTCCTTCAAATTTTCTATCTTTTCTCTCATCCTTTTTCTCTTTCTGTTAACAAACGTACCACGGGTATCAGAGCTCAACAATGGCTGGCGACGGAGTGACAACAAAACTGCAAAAGGAGGTTACCATCATCCAGCAGAAAATAAGGAAGATACAAAATGAACTCTCCCAACTGGATTTGAAATGGGACGCCAAAATGGAGGATCATTTCCAAAGGTTTAAGGACTCCCAGATGGAAATGCATTCCTTGTTTGGAAAATACATGGGCAACACAACAGTTGCGAGCGTTTTGACCACTGCCCAAGCTAAGGGAAAGGGTGTCTTGGGAGGACCACCACCCGAGTTCCCAACCAAAGATAGCCTGAAAGCTCTCCCACAAATCATGGGACAGTTGGATCCTAACCCACCAACAACAAGGTTCTACCTGGAGCATGGTTACAGGTTGGAGTGCCCTCGTTTTGATGACACTAACTTTCGAAGCTGGTGGTCAAAGTTGGAGCCATTCTTTACTGCAGAGGGAATACTTGAAGGCAACAAGGTCATGACAATGATGCTCCACCTCGAGGATCGAGCCTTGGACTGGCACCATTTCTATGCCTAAAAGCATGGTGGTCTTCATGTGTTGGACTGAGCTTGTTATGCTCATGGATTGAGGGAAAGATTTGGAACCAATGTTTTCAAGGACACGATAATGAAGTTGGTGACCTTGAAGTAACTAGGAACGGTGGAACATTTTCATGATCAGTTTGTAAGTTTGTTGAACCAATTACAGTTAACTGAATCTTATGCCTTTTGTATTTATATTAGCAATCTTAAGCCCGGCATAAGCAAGCACTGTTTTTTAGACCTCAATCCTTAATAGAAGGGTTCCACTTAGCTCAAGAGGTGGAGAGCCTTTTGGAAACCATGCCTAGGGAGGGACTCCTAATTGGGACTCACCCAGTCACCAAGTTTAGCCCAAACTAATCCACTATTAAGACCACCCGAGCATCTGGTCTATCCAACCGAACTTCTCTACATCATCATCCTCAGGAGGATCTGTGGCATCTAAGGCACCCTCTAAAGGGGTGAGCCCTGTACTTATGGCAAAAAGGAAACAAAAGGGGCTTTGTTTCTGGTGTAGGGCCAAATATCATATTGGTCACAAATGTGTAAAGAGTCGGCTTTACCAAATGTTGTTGGATTCCCCTAGTGAAGAAGAAAGAGAGGAGCTTTAAGAGTGTCCAGACCAGTTGAAGGATCTCTTGCTGAAGAGATAATAAGTCTTATGTTATCCTTACATGCAATGAAAGGATCCCATGTTCTCTACACCATGAGGTTTGTGGTAAGAATTGGGGTAGCTAATGTCATTTTTTTAGTGGATTTGGGGAGTTTGCAAATTTTCTAAATTCGAAGCTAGTATCCAGGCTATTTTTACTTGTATGACAACAGATAAAGATCACTATAGTTGATGGGAGACACTTATTCACTGCTAGTACATGTCGAGGGATAGAATGAGAGGTTCAAGCCAGGGATTTAAATTACGGTTGCGACCGCGTGTTCTGTCATGTTGCGTTTATCGCGATTGCGGACATAATGGATGCTATTGCAGTAACTACGAGTATCGCGATCGTGAATTTTATATTAACTAAAATTATTAAATAGATAAAATCATATAATTTAAATTTTTTTTTTTAATTTTACCGCAACGGAGCAATAGCGAGAATAGCAATCCGCTATTGCAACAATTGCTCGTTACCCGTTAAATTGCGACCGCGATCCACCGCTATTAGTGTGATTCCGCTTCCCCCCGCTATTTTCAGCAATAGCGATTTCAGACGGTGTCGCTACTGCTATATAACGGGCGCTATTCCGTTATCGAACCGCTATTTAAATCCCTAGTTCAAGCGCCCAAATGTTGCCGACTTCATGGTCCTACCTCTCAAGGGTTGTGATGTGGTCCTCGAGATACAATGGCTACTCTCCCTTGGGTCCATAAACTAGAACTTCAGCTCCATGACCATACATTTTACTTTCAAAGAAACCCCTTGTACTATCAAGGGCATCATACCAAGCAACATCAAAATGTTGAATTAAGGACAATCAACAAAGTGTTTATCCATAGTAGAAAGAGAGCTTAACCCATGTGCACTACTTTTGACCAATGTGGAACATGTAGTCCTCTTAACAGTCCCTACTCAGATAGCACTAGTGTCATGGGCTGTGCATGGGAGCCCACAACCATGGATCACTTGTGTGATTCATCGAGTTCAAGGGAGGTCTTTTGAACCAATCGGACTAGCCCAGTTCTTGGAGAGATTGAAGGTCCATCTACAAAGACGGCAAATATAGAATGTAATCTTCAAGATAGGCAATCTTAAAAGATATTATCCTTGTGATCTTAGAGATTTTATTGTAATCTTCGAGATTCTTTTAGTAGATACTTTTCAATCTTAGCCATTGATGTACTTTAATCTGTACCGTTGATTTTGGGAAGGCTCAACTATAAATAAAAGTCTCTTCCCCTCATTGTAAATCACTTAATTCTTGAGCAATAAGAAATTTTGAGAGCATTCACTCAAAACTCTCTCTCTTTTGTTTTCTTTGTTCTTCATTTGTTCATCTTAAGTTCTTCTGCTTTTGTGTTGATGCCTTAGAGAAAATTCTTTTGAATCCTCATTTGTTGGAATCAGATTGAATTAGTTTTTTTTGGAGCAAACAAACGACCTAAGACCGCACGGATTGCATGGGAAAAATTTAATTCCGTGACAACTTCAGTTGCTTCTAAATCAATTCCAAGACATTTTTCAAACTGTTTCAAGATTACCTTTTCCCCGATTGCAAGACCATAAAATTCCCCTCAAAAAGGTAGGAGCAATGGTGAAAGTACAACCATACAGGTATCTTATGACTCAAAAATCAAAACTAGAAAAGTTGGTGGGAGAGATGCTTAAGGTTGGAATCATAAGGGACAGTTCGAGTCCTTTTGCTTCACCTGTGGTTATGGTTAAGAAAAAAGATTGAACATAGAGGCTTTGCGTGGATTATAGGCATCTGAATCAGTTAACAATTAAAGATAGGTTCCTCATACCTATCATCGAAAAGTCGTTGGATGAAGCAAGACATTCCTAAGACAACTTTTAAAACACATGAAGGTCGTTATAAATTTTTGGTGAGCCCGAACATCCTCAACCTTTCAAGGGCTAATAAACACCATCTTTAGACCATTGTTGAGGAAAACAATATTGGTATTCTTCGATGATATTCTCATTTATTCACCAACCTGATTAGAACATTTGGGCCTCTCGAGAGAGGTTTTCGAGCTGTTGGGACAACATCAACTTTTTGTTAAAAAGAGTAAATGCCCCTTCAATCAAGGAGCTGAAGGGCTTTTTAAGAGTCTCAAGGTATTATATGTTCTTAAGAAACTATGGTGTTATTGCTAGACCCCTCACTAATTTGCTTAAGAAAATGCTTAGGGTGATGTGAGCAAGCTACTGCTAACTTTGAGTAGTTGAAGCAAGCTTTATGTTCAGCCCTGATGTTGACTTTACCTAATTTCAGCTTGGAATTTTGTGTGGATACGGATGCCTCAGGATATGGGGTGGGGGCGATTCTACAACAGCAAGGTAAGCCAATGGCATACATCAGTATGGGACTGGGAATAAGGCACTAAGCCCTCTTTATATATGAGAAGGAAATGCTGGTTTACACCTAGATGTGAGAAAGTGGCACTCTCTTTCAAATCAGAACTGACCACCAAAGCTTAAGGTTCCTGACCGACCAAATGGTCTTTACTCTCTTTCAACGAAAGTGGGTGGCAAAGATGCTTTGATACGACTATAAGGTAATATGCAGAAAGGGGTCTAGTAACTTGGATGCAGATGCACTGTCGAGAAATCAAGCACTGAATGAAGGACAATTGTTGAAGCTCACTGGAAGCACTATCAGTTCTGACTTGCTGGCTCAAGTGCAAGCATCCTACTTGGTGGATCCTAAGGCTCAGTAGTTATGCTTAGAAGTGCAACAGCAAGGTTCCAAACATCCAAAATACTCATAAGGTATGGTAGGTTCCTCAGAAGAAAAGGAAAGATTGTAATGGGAAGGGTTGATGGCCTTGAGAATGAACTGTTTCAGTTTTCCATGACACTCCTCTAAGGGGACATTCAGGGGTGAAAGCAACTAAGAAGAGATTATTGAGCCTTGTATACTGGAAGGGGCTTACCACCGATGTCAAGAGATGGATGAGGGAATGTCAGTTATGTCAAAAATGTAAGTCAAAAATAGTAGCACCTTCAGGACTTCCGCAACCACTCCCAATTCCAAACAGAGCTTAGTCCTCCATCTCAGGATTTCATTAAAGGGCTTCCAAACTCTGGAGGTGAGAGTGTCATCCTTGTAGTAGTTGAGCTTCTCACTATGCTCATTTTGTAGCCATGACACACCCTTTCACTGCTATAGTCGTGGCCCGAGAGTTCATGGATAATGTGAATAGACTGCATAGGATGCTCGATTCCATAATCTCAAATAAGGACAAAGTCTTTGTCAGTGCCTTTTGGCAAGATCTCTTCAAGAAGGTGGGTACAAAAGTCAAACTTTCGACAGCATATCACCCAAAAACAAATGGGTAGACACAAGTAGTGAACAAGTGCCTTAAAGGGTACTTGAGGTGCATGATAAGGAAGAAGCCACAAGATTGGCAATAGTGACTCCCTTTAGTCGAGTGGGTGTACAACACCACTTTCCACTCAACTATCCAAGTCACCCATATGAAGCATTGTACAAGCAGCCCCTCCCTCACATATGCCTTACTTAGCTGGGACATCCATAGTAGCTATTGTGGATAGAGAACTAAAATAGAGAGAGATTGCAAGGAAAATGCTACAAATTCATTTGAAAAAAAACCTAAGATAGGATAAACAACAAGCAGACAAGCACAAGCTCGAAAGACATTTTGAAGTTGGGGATTTTGTATACTTAAAGCTCCAACCATATAGGCAACACATAGTGAGAAGGATCTTGAACCAGAAGCTATCACCAAAATGTTTTGGGCCTTTTAGTGTTGAAGGTAAGGTTGGGAAGGTGGCTTAAAGGCTTCAACTTCCTTAAGGGTCTTGTATGCATCTCACCTTCCATGTTTTCCAATTGAAAAAACATGTGAGAGCAACTCCTGTTCAAACAAAACTGCTAGTGATCAATGAGCAAGGGACTTGAATGAAGGAACCTACTAAGAACTTAGAAAAGATGATGAAGAAGCGAGGAAATATTGTTATCACTGAGGTATTGGTAGAATGGGCACACTCCTTTCCTAAAGATGTTACATGGGAGCCCCTGCAGTAGCTCAAGGAGAAATTTCCACACATTTATCCTTGAGATCAAAGATCTTCTCGAGGAAAGGGTATTTGTCACAAGCTAAAATACAACACGAACAAAAATGATGCGTTTTGGAGAAATGGGTTAATCTCATTACTGATTTTTAGGGATTAGATTAACTTAAATTTAAGATTATCGATTTAATGTATTGATTATGTTTCCTTAGTTAAGCCTACTCTTTTAGTATAAATAGTCATGTAAATTTTTCTATAAGAATATATAAAAAAAAATGATTTCTATTATCAACATGATATCAGAGCTTGAGAATCCAGATTTAAGGTGTATTTTTTTGAAATTCCCAAACCTTAGAAAATCCAATTTGGTACTCCATTTTTTAGCCTTTTTTTTCTCATTGCCCCCCTCCAACAGAGTCTTAATCTCATCTCCGACAAACCCTCAAAATTCGAGGACCAAACTCTTTGCGCATGGCTCTCACACGCCACCCATAGTTTTGGCATACTTGCTCACGTGCCGATGCATGTAGCTCACATCCGTTGAGTTTGATTCTTCAACCACCACCGTTGGCTTTGTTGGTGTTTCTCTGATCTTCCTTGCTGTTATTAGCTCTTGCGAGGCTTTTTTTTTTAAAAATGGCAGAATTAAAAAAGAATTTAACATCTAATTTTGTAAAGTTTGGTAATGCCTTTAATACTCATAATAATACCGATTCTGGTGCGAATAGACATATGACAGGTTACTCTTAAAGTTTTTTAAATTACTTCCAAAGTCAAACAGAAGAAAGTGTCAGGATAGTCGATGGGTCTTTTACTCTTGTAACTGGACCAAGTTCTATCAACTGTACACCTAATATTAAATTATCCTCTATACTACATATTCTTCATTTTTCGGTTAAACCTTTTATCTGTTAGTTCCATCACAAATGTCACAAATGTCTTAAACTGAAAAATTGAGTTTTTCCTGATCATTGTGTATTCTAAGACCTTCAGACAGGGAAAGAGATTGGAAATGGTAGATTGCATGATGGCTTATAAAGTTATCAACCAAGAAATAATGAAGTGGCATAAGCGATGATTTGTTACTTTTATTGATTATTGCATTAGGATGATGTAAGGATGATGTGACGATTCGATTTTCAGTGGTGCCGAAAACACAATTCCGACGAGTGAAGTCGTAAATTTATTTTTTTTTAGTATTTACGATGTCATTACCATCATATCAAACTTTGGTTGAGAAATTTTAATATCTAAATAGTAAATTAAGTAGAAAAATTAAATCGTAAAAGGGGCAAAAATTAAGTTAATTAACTAGAAGGATCAAATGAGTAAAATAATAAAAAATATTTTAGTTGGTGGCTTATCATAAGATGAATTGAAAATAAATAGGATTAATTAAGGCAAAATAGGTTAATTAAACTTAATGATGAAAGTTTAGGAAATTACAAAATTTCCATTTAATATAAATAAGAAATTAAAGAAGAAAAGGATGAAATTTTCATCTTACTTTCATCTTCTTCACGACAACAAGGGGAAGAAATCTAGGGTTTACATTGTGGAACTTTGAGCTTTGATTTGATATGTAAATCTTGCCTTTTTTTTAGTAATTTTTATATTTTTAAGTCCATATCAGCTTAATTTAACTAATTCAAGAACTAATTTGTAAATCTGTCAAATATTATAAATCTTCTCATTGTTGAATAAACTTTTTCTTCAAAGCTTATTAAAGTATTGTGAGCTTTATTGTTAGATTTAATGATTTTGTAAAGTAATTTTTTATGAAAGTAGGGTTTGAGGACTAAATTATGAAAATGGTGAAAATACATGTTCTAGATGTAAAATAGTTGACTGTAGATGTCGGGTGAACACTCATGGGTATTCAGCTGGTGTAGGATTAAATGAAAAATGGTTATTTTGCATGTTTAGACCTTAAGGATTAAATTGAATAGAAATACAAAGGTTAAGGGTAATTCCACAATTTTTCCAAAAAAACTTATACGTGTAAATTGATCAAATTACATGATTTAATAAGGGAATTGATTTATTTGTGTTAGATCAAGATCGAGCCATCGCTAATGAAAAGGGGAAAATCGCAGAATAGTCTCAAAAGTTTCACCAAAATTGCAATTTCGACCGGTAAGTTCGTTTGTTAAATTTTATATTTGAACTGCTAATTATTGCTTAATGTGGAAGTTCTTGACTCACTTGATGTGTAAATGAAAGACTCATGTCTCGGGATAAGAATGAAATTATGTTTAAAGGAAGACTCATGGTTCGGGATTAGCACGAGATTATGATTGACGGAAGACCTTTGACTTAGGATAAGCATAGGATTATATTTAAAAGAAGACTTATAACTCAGTAGAGTATAAGATCGTTTGAACAGGAAGACTTATGACTCAATTGGAGCATAAGGTTAAATTCGGTTAAAGAGGATTTGTACTTCATTAATGAGACTCGATAGATATATGTCGATGCAAGAGTTAATATTGTACCGTGATACAATTGATTTCGAACTTACTAAACTTAGAAAGCTTACTTGTGTATTGTTGTTATTTTCTAGATTTCGTTTTGCTGGTTGAAAATCAGATTACCTCGAAGACGTTACATTATCCTGAGAGCTTGTTCGATGGTTTTTACATCATTTGGTTATATGACATGTACTAAGATGATGTTATATTTTGTAATGCCTGAATTTGGTTTGGTTGATGCATTGTTGAAATCCCTAATTGAATGGTGAACCTATTTTGTATACTTGCTTAATATTGAATTAGGCAATATGCATTAAAATGTATTGATATGTGTTCATTGATCACTCAAGATGCATCTTGTGTACTTTATGCCTATGTAATGGAAATTGGTTAAGAAATTGTGTGAAAAGTTAAATTCTGCTTACTTGTTTCGGTAAAACTCTTGCATATTCCGGTAGAAATACAGAGTAGGAGAGACGTTGATTACTGACTTGCGTTGTATCAATAGTATAAATTGAAGTATCGATAGTTCTAAATATAGAAGTATTAGTAGATCGTTCACTTGTATCGGTAGCAGTTACAGGGTAAAACTTCCTAACTCTCTAAAGTTTTTAGTATCTGTAGAAGTAAAACTTGTTTCAGTAGAAGTTATACTTGTAGCGGTAGAACCATCACAACTATCGATAGAAATCTACAACTATTCCTAAATTACTTACTGATTTGACTACTATTGATACTTGTCCAACAGATACCGGTAAAACTCCCAGAACTGTGAAAATGATATTTTACTTTTATTGAGTTGTATTGATATTTATATCGTGATTTATGTTATGTGTATAATGTAATACTTTATTAAAATATATTAAAATGAAATAATAATAAGAGTAAATCCTTAATAGATGATCGAAAGAACCCTTAGATCTTAACTGGTGATAGTAACGGCTCTTGGGTGTTACAGATGACTTGGGTGTATTTGCTAAAATCGAAAAATGATGTGTTAACATGCTTTCAATCTTTTCATAAAATGATGTGTACTCAATTTGATGCTAAGATAAAAAATTTTAGAACTGTAAATGGTACAGAGTACAATTTTAATACCTATTTGGAGTCTTATGGGATAATTTATCAAACAACTTGTTCTGGTACTAGTTCATAGAATGGGGTTGCTGAAAGAAAAAAAAAATAGGCATTTCCTAGAAGTTGCAAGATCTCTTATGTTTTCCACGTACCTTCCAAAACCATTCTAGGGGGACGCAATTCTTGTTGCTGCCTACCTTATTAATAGAATGCCACACAGAACCTTTAATTTCAAAAGTCCCTTGAAAACTTTACAAGGTAAAAATAGTTATATTGTTCCTCCTAGGAAATTTGGATGTGACTATTATGTCCATGATCGAAAAGCAAGCAAATTAGATCCACGAGCCCTTAAATGTGTGTTCATTGGGTATTCTCCAACATAGAAAAGTTACAAGTGTTATCATCCTCCTTTTCAAAGAACTTTTGTTAATATGGATGTTACATTCAAAGAAACTGAGCCCTATTATGATAGAACTCAATCACCTCCTCAGGGAGAGAACAATGAGAGAAAAGAAGTGATACCTGACTTTTTTTTTTGTCAGAAAGTGATACCTAACTTAGTAACTATTGAAAACCTTATTTTAAAAAACACCATTGTTCAAGGGGATGCTACTATTCAGGGGGAGACTACTATTCTAACAAACACCATTGTTCAAGGAGAAGTTACTGCTCAAAGGGAGACTACTGTTCAAAAAGAGATTGTTAGACGATTGGACAAACCAAATTTAAAGAAGTATTCAAGAAGGCTTAGAGCAAAAGAAGCCATCATGCAACCTACTATGTGCCAAAAATCTTCCTCTTCTGGTGAGTTACCCAAATCTTCTTCTTCTGGTGAATTATCCCCTAATGATTTAGATAAACCAATTGCCCAAAGAAAAGATGTTAGATCTTGTACTAAACACCCTATGTCTAACTTTATCTCTTATGACCCATTGTCCCTTCCTTATAAAGCCTTTGTCTTGTCTTTGTCCTATGTTTCTATTCCACAGGATTCATGTGAAGCATTTGAAGATCCCAAGTGGAAAGAAGCCATGGTTGAGGAAATGAAGGCACTAGTAAAGAATGAGACTTGGGAGCTAGTAACTCCACCAGTAGACAAGAATTTGGGGGGATGCAAATAGGTGTTTACTATGAAACACAAGTCTGATCGTTCAATTGAAAGGTACAAAGCCTTATCGGTTGCTAAAAGCTTCACTCAAACTTATGGAGTAGAATATTAAGAGACGTTTGCGCCTGTTGCCAAAATGAACACCATCAGAATTTTGTTATCTGTGCAACCAACCTTGACTAGAACCTACAACAATTTGATGTGAATAATGCATTCCTACATGGAGACTTAGAAGTGAAAGTATATATGGAGATTCTCTTGGATTTGATAATGAAAAAACACAAGAGAAAGTATGCAAATTGAAGAAAGCCTTGTATGGATTAAAACAATCTCCCAGAACATGGTTTGTCAGATTCCGCAAAGTTATGATCACTTTTGGTTATCAACAAAGCAATGCTGATCATACTTTTTTTATGAAACATCACAAGGGTAAGATCTTTCTTCTTATTGTATATGTTGATGAGATAGTGATGACAAGAGACGATGAGGAAGAAATAGCTCAACTGAAACAATGTTTGGCTCAAGAATTTGAAATAATATTTAGGGAAGTTACAATATTTCTTGAGAATTGAAGTTGCCAGATCAAAGAAAAGAATCTTTATATCTTAAAGAAAAAACATCCTAGACCTCTTCATTGAGAGAGGTATGATGGGATGCAAATCTGCAGAATCACTTATACAAAGCAATCATAAGTTGCACGCTGGAATATGAGAGATAGTAGATAAAGAAAGACATCAAATATTAGTTGGTAGACTAATTTATCACACACTAGATCAGACATAACATATGCATTCAGTTTGGTAAGTCAGTTTATGCATGATCCTCGAGAGTCTCATACGCAAGTTGTTTTTCGCATTCTACGCTACCTAAAGTCTGCACCAGGAAAAGGTCTCCTCTTTTCTAAACATGGTCATCTCCAAATAGAAGCTTTTACAGACGCAGATTGAGTTGGATCTCTAGATAATAAGAGGTCTACATCTGGATATTACACACTTGTGGGAGGAAACTTAGTCACTTAGAGAAGCAAGAAGCAAAGTGTGATTGCTCGATCAAGTGCTGAGGCAGAATATAGAGCCATGGATCAAGGCATTTGCGAGCTATTGTTGTTATTAAAAGTTATGGAGGAATTAAAGTTGTCAAATAAAGGAAAATTATCCTTATATTGCGACAGCAAGGCCGCAATCAGTATAACCCAAAACCCAGTACAACATGACCGAACAAAGCACTAGATCGACACTTCATCAAAGAAAAGTTGACTACCGGCATCTTGGGCTTAAGTCATGTAGCCTCTGACAAGCAATTAGCTGATGTGTTCACTAAAGGACTTAACAACAGAAGCTATCATAATTTGGTTTGCAAATTGGGCATGTGTGACATCTACGCACCAACTTGAGGGGGAATGTTGACAGCTTATCTCAACTAATCTCATTACTGATTTTTAGGGATCAGAATAACTTAAAATTAGGATTATTAATTTAATGTATTGATTACGTTTCCTTAGTTAGGCCTACTCTTTTAGTATAAATAGTCATGTAAGTTTTTCTATTGGAATATACAAGAGAAAAGCATTCCTATTATCAACAATTTCTTTCAGTTTTCTTTCCTATAAAAGCGATGTAAAGGACCAGAGGCACTTATGATGAAATCAAATACAAACAATTCTGAAATTCTCTCTCTCCTTCTTCAAATTCTCTATCTTTTCTCTTGTCATTTTTCTCTTTCTGTTAACGAACGATACCCCGAACACACAAAAAGCAGTGCAAGAAAGCATGTCATGATCTTTCATGGAAGCCATATCTTCCAAGTACTAATATCTCCACTATTAATGCTTTAGTTAGTAACTAATCTTAGGAGACTTAGGATTACTTCCCTTGTTATTTAAAAATTGATAGTTCTAAGAAAAGTATATGCAACTGCCAACCAACACATCTGTCAATGGATAAAAAAAAATCAAATGTAAACAGAAAAGCACTTATCTGTTCTCCAGTTCTATCACAAAAAAAGGCCAAAGTGCTAAAAACAAAGCATAAAAGGCAATCAATCCATGCAGATTAACAAAAATGGTACCTTTCCATCATACCGACTTTCCTGAATAACTTCTGGAGCCATCCAATGCGGAGTGCCAATAAACTGAAAACAGAATATGAATACTATAATAAAACACATGGCAACACACACAGTACCAGTAATTGAGATCAAAATAATTATGATGCAAGTCAAAAAAATCCATCAATGTCATTTAAGATGAAGAAGGCAAAAGATAGCTACTACTAAGTTGGCTGCAGAATTTATCTGCTGGACAGTTATCCCTGCTACCAGAAAAGTGCCACACACCATTCGTTTCTACAATGAAGGAAGTTAAGGGAGATTTTGTGTTTGCTTGTTATGTATACCTTATCACACTTGAAACATTGGCTGATGAGTAAACTAGATGCAGAGTTTTCCTTGTTTGGTTATTTAACATTATATCTAAAGAACTGACCCTCTAAACAATTTTTTCAGCTGATCACTTTGACATTGATAAGAAATTGTAAGATGACACTTATTTCTGTTATGTCATTCAAAAACTCTTCCTGAGGTATTCTAGCCTAGATTTGCAGAATGACTGAGCTTCATCAAAGTAACTATGACTTATACTTGAAAGAAGTGAAACAGTTGCACACATAGCAAAGCAGTGGGACTACTACATACTGTATTGCGCTTTGACATGGTCCTAGTAAGCTGTGCCGCTACTCCAAAATCACCTGTTCGATAATCAAAATAACAGACAAATATAGGCATGAATTACAAATATAAAAATGCGGGCTTTTGGTCTCATTAGTTCTGGGGTTTCAGAGTATGCAACTAAAGAGAGGCACAATGGTTCAAAATGCTTGTCAGAATATGACAACTTTCAGGCCAACAAGTGCAAGGGCAGATCAAGTCATAAGAGAAGCCACTTCATTCAAAAAATTTAAGGGTAGCACCACTTCCCTATAAACCCTGCAAGGAAATCACTTTTGGTAGGACGATAAATGACTAGCAGGGTCCTTTTATTTAATATACTAAGCAAGGATATACTTCAGCACTTTGCTGAGTGCAATGAAAGAACAACACATGGCAAGTGGTTCCTCCACTGCAGAGTCTAGGGGAGGACAGATGTGCAGAACCATACCACGAAAGAAGCAAAGTAGTTTCGATTTCTTAAAATTTATATTTTGAAAATTCACATCCAAACTAACAAGAACTGGAAATCACTGATGGATCTCTGTTTCAAGGTCATCATTCTAAATCAATACAAGCATACAAGAAGCAACAATTACCTAAGAAAGCTTGTTTTCTATCAATGATAACCCAAGGAGCATTAGCGTTAAAAGATTTTATTGAAATTTTTTCAACCAATAAGGAAAGAAGAGACCTTAAGGAATCTCAAAATAAATTTTTAATGAGAAATACTGTTGTTTGTACAGCATTATCTTTCATACGAAGGGTCTGACAAGTATTCTAGGGTACTTTTTTTTTGTAAACACTAAGGGCACAGGTAAACCAAATAGAAACTTCATTATGATACTGATAACATCTTTCAAGTGAAACACTATAGTTACTAATCCAACTAAAATTAGCATGGGTACACCAATTTTAAGAATTTGAACTTCCTACAGTAGACTCCCGAGTATGATTAAATAAATATAGGAAAAATGTACTCACCCAACTTCACTTCTCCTTGTTCTGTTAACAAGATGTTACCACCCTTAATATCTCTATGAACTTTGAAAATTGTGTGCAAATAATCAAGGCCCTGCATAATAAGAAATTAAAAGAGACAATATGTTAATTAGAAAGTGAATACAAATTAGATAATGCATGAACATCCTTATGGGAGATTGTTATTGTGCAGGGTCCCATACCTAAAAGGCAAGTTTGAAAACAAATAAGCACATAAATATGGTACGCGAGCATATACTGATTCACATGTAAGTGCTGTTAATATCCAGTGACCATTGAAGATCAAGCATGACAGAACGATTACAAGGACGAATGTAACTTAGGTTATCTAAATGCTATAAAAGAAAACTATACAAGCATAAGATACTAAGGTTCCTTGTAGCCACTTTATATATTTCCAAACTAAACGGAATGAGTAAAACCTTTAAAGCTTCACGACAGATATATGCTATCTGATTCTCCTCTAAAGGCTCCTCTGTATCATTCATCAAATCAGCTACACTTCCACCTCCACAGTATTCCATTACTATCTGCCCAAACATTGAAATAAGTTACCCTAAAAACAAAATATCAGGGAAATTTCCAAAAGATGAAAATCTAACAAACCAATGTAACCTAGAAACTGAAATTAACTCCGAACTGAAACTAAATCTTGATGGAGAAAAATGCTTATAGCACCAACCCAAAGAAATTCTTCCCCAGGGTAGCTCCCGAAGTACCGGACAACATTTGAATGACTACATTGCTGCAACATCTCAATTTCACCACGAATTTCTTCATACTCTTCTTCCTAAAAAAATTACTTGATAGATCACGAGTACTGATTAATCCAGCCAATGCCATCAAGTATATCAATTACAAACAAGAAAATCATGCGCACCCCTTCAATTAAAGATATAAGTTTAACAGCAACAAGCTCGGAAGTCCTTAAATCTCTAGCCTTATAAACTGCCCCATAAGATCCTTTCCCTGCCACCCAAAAATCCAATATCAGCTTTCTTTAGGTCTTAATGGCACTAAAATCAATTAAATCCCTTTCCTTAAAAGAAAAATATAGTTCACTTAGCATTAGCATGGAAAAAACACAATTATATGAGAATGAGAATAATGATGATTATCACTGCGATACTCACCGAGCTCATTGAGTAACTCATATTTTGTGGAAGGATCTTCTCTGATAACGCAGTCTGGAACTGAACTCGACAAAACCTTATTATTTTGCAAGAACCGACTCTCTTCCCCTTGCAAAGACGTAGTTGTAGTAGATCTCTTTTGTTTCCCAAAACCTAGCTCTCCCGTACTCGCCACCGCTCTGTTCACCACCGTCCCACTCCCTTCTCTCTCGTTCCTAACCGTTGATCTCACCACGAACGTCCCAAAACCTTCACCTTCATCCTCCTCATCATCATCAACGTCCATTTCATCTCCCCTTGCTTTAATTGGGCTCACCTCCGCTAAGGCCGGTGGCTTAAACGAAGACGGCGTTCCACTGCGAGCTTCACGACCATGATCCTTTTTCACGATCATGGTTCCGAACTCTCCTTCATCGCCACTGCCATCGTCGGCGTCGGAAGGAGTGCCGCCCCCACCGCCAAAGTTTTTCGGCGCACATTTGAAGGGAGGAGTTATGGAATTGCCATCTTCACCTTCATCGTCAACGTCTTTGTAAACCATTGTGGCGTAAAGGTCCGCTTCACGAGACGGTTGCGGTTTCGGTTTAGCTTTGCAAGAATCGGAATCGGATTCAGAACCGGAATGGACGACAAAGGTAGAGTATAGCTCCGATTTCGCTTGAGATTTACGGGTCCTACGAGACGTCGACGGTTGCTCCATCTTTTTCTTTTTCCTGTCTCCGGTCGGAGAGTGTGAGTGCATGAAAAAGTCAGAGAGCTCAGAGCAGTAAACGCAGAAATAGCAGACAGCCGTTGGCACTGAAGAAAAACTAACTGTAATTTGTTAAATTGGAAATTTAATGGGCCCGCCACGTATACTGGATTGTAATTTTTCAGGCCATTCCAGGTTTCAGCCTGATTTTTCAAATGGAGTCGGTCTTCAGCCCGCTATTTATAGAAATTCCTTCCTTCTAATTGGGCCTATTATATTGGCCCTAAGAATACCAAATAAGCCATTTCTGGCAATAAAAATGAAATGAGTCTGAATACTGGTCAATTTTTGCTACTAGTCCTTGTACAATGTCTAAGTTGCAGGTTTAGCCTCTACTCTTTAATTTTTGCCATTTTGATTTTTAGTTTTCGAAACTTTAGTCCTGACTAGACCTAATCATGGGCAGTGCTTGACCAATGCAAAATTTTAAGCATGTTTTCTAGGCCCGACAACCGAAAAATGGACCTAAAATTTTGTTCAAGTCCGGACTAGATAAAAAGTGCTAAACCTGAGCTTGTCTTGGCCCGTCCGTATTAAAAAAAATTATATTATTTTTATATAAAAATAAATTTAAAAAATACAATACATCAAATACACTAAAACTATTAAAATAAATTGTCTCTAACAAATTGAAAATACATTAAAAAGAGTTTTATACTTAAATTTAAATAACATTAATATAGTTGCAACTTATCAATCAAATGTCTCTAAAATAGTAGCAAAATTAATAATAAAACAAGAGCTACACAATATCTAAACAATAACAAAATAGTAGTAATATAATAGCAAAATGGTAGCAAACAACATGAACATCGTAACACCTAGTTCTGGCAGATTATAGGCTATGGCGCATAGTCTTAAAATGGTCAATGTGACGAAGTAGTATCCGCCCAAATATTTCTTTGGCAAATAGGATTGGGTGTATTCCAATATTTGGGTAAGTAGGGTATGTATATACATTGTTTAGGGTGCTATGGTAGTAATTCGCCATTCGACTGAATTGCTGGCGAGTTAGAGTATTAGCATTAAAATATTCGCTCGTTGGCGGTATCTAAGTATTTAATTACAGGGTATTTTCTAGTGAAGAAGGAATACACACAAGAGTACGCCTCAGAGTTTTGGCTGGACACAAAGAGCTTACCAGGTGCATAAGAATGATGCAGGAGGCTTAATTGTCTTTAAGGCCACACCATACACGAGTCACCACCAAGGTATAGTACGCTCGATTTTCACGAGCATCTCTCTAATTGGTTCTCGTAACTGGATTAGTTGTGAGTCAATTGAATTTATTTGATCCTCCTCATGACTGATTAGACAGTAATGAAGATATTCGTTGGATTCTATTTACCTACCCTGGATTTTTGGAAAAATCAAGAGATTTGGGTTAGGTAAGCATCACCACTTGTCAAGGTCCACAATAGAGGGACAAAGAGTTTTTCTTCTTTCTTTTAAAGTGTTACTATCTGAATCTTAAGGAACCAAAAAAAATCCTTTCTCTTTTAAGATGAAGATGAAATTTTGGATTTTATCCGTGATTACTCCATGTCAAGGTAAGTTTTATGACTCTGCGTGTTTTGTTATGAAAGATTAAGTCTATAAGAGTCCATAAACAGTAAGATGAAAAAGTAAGCTTTGTATTAGGGCTATCTAGGTTTGTGATGATGGTAAAGGTTATAGGAATGAGTTTTAATGGGTTTCTATGTTCTCTAGCAGTAGTTGTTGTAATTTCATGTTGGGTGTTGAATTTGGAGTTCAAGCTGCTATTCGTGGGTGCCAGGTGAATCTCTAGTTGCTTCTTGCATGTGTATTGTTCATGCCAAATGATCTGTAGGAAATTGGTTGAAAGGTGATGTCGAGATCTTGAAAGTTATAATATGTTATGATGTGACCATATGACTAATTACTAAAGATATTTATGATTGTGTGGATCATGTATAAGTAATGATATGTGTGTTATGTTGGTTGTTTATTAGTAAATTAAGATGATTGTGCTAGTTGTTTCAGTGCATGAAGTGTCTGTAAAGTGAATCTGGTTTGAAACCGAGCTCCAACATTTGTTGCGGACTCGAAGATACATGTGACACAAATTTAGCTCGAGTTGGTATTCTGTTGTTGTTTTAAAAGTTTAGTCTAGACTGATAACTTTACATGCATATTAATCCATGACTATGACACCCTTTGAAAAGGAATTAAGAATGGTGATTACCCAATGAAATTCTCTGCATGTCCCAGTACAATGATGGGCAAACCTCACGAAATGTGAATTTAGGCAAATTCATATTGTAAACATGATAGGAAAGAATAACCTTTGTGGCAAATTCTGAAAGGAATGCCTTTATGGCGATAATCTAAAAGAAATGTCTTTATGGCACACTATTGAAAGAATTACCTTTGTGACGAATTTTAAAATAAATGTCCTTGTGGCGCATCATAATAAGGTTTTAAGTGGCATACTTTAAAGAATGTCCTATGTGGCGGGTTTTGTATTAAGCTAATTGAGGTATTAAGTAGGGATCTTAAGCGTAATCAGTAAAATCAGTAAGGTATAATGTATCTATGGTTTATACAGTAAAGTATTATACAATACTATTTGATTAAAAATAAGGAATTGAAGAGATACTGAGAAGTAATATGTTAGTTGTCGAAACCATCCTTTTTTAGAAAAACGACGTGTTTCGAAAATTATTTTAAAGTTGGAAAATGGGAGTCGCCACCAATCCTTTATTTGGTGTGATTGGATCCCCGCAAAACGCTTGAGATTCGTTTTGAAAAATATTTTGGTCTTCGTAATCCAGAAAACGAGTTCGGGAGTCGGTTACGCATGAGGAAGGGTTAGCACCCTCATACGCCCAAAATTGGTACCATATTGATTATTTTCGGGTCTTAATTTGTAAAGTTTAAAAGCTCGAACATAGTTTAAAATATGATCTTGGCATGCATGAGTTAAGTTTACAAGAAATTGGGTCTGTTTGGAAATCCCGTTATTTCAAAATGATCAAGGAAGAAAGTCACGTCCAATGAGTTAGGACATAATATTTCAAGATCCAGAAATGACGAGCTTTCCTTTGTAAAACTTTTTGAAACTTTTGCGAAAAGGATGTTTGATTATCTCGATTTGAAGAAAGGTTGCACCTAGTAAGTTAAGGCGTAATATTTCGGAATCAAAGATAAAGAAACATTGCCTCGATTAAGGGTATTCGATTATTTCAATTTGAAGAAAAATTGCACCTAGTGAGTTAAGGCACAAATTTTCGAAACCCGAAATAAAAGAATATTGCCTCGATTTTAAAGTTTGTATGAAAATAATTTTGAAAATAAATATTTGAATTGGATATGAATGAACAATTAATATTGGATATGAAGCACGATAATTAAGCAGATAAATGGTAAGCAAAAATCAAAAATACAAAATACGAATGCATAATAATACAAATATTGATGAGGAATAAAAAATGATGCGTTTGTGTTCAAAATGAGACCTTTCAGATGCACGGAGGCAAAATAGGTAGTTTTGGAAGGTTCGGAGTCAAAATTGGATTTTTGGAAGTTTGGGGGTAAAATGGTTATTTTTAGAAGGTTCTGGGTCAAAAATGGGATTTTTGGGAGTTCGGGGGTAAAATGGTAATTTTTAGAAGGTTCGGGGTCAAAAATGAGATTTTTGGGAGTTCGAGGGTAAAATGGTAATTTTCGAAAATTTCGAGGTCAAAAATGGGATTTTTGGAAGTTTTGGGGTAAAATTGTAATTTTTAGAAGGTTTGGGGTCTAAAATGGGATTTTTAAAAGTTCGAGGGTAAAATGGTAATTTTTAGAAGGTTCAGGGTTAAAATGGGATTTTTGGAAGTTCGGGGGTAAAATGGTAATTTTTAGAAGGTTCGGGGTCTAAAATGGGATTTTTGGAAGTTCGGGGGTAAAATGGTAATTTTTAGAAGGTTCGGGGTCAAAAATGGGATTTTTGGAAGTTCGAGGGTAAAATGGTAATTTTTAGAAGGTTCGGGGACCTCCGGGGTAATAAAACCAAATACGGGTGACACGTGGCAGCCTCTCAGGCATCCTGAAGTCAGAACTATTTTGAAAACCATGGAAAATTTCTGGGGCAATTTGGAAATTAAAGCGAACCTGATTTAAGGATCAAATTAAAACAAATTAGAAATGAAGGGGACCATTTGCATAAATAAGCCAAAACAATGACACGTGGCAGCTTTTGGTGCTTTTAAAAGGTTGAGGGGTCGAATTGAAAAACCTTGAAAATCATTGGGTCAATTTTAAAAGTAATTAAAAGTAAGAGAAGGACCTGATTGTAAATTTTGGAAAAAAGCAGAATGACCAAATGCATAAATATACCATTAATCAAAAACACGCGGATCCTGAGTCAGGTCGGGTCGGATTTCGGGTCGGACATCGGGTGATAGCTCAGAACGGTGTCGTTTTAAGGCTAAAATTCAGTCTTCAGAACGACACCGTTCTGAGGGCCTATAAATAGTCAGTTTCAGAGGAAAAAAACATTTCCTTACCCCCTTTTAAAAAAAAAACCCTAAAATCCTCTGAAAAGGCTCCCCCTCCCCTCTTGGTCGACCATCCTTCGGCCGGATGGGTTGGTCGCCGTCCGTCGCGTGTTGCCCCCACGCACCTCGATTCGCGACCGCGCGTTATCGCGCATCGCTGCCGCACCTAGTCACGCGCGTCGGTCCGGCCGTATCTCCGTCGCTGCGCTTCTTCCTACACGCGACGTGCCTTCGTTAAAGGTAAATCGTTCTTTTCTTTCCTGTTCTTTTGTATGTTCTTTTTAAAACAAAGATTGGGTTTAGATCCGGTGAGATCAAACCCCGATCTTTTCCTTTTTAACAGTTTTTAGGAAATCCCTTTTTACGATTTTGTTACTTATTTTTTAGAGAGTTTTAACACATTTCTCTCTTTTTTTTTTGCAGATTCGGGCGTAAAGGCTCAGGCGACGTTCGGTGACGATTTCGGCGGACCTTCGGCGACAGCGCAACAAGGGGAGTGCTTTTTTGTCTTTTCATTTTTCTATTTTTAATTATTAATATTAATTATTATTACTAAAACATTTATTATAAAACTGTTCATTTGTTATTAATCGTCATTAATGCTATATTTAATAATTACCATTATTAATATGTTTTATAAAACCAAAAAAAAGTAAATGCTTCACGGGTACTGAGTGCATGTATTAATATGCACTTAAAAAAACTGATGGTTTTAGAATTCGAAATGCTCATGACATTAAATGCCTTAAATGTACCTGGTTAGCTTTGGGGCTTGATGCTTTGGCTCCGTTTCAGTTGTTTAGTGCCTATTCGAGCTATTAGATACCAATAGAAGAATAGAATATGTGTGGGGATAAAAAAGGCTTAAGTTTAAATGTGATTTCTTTTCCTTTCCAAAAAAAAAAACGGGGGATCCTTTTACAAACGTTTAATTTGGCTTTTATAGCTGAATTTTCAATGATTTCCTTTTGTCTTATACAACTAAATATACACCCTTTTTCTTTTGCAGGTCCGGCGATGGCAATGACTTGTAGCAGTGGCGGTGGCAGTCTCAGCTTCTGATGGTTGCAAGTTGAGTCTGGTCCATGCTGCTGGTGCGGACGTGGCAGTCTCTGGTTGGACGTGGGTGGATGGCAACAGCAGTGCAAATAGGGGTAGAAGAAATTTAGCTACCAGATTAGGGTTTGACCTTGTTCTAGGCTAGTTTGGGTTAGTTGGGCCCTTTTAGGATCTGTTGGGATCAGACCCAGTTTGGGCTTTGTAAAAAGACACTTTGTTTGTAATTGGACTTTTCTAAATTTAGTTTTATAATAAATTTAAATTTCAAATAAACTTAAATTTAAAATAAACTTAAATTTAAAATAAATTCAATTTCCAAAGGGCCCAGACAAAAGTGGCCTTCAACAGCTGCCCCTATTTGCTTGTTGTTATGTAACAAGAACGAAGCAAAAATTCCAAAGGATGCTCAATTTGTCTGGTCTTATCTCTTCGACGATCTTTCTTCAATTGGTCCACTTCTCGCTTTGTTTGATTGTCTGATGTTTCCATATCTACCTCTGCATCAGGACTCCCTCTCGCTTGTAATCTTTGAGTTTGATTTTACTGATTTGGTCTTCTTCTCAGTATCTCATCAGGAAGATGACTGCATCGTTTGCTTCGATTCGCTTCTTTATACCTCATCAGGAATACGAGTTTGGTTCACTTCTCAGTATCTCATCAGGAAGCTAACCTTTTACTGCTTCGATCTGCTTCTCGGTGTGTCATCAGGAAGCTGGGATTCGAAGATTTTGCTCATGTCGAGCATGGGTTTGGTTTGGTCTTCTTCTCAGTATCTCATCAGGAAGATGACCGCGCCGTTTGTTTCAATCCGCTTCTCTATATCTCATTAGGAAAACGAATTTGGTCTACTTCTCCGTATCTCATCAGGAAGCTAACTGTTTATTGCTTCAATCTGCTTCTTGGTGTCTCATCCGGAAGCTGGGATCCGAAGACCTGATCACATCGAGCGTGGGTTTGGTTTGATCTTTTTCTCAATATCTCATCAGGAAGATGATCGCGCCGTTTGTTTCAACTCGCTTCTCTACATCTCATCAGGAAGGCGAATTTGGTTCACTTCTTAGTATCTCATCAGGAAGCTAACCATTTATTGCTTCCACCTGCTTCTCGGTGTGTCATCCGGAAGCTGGGATCCGAAGACCTGCTCACATCGAGCGTGGGTTTGGTTTGGTCTTTTTCTCAGTATCTCATCAGGAAGATGACTGCGCCGTTTGTTTCAACTCGCTTCTCTGCATCTCATCAGGAAGCTAACCATTTATTACTTCCACCTGCTTCTCGGTGTCTCATCAGGAAGCTGGGTTTTGAAGATTTCGCTCACTTTAAGCCTCGTTTGGGGTCTTCTTCTCAGTATCTCATCAGGAAGATAACCGCGTCGTCTGCTACAATTCGCTTCTCTGTATCTCATCAGGAAAATGAATTTGGTCCACTTCTCTGTACCTCATCGGGAAGATGGTCAGGAAGCTAACTATTTGACTTGCTTATCAGCATCTCATCAGGAAGTAGTGGTTCGAAGATTTGCTCACATCGAGCATGGGTTTGGTCTTCTTCTCAGTATCTCATCAGGAAGATGACCGCGTCGTCTTGTTGGACAATCGCAATCTGCCCCGTGATTGGAGTCCGATACCTTTCCATCTTGGTGATCTTACTGATTTATTTCGCCTAGCGGATGCGCATGACCTGTGAAACATGCTTCCATAGGTTTCTATGTAGACTTAAATTAGAAAGTCATGATTAGAATGAATTCAATGCTTCTAACTCGTATGAATGTATATGAAGAATGTCAGATTTATTATTTATTCAGGTCGGCACGATTTGTCGCCCGTCCAAATATTGTCTTTGACGTGTTGCTCCGTCTTTTCTAGTTAATTCTGGAACTGTTTGTTCTTTAAGCTTGTCTTCCTGTTGGTGATCTTGTTTCGAGCTTCTTGTAATTTCTGAAAACTCCAGAATAATGATCATAACTTTTGTATGATTTATTAGTTCATTACCCGTTATTTAGATGCAAAATGCTTGGACAAAATTATGTAGAAACAAAGTCGTTTTCCAAGAATCCTGTTAAAAAGAGGATTGAAGGAAACAATATTGAAAGGAGGATCAAAGGAAATAATCATTAATTGAAGATTGTCAAGTATATAGTGAAGAAAAGAAAAATTGGTTGCCCCAGGTATCGCAAAATAAGCTACTCTGTGCCAACTTGCTTGTGAATCACTCTAGCTCAAATATGTGTCTAGAAGACCTAGAGTACTATGTTGATGTTCCAAGTTGTAACTTCCTTCTTTCTCGTCGACCCGTTCTTGGACTTGAGCTGCCCTTTCGCGGGTTTTCAACTCAAAGTTCCCTTGGTTCTAGGACGTCCTTTGCGAGTTTTCATCCTGAAACCTTTTTTTTTTTTTTTTTACGGCTCTTTGCGGGTTTGCATCTCAATTCCCATTTCGTTTCTAGGCAAAGTATTTTTTTACCGAGTCTGAATTGACGGGGTTGTATAGCTCCTTGCCGTCCATCTCTGTTAAGATGAGAGCTCCTCTTGAGAAAGCCTTTTTTACCACGTAAGGCCCTTCCCAATTGGGCATCCATTTCCCACGAAAATCTTTGTGTATGAGAAGTATCTTTTTCAAAACTAGATCTCCCTCATAGAACTCCCTGGGACGAACTTTTTTGTCATGAGCTCGCCTCATTCTTTTCTGGTACATCTGGCCGTGGTGAATGGCTTTTAATCTCTTTCCCTCTATTAAATTCAACTGGTCATATCGAGCTTCGACCCATTCAGCCTCGTCAAGTTGAAGCTCTGTTAAGACTCGAAGAGAGGGTATTTCAACCTCAATAGGTAAGACTACTTCCATACCGTATGCCAACGAGAATGGTGTTGCCCTAGTAGAAGTTCTGAGTGAAGTTCTATAAGCAAAGAGGGCAAATGGTAATTTTTCGTGCCAGTCTTTGCAAGTCTCAGTCATTTTGGCCACAATCTTCTTGATATTCTTATTGGCTGCCTCCACAGCTCCATTCATTTTTGGGTGATAGGGAGAAGAATTATGATGCTTAATTCTGAACTGTTCACAAACCTCTTTTATCGTGCTGTTGTTCAAATTGAGGGCATTGTCGGATATGATCCTTTTGGGCATCCCATATCGGCAAATAATTTCCTTCTTTAGGAACTTACTAACCGCAGTCTTGGTGACATTCGCGTATGAGGTTGCCTCTACCCATTTAGTGAAGTAATCAATCACCACAAAGATGAATCTATGGCCATTGAAAGCCTTAAGAGAAATTGGCCCGATGACATCCATGCCCCACATAGAAAAAGGCCATGGAGAGGTCATGACATGAAGGTGTGACGGAGGTACATGGATCTTGTCCTCATAGATCTGGCATTTATGACACTTCTTGGCATAGTTGATGCAATCGCCCTCCATACTAGCCCAGTAATATCCAAACCTCATTATTTGTCGGGCCATCATGAAACCATTAGCGTGTGTCCCGCAAATGCCTTCGTGAACTTCTTCTAAAATCTTTTTAGCTTCAATTGCATTGACGCATCTTAGAAACACTTGATCTTTTCTCCTTTTGTACAAGATTTCCCCGTCCAGAACATATTCACTAGCTAGTATTCGTAGTGTTCTTTTTTCATTTTCTGAGGCTTGCTCGGGATACTTTTGATCTCTCACAAACTGAAGAACATTCTGGTACCACGGGTGATCATCTTTTTCCTCTCCATCCTCTGTCTCAATATTGCAACAATGAGCAGGCACTTCATAGATACTCATCTGAATGGGCTTCACGTTTTCCATAATACTCACCTTAATCATTGAGGCTAGAGTGGCAAGAGCGTCTGCCATCTGGTTCTCTTCCCGCGGGAGGTAATGGAACGTGACGTCATCGAATTCGGTGATCAATTCGAGAACCAATTTGCGATAGTCCATTAACTTGAAATCCTTCGTTTCCCATTCTCTTTTTAGTTGATAGATTACCAGTGCAGAGTCTCCATAAATATCCAAAATTTTGATTCCTCGTTCTATGGCCGCACGAATTCCCAATATACATGCTTCGTATTCAGTCATATTGTTTGTACAATCAAAATTAAGCTTGCTGGTGAAAGGGTAATGATCTCGCTCTAGCGATATTAAGATTGCCCCGACCCCATTGCCTGTGGCGTTTGAGGCTCCGTCGAAATTCATCTTCCAAGATCGTTCTTCCGTGATTGCCCTTTCTGTGCCCGCAACATACATCAAGTCCTCATTCGGGAAATCGAAGTCTATAGGCTCATAGTCTTCTAAAGCCCTACTTGCTAAGAAATCTGCTATCACACTTCCTTTTATTGCTTTCTGATTGACATAAACTATGTCGAATTCAGATAGCAGGATTTGCCATCGAGCTAATCTCCCATTCAATGCTGCTGACTCCATTAAATACTTCAGAGGATCCAATTTTGAAATCAACCAAGTGGTGTGATATAGCACGTACTGTCTTAATCTACGTGTAGTCTAGACGAGTGCACAACACAATTTCTCAATGGGTGAATATCGTGTCTCGTAATCGGTGAATTTCTTACTGAGATAATATATCGCCCTTTCTTTCTTTCCGGATTCATCATGTTGGCCTAGTACACATCTCATGGAGTTTTCAAAGACTGTTAAGTACATGATCAATGGCTTATTAAGAATCGGAGGTACCAAGATGGGAGCCTTGGATAAATAGTCTTTGACCTTATTAAAGGTTTCCTGACATTCATCATCCCATACACTCGGGTTGCGGAAGATATGATCGCATTTCTCAGTTAACTGTGAGATGAACCGAGTGATGTAATTTAGTCTTCCTAAGAACCCTCGAACTTCTTTTTGAGTGCTGGGTTGTGGTAATTTCTATATAGCTTTGACTTTATCCGGGTCAATTTCAATTCTTTTTTTGCTGACCACAAATCCCAACAATTTTTCTGATGTGGCTCCGAAAGTGCATTTGGCTGGATTCAACTTTAATTGATATTTCCTTAGCCTTGTAAATAACTTCCTCAAGATTCTTACATGTTCCTCCTCCGTTTGAGATTTCGCAATCATGTCATCGACGTAAACCTCAATTTCTTTGTGCATCATGTCATGAAACAGAGTCACCATAGCCCTCTGATAAGTAGCCCCTGCATTTTTGAATCCGAAAGGCATCACTTTGTAACAAAATGTTCCCCATAGTGTGACAAAAGTAGTTTTGGTCATATCCTCAGGGTCCATTCTTATCTGGTTGTACCCAGAGAAGCTATCCATGAAGGAAAACAAGGAATGTCCTGCCGTATTGTCAACTAGAGTGTCGATGTGGGGCAAAGGAAAATTATCCTTTGGGCTAGCCTTATTTAAATCCCGATAGTCTACACACATACACACCTTCCTATCTTTTTTGGGAACGGGGACTATATTAGCTACCCATTCAGAATATTTAACCACTTGGAGGAATCCGGCGTCAAATTGTTTCCTGACTTCTTCTTTTATTTTTAACAACACATCCAGTCTCATCCTCCGAAGTTTTTGCTGCACAGGCCTGTTTTCTTCCTTTATAGGAAGCTTATGCACTACAATGTCAGTACTTAAGCCGGACATGTCTTGGTAAGACCATGCAAAAATATCTTGGAACTCTTGAAGCAGCTTGATCAGACTCCTTCTACTTTCTGCGGAGATACTTGTCCCGATTTTCACCTCTTTCTCTTCATCTTCGTGCCCCAGATTAATAACTTCTACTGGGTCAGCATGAGGGAGGATCTGTCTTTCTTCCTGTTCCATCATTCTTAACAGATCCGAAGGTAAATCGTAATCTTGATTATCTTCAAGGTCCTGAAGTTCTTCTAAACACATATCTTGCTCGAAGTGGGGTTCTAAGTTAGCGTCAGGATTGCTCATATTATTGATATATGAGGATCTGTCAAAGAATGAAAGAAAGGTCCAAAAGGCGAAATGAATTTGTGAAAGAATGACTATGTGGTATGTGTATGAGTATGTTATTGAAGAAGAATTAATCTTATTTGTTGGATATATATGAATGGTTTATTAAGCTGAATTAAGGAATTAAAGAATGATTATGGAGAGGAATGGAAAATGCATTTTCATTTAAAATAACTGAGTAATGACCATGGGCCCCCTTTACAAAAAGATCCGTATTGCTTTCGAGCCTAAAGCAATAGTTCTCTTTGGTTCCAATTGTCACTCGTTTCTTTTCCTGCTGGTTAATCACCTCTCCTAAGACGAAAGTCTCATAGATATGTGGGAAAGACATGAGTTCCCACGAGATATCCCTTCAAACCAGTCTGGCCCTCCTTCTTTCTTGTCTCTTCTCCAACTCCTTTCTCTTTTGTCTTGCGTCTGGCTTTTACCCCTGGCCATAACGATCCCGTTTTTCTGTTAGCATTAGCACATTAACTCTTCCTTGGAGGTATTTTCCCACTCTATTCCCAGGTCTTGCTCCTTTCCCGACTGTCAATTTCAAACCCATCCTAGTAGTTGATGATATTGTAGACACAGGTATTTTCCTCCCTTCTGATATGAAGGTTGCGTTGAAAAACTCTAGTAAGTGGAATGAGCATTCCACAGCCTCCTCGTTTATTCCCACGTATGGTGAATCGCTTGTTATGGATGCGATTATTTCCTCCTCAGCATTAATAGTGATCAGCAACCCTTCATTTATTAGCTTCACTTTCTAGTGCAAAGAGGAAGGTACTGCCCAGCTGAATGGATCCATGGTCTTCCCAGCAGATAGTTATAAGTGGGTCTGATGTCCATCACTAGAAAATCTACTTCATACGTATTTAGCCCAATTTGAAGGTGTATTTCAATCTTCCCTATTACCTTCCTTTCTGTCCCATCAAATGCTCTTACTATGTTGTTATGTGAGAGCTATCGATTGACAATCTTTGCAGTATAGCTAGTGGTAGCACGTTCAGGGCTAAACTATTGTCTATGAATACTCCAGGTAGCGTATACCCTTTACAACGGGTAGTGATGTGTAGAGCCTTGGTGGACCCTATTCCTCTTGGTGGTATTTCGTCGTCGCTAAACGAAATGAAGTTATCAGCACTCACATTATTAACCAATCGATCTAGTTTGCTGACGGAGATGTCATTTGCTACATAGGTTTCATTTAGCACTTTCATTAGTGCGCTTCGATGAGCTTCCGAGCTTAAGAGCAATGGCAAGATTGATATACGGGCAGACTGTTTATGTAGTTGCTCTACTACACTATATTCACTATGTCTTAAGAACTTTAAAAACTCCTTCGCTTCATTCTCGGTCACAAGCTCGATGATGGGTGTTTCTAGCTTGCTGGTCGTTTCCTCCTCAGGCTCGCACATTCTAGTTTTCCCTTTACTGACCTCTTTTTCTTTATTCACAAGGTCATAATTCTTACCGCTCCGGGTAACAAGATTAACATCCTTCCTGGGTTCCCCCTCCTTTGGTACGGTTACGTTGCAATTGTAACTCCATGAAACCTTCCTGCTGTCTTTATAAGGAAACGTTGCGAGCCTTTGTATAATAATGCGGGGAATTGTTTGTTCTCTTGTCATGCCACGAATAATCACCTTGGGATGATTGCTCCCGTAAGTCTTAGTCGTCCCGACCTCAGAGGTGCAAATATCATTAATTTTCTCTCCTTCAAAGAATTTCAGCTCTCAATTGTCCATCATCATCTGGACCACGACTTTGAACTCGTTGCAACTTTGAATTTTATGCCCTTTGACGGTGTGAAACTCGCAGTGGTCATCGTCTTCGATTATCATATTCTCTTTATCGCTCAAGACTATCCCTTCTTTAACCAACTCCTGCCATACCCACCGGAGCGGAGACTTGATTTCTTCAACATTTCTCTTAATTTTCCGAGCTCCTTCTTCTAGCAAGGCGTTCACCCCTTGCTCTGGGTGATTAGGCAGCGAATTTTCGCTATATTGGGTTTTACCGGCTCTTCTAACTTTACGATTCCGTGCTCTATGAGTCATTCGACTCGTCTTTTAAAGGGGGGGCAGTTTTCGATCGAATGCCCTTCTACCCCTGCATGATATTCGTAGTGAGCCGTTGCATCATACCAAGCCGGGAATGGGGGCTTGTACGGTCTCACATGTTGAGTAGCTACCTTATGCGTATCGTATAATATTTTGTAAAGTTCCCCATATGACATTGGAAGAGGGTTATATTGGATTCTTCCCCTATTCGGCCTAGTGTCTACCTCCTTCCGCAGGGCATTTTGATAATTGTCTATTGGAGTCTTTGGCTGACTTGTCACGAAGGGTCTGGTGTAACCAGGTCTGTATATGCTTGTATTATTGACCTCATTATCCCTTTTTCTGGGGGCAGGCCTTTTAGGGTTTTCTCCGGTCTCAATCTTACCGGCTTTGATTGTACTTTCAATCATTTCCCCTGACATGACCATATCGGAGAAACTCTTGGTAGCGTTTCCTAGCAGATGATTTAGGTAAAGAGCCCTGAGTGTGTTGACAAATAGCATTGTTGCCTCCTTTTCCATTAGCGGTGGCTGTACTTGTGTTGCGACCTCGCACCACCTCTGCGCATATGTTCTAAAGCTCTTATTCGACTTCTTTTCCATGTTCTACAACGTAAGCCGATCAGGGGCTATTTTTATTACATGACCGTATTGTTTTAAGAAAGCTTCTACCAATTCTTTCCACGAGTGGATTTTTGATCGGCTTAACTGATTGTACCATCTGACCGTTGACCCGGTCAGGCTGTTTTGAAAATAATGAATTAACAGTTGGTCGTTATGTACATACCTCGCCATCTTTCTACAGAACATGGTTAGGTGAACTTCAGGGCAGCTCGTCCCACTATATTTTTCAAATTCCGGAGTTTTGAATTTGGGCGGGAGCACTAGATCCGGAACCAAACTTAGTTCTTTGGCATCTACCCCATAGGCAGTTTCAACCTCTTGCATCGCGTCAATTTTCTCTTCTAAACGTCTGTATTTTTCTTCTATTTGCTTGGGAAGCTCTTCTCTTATCATTTCGTCAAAGTCTAGGACGCCTAGATTTGCGGCATTGTCGTCTGGGTTTGACCTTGATCCCGTTGGATAATTAACCGGTCGTGACGTGCCTGTGACTGACTGTTGTGCCCTTACCGTAATGGTGGGATCCCGTGCCGGCATCTTCTGTGACGTTGGGTTATGGAGGGGAGTAAAACCTGGGGGGACCATCGGGTCCTCTTCGTCCTCAATGGCTGGGCTTTTTCCCTTATCCGCCATGCTTTGTTTTACTTGCGCTAATTCGTTCATCAGACTTTTCTGTACTTCCATGAATTGATTCTTCAATTCTCTGCACATCATGCTCATTTGCTCTTGGATGCGCTCTTGCATCTGGTCTTGTAACTCCTTTTGGATTTGTTCAAGTCTTTATTCCATGGCTTTAGTTTTCTTTCGAGTATTATAGCGGTGTGAGTTTTCAATGGTTACTGACGTATCTGGTTGGTAGATATTAATAAGTTAAGTTTGTTATGCAGAAATATGCGAAAATGTGACGTGAATATGATGCATGTATGCAAGAGAAAGGTATTGACTTATGATTCATTTTCCATTTAGAAAACTTCATTTGGATAACAAGTTCCTTAACATAAAGCAAATTACATAAACGGTTTCGCTTTGATGCTCAGAGCCTTGACTTTCTTAAGGAGTTTTGACAGCTTCTGTCCTCGTTCAGTCTTTGTCTCGTATTGTATGCTTAACTCTTCTGCTTCAACTGCCAGGGTCTGCACGTGGTCAGCTACTCCGCGGATTTGATTTAAAGCTTCACCCATAACATAATCTCTTTCTCTAACCTCCTTTTGAGTTTGCTGAAGATGCCAAATTTGTCTCTAATGTTCTCACCAGAATCTCAGTTCATATTTCACTATTCTGCAAAGAGGCCTCTAACTCTTTCACCCTCTTATTTAATCGTTCGATATCAACTCGGCTTGCCTTTAACTCCATTACTGAATTTCGGCTACGATGTCTATACAAGGACTCCTCCAGTTCTCCTATTCGAGCTTTTAATTCAGTTACTTCGACTTGGCTTTCCAAAAGGCTGCTTTTCATAGCATTTTCCTGAACTTGGGCGTTTTGAAATTTATTTTTCCAGTGACTTGTTTTATTTTTCTCTTCGCGGACATCCTGCTGCCATTGCTCCGATGTCTTACCTAAACCGGCAGTTCTCATCGACAATCGAAGTTTTTTGTAGTCCTTATTTAGACTGCTCAGATCTTTTTCAGCCTTATTTTTCCCTCTCCTTAATTTTTCCGCTTCTAGCTTCTGAACATCAACATCTAGTCCTAAGAGCACCTTCTCTTCCTCTAGTTTTTCTATCACTTTCCCCATCTCAGCATTTTTCTTTTCAAAATTCTGTTTAATTATTTCTAATTCAGTCGGAACTACCTGCAAATGTTATTCAATTGGGCGGACGATCTCTGGGTTCGGCACGGGAATGTTATCGTTAATCCTTCTGTTTCTCCACCAATCATATTCTGCGGTCATCATGGGATTGACATCGAATGCTTTCATCTTTCGAACCTGGTTCCATGCATTCGGGACTTCCCTAATCCTTTTCTTATTGTTTTCTCCCCGGTACACTAATTCACACTGAGATATCCCCCGAGTTACGGGTATGAACTGTCTTGATCTGTATTGTCTTGAGACTAGCAAAGGTGCATATCCGGTTGCGCCCCATATTCCTGCCAATAGGACCCAGTCAAGATCTCCGCACAGAAATAATATTTCATCAGGAACGAACCATGGTGCTCGCCACTCTATGTCTTCGTCTTTGAGGCTTTGAAGTATGGCCATCCACTTTTCTTCTGAGAAGTTTTCTTGTCTCTGCGTGGCCACGAACTCTTTCAAAGGGGAGTAATATTTAGACAAGTACTGATAGGAGACTTTCTCTGTTTTCCAAAAGTGACTGTGGAACCATACCATCAATAGCAATGCGCATGCAATAAATCGACCTTCGCCCTCCTTTCTGCATGCACTTAGGGATCTGAAAGTTTCAGCTAGTATAGCCGGGACGGGTGTCACTTTTTTACTCAATCTATGAAACAAATCTATCACCGCGTCTTCTATATGCCCCAAGGCCTTTGGAAAGATGACCAACCCGTAGATACCTAGGGCTAGAATATCAATCTTCTTCTTCGCATCCGAGTGATCTAATATCAAATCTCGCAGGTTTTTCCACGTGATGCACTTGTTATTGCCTTTGACCTTAACTCGAGCTGCAACCCATTGTTCGCTCATTCCCGTGATGTTTATTAGTCTTTTAACCATCGTTGGGAGATTTGGTGCTCTAGAGTAGGCCTTATCTACTGACATCTTTGGACAACGGAGCAGAGTGGTGTATTCTTCTATCGTTGGTGTCATGTCTATATTCCCGAAGGTGAAACAATTGTAGGCCGAATTCCAGTACTGTGTTAAGGCTCTAAAGAGGAATTTATCCACCTTAACTTCGCACAAGTATGACAAATCTCCGTATTCTTGGTAAAAAGTCTGTTTATGTTGTTGTCCCAACTGTCCCAGATTTCCTTCAATTTCAGCGCACTATTTTGAGCCGTGTTAATCCTAGTGTAATCCCAAAGCTCGGACTCATATCCCTCCACCAAGCTGTCACCCTTTTGGGGTTAAGTCTCCTCCGACCACATGCGCACGACCATATTGTCCTCCACTTTATCAAAGTACTTATTTTCCATGATTAATTCTCTTATTGGTAACTGAACCTTCGAGTCTATACCTTCTCTGTATATGATAATGAGATGTGATGCAAAAAAGAGGCAAAATAAACCAGTTAGCGAAGTACAGCAATATCAATATACAAGTATAGCATAGAACCTAAGAGTCTGATTTGGAAGATTGCTAAATGGTTTAACACGACTCTTTCTAAGGCAAGCTTCTACGTCTTTACTATATGTGGTTTTAGGTTCTAAAGTAGAGGTACCCAAACCAGCAGATTCCTCAACCCTTACCCATTACAGGATCATACGGATGAGTTCGGTTCAGGGGGACGCATTTCCCACATGTTTGCATGGAAGTGAAAACTTCATGAAAACAGGGGTACTTTGTAATCCCGGAAGCAATCCACTATCCTGCACGGAGGTGAAGACCTCACGAAGGAGTAGCTTCAGGCTTCCACTTATTAGGGTAATATCATATGCAGATGTATGCAAATATACACTAGCAATATAATATAATGTCACAAAAGGTGTCGAGGATCGCATATTAAACATAACTGAAGCCTTTAAAAGTTTCTAAAGAATACCCGAAAATAATCAATTTTGGCTTGACTCTCGTTCGTAAAAAAAAGTCCCCAGTGGAGTCGCCAGCTGTCGAAACCATCCTTTTTTGGAAAAACGACGTGTTTCAAAAATTATTTTAAAGTTTGAAAATGGGAGTCGCCACCAATCCTTTATTTTGTGTGATTGGATCACCGCAAAACGCTTGAGATTCGTTTTGAAAAATATTTTGATCACAGCAGAAATTTAGCTACCAAATTAGGGTTTGACCTTGTTCTAGGCTAGTTTGGGTCAGTTGGGCCCTTTTAGGATCTGTTGGGATCAGAACCAATTTGGGCTTTGTAAAAAGACACTTTGTTTGTAATTGGACTTTTCTAAATTTAGTTTTATAATAAATTTAAATTTCAAATAAACTTAAATTTAAAATAAATTCAATTTCCAAAGGGCCCAGACAAAAGTGGGCTTCAACATTAGTCATGAAAGTGTGTACTGAATAAGGATATTAGATTCGTATGTTCGAATATTTGTCATCTATGTATGAGTTCATTCTTGAATTGTGATTATGCGATGGCTCAGAGGTAAATATCCAAATGTTATGCTGCTTGGTTGTATTGATCTTTGGAAAGGAAATGGATAAAGATTCATGATGGTCAAATTTAAGGATGTAAGTAATGTATTGATGACATTAATGGGAAAGAAATGATTTCAGAGTAAGGTATGGTATTTGGTGTGAATAAGAGAATAGAGTTTGAGGAAGTATTCGCCTGAAACAAAGTTAAAGCTTAAGAATTATAAGATCGTCATTATGATTCATCGGTTGCAATGTACAAGTATTACTTAGGTAGATGATGTTTCTCTTACTAAGTTCTAATGAACTTATCTGTGTGTGTTATGTTACAAGTAAAACAATGTGAGCCTGCGTCGGGAGGGACGATGCCACGATTACGCCAAATGAATTGGTGTATCGGGTTATTATGCATATATAGTGAGTTCGGTGGCGTGTTCAAAGTCTAAAATGTTACTTAGAAATCCATATTTTGGGATAACTGTAACGGATTAGGATTTTAATTCAGATGTCTTTGTAATTAAATTAACACATGTTGCAGTTGTATTTACCAATTGCATAGACATATATAAATCAGTTCAAATATGTTTGTAGTTAACTTGTAATTAATTGAAATTTGTATTAGTAGATTAAGTTTTTTGTTGTATTCGTGTGGTAATACCCAAGATCTGGATCCAGCAAATCAGATCAGGTTGATGGTGTTACAAAAATGGCAGTAAACAACAACAAAACAATAGCAAACAACAACAAAACAACAGTGAAAAATTTAGGCAAATCTGAGTCAAGTCGGGCCCAAGCAAAAAAAAATCTTACTCAAGGCCTAACCTGTTTAAGAAACGAGCCTTATTTTCCGTTTTTAGGTCTATATTTTTGTCCAAACCCTCCCACTTTTCGAGCAGGCCTTCGGGCTTGAGCAAATGACCAAATCCATGATTAGGTCTAGTCCAGACCCAAATGTTATTAGTTAAAATTATTAAATTAAATTTTTGTTATTTTTTAACCTAACGAGTGGCTCCAGTGGAAAATAAGATGATGTTTATCCTAGGAGACCCGAGTTCGAGCATCTGTGTGTTCAAGGTGTGTGTGCGCTGTCAATGGGTTAAGAAAATATGAACAGATACTACCATATAATCTCACCAGTTGATTCAAAAAAAAAAATTGTCATTATCACATGCGTAGTAACATGTCAATTTGCTATTTTCACATAGTACTCACAAAAAAGTCATGTTATTTTAGTTAACAAATTTAACTTCCACCGTTTGAGTCAGGGCCAAAATTTGAAAAATTAAAAAGCATAAAGATTAAAATGATCAAATTGAAGAATATAGACTAAATACACAACTTACACATAGTACTAGACTAATAGCAAAATTTGACCCAACAAATTTAATTACTATTGTTTAAATTATGACTAACATTTCAAATTTCAAAAAAATATAGGAGTAAAATTGACTAAATTTATAATTTACGTATAGTACAAACACTAATTGTTAAATACAAATAAAATAAAAGCATTTGTTTTTTGAGTTTGGAGAATAAATATCCATATTGAATTTTTTAAATACCTCAATTTCAATGGTTGTAGAAGATAACCTTTAGAAAAAATATTGGAGATCTTAATGACAGAACATAAATATTTTGGAAAATAAAATCCCTAATGATTCTCATTTGCTTTTCAAATCAACAAAACAGTAGTAGCTCCAACAAAGTCTATAGTTAAACACCTTTTTAAGTTAATAAAGATGATTATATGCCACTACCTACATTCTCTCATCCCTTGTTTACTGAATCACTATAATTTTTGAATGATCATTGGTGATCATGCAATACTTTATATATTATTATTATTATTATTATTATTAGGCTTAATGATAAATTAAGTTACTAATGTTTATATGTTTTGTTAAAATGATTTTAATTGTATTTTTTATTTTTTTTTGTCATTAATTTTTGTTTTTTGTTTTCAAACTGTATTTTCTAACATATTTAATAAATAAATTCAAGTTTCAATCTTTCTTTCTTTCAAATGCTTTCAATCTTTCATAAATTTGTTTACTGAGAAATATTTCTATTGAGTTAATTTTCTTTAGATAATTACGTTTATTTTTTTAAAATTAAGAGTTATTTTTTTAATTTAATGTATTGTTTATTTATTTTATTATTTTACACATGTAATAATTTTATTAGGTTATTTAAATAATAAATTATATCTCATTAAAAATACTCCACATATGACATTCTACACCATCTCGTTAACTCTTTTAGATAATTAATGTTTTTCGTGTTCATCAAAGGCAATAGGGTGAATGGAACTTTCGGCACAAGGATGAGGGGGTCCACTTCTATCATCCCATTCTGCTGGATTTGGTGCATAACACAAGGTTGGATGGGGCATTTTCTCGGTATGTATCCCAATCCATTAAAAAGATGCTGATATCTTCTTACATAGTTATATGCCATCATGGAATGTTTTGAAAGGGAAAAGAAGATGACCCATCACCCATGGCTGGCCTTGTGTGAGAATAGTGTTGGTCTGGATATCCAAATCCCATTTGCATCTCCCTTTACAAAGGTAGAAAGCATAAAACCCTGTAGAAGATAAAAAAGAATATATGAATCCCTTGAAAGAATTGAATAATACAATTTGACCTCAAATTACTAGTCAATCTTTTTATGGTGCACAACTTCTTTCCAGATGTTTTGTGTTAGAGAATCAATATAAATAAATTTATAAAATTTGAATTATATTTATTAATTTTGATAAAGACAAAAATAAAATAAAAATTTTAAGGCTCGGAATAGTGAAGACGGATCCTCCGGTAGGAACTGAAAGACTTGTATTAACAATTTTGCTTAATAAGGGAAATTAAGGAGAATTTTTATTAGTTAAATGATATGATTCTTGAAAGGTGAAAGGGCTTGATGGAATGGAGGATATGAATATATATACTAGTTTTAATGTTACTGCATGTGATATTATCAAATGATAATATGATACTTTAATTCAATAATTTGTATTGAAATATAATTAAAATAATTTTTATTATATTATATTAATATAAAATTATAAATATAAATTCAGAATATAAATAAAATAACATAAAATTTAAATCTTAATATCAATAGAAAAGGAAAATAACATAAAATTTAAATCTTAATATCAATAGAAAAGGAAAATATTTAATACAATGTGTGTGAAGTTTTTAGACCCTACAAAGGATATTGTATAATATTAAAAAAATATATATACATATCAATTTTCTAAAATTGCTTGTGCAATAAAAAAAATACATCGTTAGTGCATCAAATACTTTACCTTAGAAAATATATATAATGTTTTTTGTTGTTGATATTTTTATATTTAATTGTATGCGAATTATTTAAGATCTAAATATTAGAGTTTAAATTATATTAGGATGATCCTAAAAGTCACTTTTTTAAGGTATCCAATAAAAATGTGTCACTTCATTTTAAAAAAACTAATTAATATAATAGGCTTTCAGCAAAATAAGGTAAATATGTCGGTTTTTATAATTAATTAGGGTTTTGCGTTGTTTTTAAAATTATTTGTTGTTTTTGGGAAAAGCTCGTCCAGCTGGAGTTTAAATTATTTGTTGTTTTTAAAATGTGTCACATGTAATTCATTTTAAATTATTTGTTGTTTTTATTAAATATTTTTTTTATTTATATTTATTTACTTACTCACTTACTTATTTATTTATTTACATCGTAAAATTTATAAAGACAAAAGTATTGTATGAATGAAAAACATCGATTTATTTATTAATAAAATATTTTTTACAGCATAATTTTTTTAAAAAAAATACATTAATCAATCAACTTGAATCAATCGAGTCGTCGAGGAAAATGTGTGCCGCAAGGCGGTGGACGACAATCGCATGGAAGATTTCTACATACCACAGGCCGTACAACTACAAGGTAATCCGGAGGTGGAACCAGAGGTGCATCTGAAGGTGTATACGAAAGTGCGGACTTGTAGACTTCCTCGTGTCGTCCCATCAACTGAATGCAACCTTAGCTTGGCCCCCTAAGCACGTCATTATCTTCTTCACCCGTCGATTGAGTCGTTGTCCTCGCTTGCCATCGAGTATCTACCACTCCCTCGTTTGGCCGTTGCAACGATGATCCACCAATGTAAAATAACGACGCGCATGGTGTTTGGCCCACTATAAGGCTGTAACCATGAGGTACCGGGTACGTCATAAAGGTACTCGGCATCGACATCGTCATCGATTATTGGGTAGGCATCTCGGTATCATTATTTTTGAGGTGCATAAGTCGGCGTCTATTCCGACATCGATATTGGCATTTGCATCGGGGTGTAGTATGTCGGGCACGTCGGTGGACACAACAGGTGGTGCTTGTGAAAAATACTTATTGTTAGGTATTTGAACGGGAATAAGTGCAGGGAACTAACCTGGATGATATGTCGTGGGCACAAAAGGCGCATCTTTTGTTGGAGCAGATAACAAACCTGTCGTTTGACTACGTCCTCTCCTACGATGCTGTGGCGGTCGACGTGGCCTCGTCTATCAAATTTGTCAACTCCTTTGCTTCGGTGTTGGCTTATACGGCTTGCCGACAGATCTGAACCATGGCATGTACTCATTACCTGTCGTCATGTCTGCTGAGTAGAATTCTTTGCATGGTGGTAAGGATTGCATCCTACGATCCCACACCTCAATGTACTCCTAGTGTCGCTGTGACCAATCGATTTCGTTCTTCCCCTGCATGTAAACCTCGTTCAGCTTCTGCCGATCTTACGGTGGTGGCAAAATTCGTTGCTTCCACCCGAACTGTCACAACACCCGATCTGATTCGTGCATTTCTACAATCGCGTACATTACCCTCGATCAACTTGGGACGTAGGAACGGTAGTTGCCACCAAGTCCACAAATGCAGTAGTAGCAAGCAACCACCGATCGACGTAGCATCCAAAATTGTGGCCTGACACATCTCCCAATATAAATCGCTAGTACGATAGATCCCCAACTGAATTTTTCACAGTCTTTAAAGTCCACCATTTGTTGAAACCACCTTATGTGCATCAAATTACGAGATTTGTAGGGAATTAAAATGATCCTAATTAACTTGAAAAGGTACGCTCAAACGTATTGTTGTATGACCTCTTCCGTTGCATCTTCAGGAAGCACATCGAAATTTTTCTTCAACTAAATCATCAAGATCCGACCACCTTCGAACCAGTCCGAGATCTTCCCCAACAGATTCTGGTAGTGGGTCACTTTACCGACAACGACAGATACTTCATTGACGATTGGCTTGTCCACCGATAGACCGAGCTGTAGCGCTACGCCCTCAAGTGTGATTGAACACTCGCCGCATGGAAGGTGAAAAGTGTGTATTTCGGGCCTCCATATCTCCACCAATGCGATGATTAGTTGGAGATTGAGTTTGCGGCCCCCAAACATGCGAAACGCATGTAAGAATCTAGCTGCTTGCAAGTAGCCACGAATTTCAATGATCGAAAGTTTTCCCATATTATGAATGAAGCCCTCCAAAACACGATCATTGGCCTTTTTACAAAAAATATATATTAAAATTAATAAAAATAAATTTAACAAAATTTAAATTCTTGTATTACCATTGCTAATTGGGCATAAAAAATGTGGAATTTCGAATCAGAGTACAGAAGCAAAAGCGGCCATTTTTTTAAAAATCAAGTTAAAAAATTGATCGTGTATTTGAAAATATCGAAAACAATTAAAACAAGAAAATAAAAAAATTGGTTCGTGTACTTGAGAGAGTTTGAGAGAGTTGAGAGTGGTTTGAGTGAAAAAAAAATGAAAAGGGGTATTTATAGATTTAGATTTTTTACCGTTGGGGCCAACGGTAAAAATTTTGATCATTTGAAAAGCACGTCCAGCTAGACGAATTTTTCCCAAAAATTTTATATATCCCTAAATAATTTTAGAAACGACCTAAAATCCTAATTAATTATAAAAAACGACATATTTACCTTATTTTACCTAAGCTTTCTAACACTAGATCAATTCTCCTTAATAATATTTCAATCTTAATTAGTGTTGATTAATTAAATAAAATTATATAAAAAAATAAAATAAAATAAACTAATAATAATGGTAATGTAAGGTTTATGGTTTTTAGAGTATAAAATTTTAGGGTTTATAATTTTGGAAAGGGTAAATCACTATCTGGGACTTGTATTTGATTATTATATAGTATAGATATAAAGGAGTTGAAACATCTTCACAGGTAGATATTAAAAGACCACACTTATATTTCATGTTTCCATTTCATATTTATTTATGGTTCAAGGTCCTCGAAACTTAGATGCGTGCATATTAATTCCTTTCAAAAATTAGTAGCAAACTAGCAATATGCATATATACATATATATATATATATATTAACCCTCGACAACCTGAAACAAGCAGCATAACAACGGACGTGTACAAAAGCAGAAGATTGCTCATTAGCTTTCACACCAAACTACGTTCACACAAAAGATAAAAGAGTAGCTACCACTACAAGATCGTGTTTCAAGTCCACTTCCGGGAAAACTTATCCAGAGCTAATACAGGAAACCCTAAATGCAACAAACATCCATCCTATCACGAAACATAACAGCATAAAAGTAAACATCAAGCCAAAGCAAACCAAAAGTGAGTTCAGGGAACCCTTGGTATTGCCCTGCAAACTAATGGGTTTTTCATTCCCATGGACAATTTCAAATGTTAGGTCAAGTCCACATTTCTGTCTTCAGATGGAACCCATTTAAAACGTTGAAGAAACTGAGCCAAATAGAGATGAACAGTGGCCAAACCCATGGCTTTCCCAGGGCAAACCCTCCTGCCAGAACCAAAAGGGGCCAACCTAAGATCACACCCTAAAATGTTCATATCTTCTTCCATGAAGCGCTTTGGCTTGAACCTTTCTGGCTCCTCCCACACTTTTTCATCACGAGTGATTGCCCACATATTCACCATTGCTGTAGTTCCTGCTGGAACGAAATGACCACCGACATGAACATCATGGATGGCAAGGCGAGCCCATGAGAGAAGAGGCCTTGGTGGATGCACCCTAAGAGTCTCTTTCACAATGGCCTGAAAGTAAGGCAGATTAGGATTGTCCGAGTCTGAGACATGCTTTGATTTCCCAACAACAGATTCAATATCAGCTTGAACCTTTTCTTGAACTTCTGGGTGTAGAACCATTCTTGCCAAAATCCATTTGTTGAAGCCCAAATTTGTCTGGACTTATTGGAAATTGAATTTATTTAAATTTAAGTTTATTTTAAATTTAAATTTATTTGAAATTTAAATTTATTATAAAATTAAATTTAAAAAGTCCAAAATAAAGTCCAAATTACATTTCTGGGACCCGAATATGACCCGATTACAAAGTGGCCCAAAATCAGCCTCAAACCCAAAATAACCCTAAACCTAAAAAGGCTCAATCCTAACAAACCAAAGGCCTCAAATGCCTAAAGCCCATTTGGCCCGAATTCACTAAGTGTTGCTGCTATTGCCTCCCCTTCAGCCAACCAGAGGACGCCACGTCGTCAGCAGCTGGTCACCATCTTCGGCTCCAACTTGCACTGCCACCGGTTGCTCCAACCGCCACTACCATGGTCGAACCTGCAAAAAGAAAGAGTGGACATGCATTAAATACTGTAAAACAAAAAAGAATGATGATTATATAGGCTATAAAAGTCGAATTCATTTGAGTTGTAAAGGGTTACGATTTCTCTGAATAGTCAATACAAACAGAAACAGTAACTTATTAAGGAAGGATATCAACACTCGTAACATAAAAGGGCAGAATACCAAACGATTCATACCAAGTAAAGCATGTATCCACTAATAGGTATTCATTCGTCAGTGATTGACTCTTTAGTTTTAAACTATTTTTATTATTTCGCATATATCCATTAATACCCGTTCATGCATATTATTACTATAATTTATTGTTATTATACGCGTTTTCAATACATACTAATTGCAGTGATAAATATTAATAGTAATATTAGTTAATCAGAATAATATTAAATATGGACGATAGTAATAAATGATGACATTAATGACAAATGGGCGGTTTTCAAAATTTTTATTATTAATAATATTTTTTTTAAAAAAATAATAAAAATATTAATGATATTAATAAATAATAAATAAAAAATGAAAAGTCAGAAGACTTATCCTCGGTCGGCTTGCCGCCGTGGTTGCCGTTGCCGAAAGTCCGACCTCGGACGTTACTCGCGCCTCGTCATGCACGGATCTTCAAAGAAAGCACTAACGCAGGTTAAAAACAAAAAAACGGATTTAAGTTCCGTTTTAAAACAAAAGAGATCTATGTTGTTTTTTAAGAAAAAAGGAAAAGAAGAACAGAGGGACGTTTTTACCTCTGATTCGTGTCGGACAACGACCAAACGGCCTCCAGGGATAGCGCGTGACGAGCGGGGGAAACATTGGACGTCGATCGATAGATGAAGGACAGTGGCGCATTGACCACGCGCGACGGTTAGTGAAGCGCGTGTGACGGCTCACCGGAGAAACCCAGGGGGCGACGCACGATAGCCATGCGCCGGGATCGGCAATGCGCGTACGGCCCTACGCGCGCCGAACGGCGACTAGCCTGACTGGCCGAGGCATGGCCGGCCAGGAAAGGACGAGAGCTTTTTTCAGAGAGTTTTCTGGTTTTTTTTTTAAGGGGGTAAGAAATGCTTCTTTTTTTTCTCTCTAAAATAGGCTATTTATAGGCCCTCAGAACGGTGTCGTTCTGAAGGCTTAACTTCAGTGCTAAAACAGCATCGTTCTGAGTTATTACCTGAACCCAACCCGAAATTCGATTCGACCCAACCTAGGATCCGCGTGTTTTTGAAGGAAGGGTTATTTATGCCTTTGATCCATCCGCTTTTTCCAAAATTTTCAATCAGGTCCTTCTCATTCTTTTAATTAAATCTAAATTAGCCCAATAATCTTCACGTTTTTTCAATTTAGCCCCTCGATCTTTTAAAAGCACCAGGAGCCGCCACGTGTCCTGATTTTGGCTTATTTGTGTAAATGGTCCCCATTATTTCTAATTCGTTTTAATTTGATCCTTAAATCAGGTTCGCTTTAATTTCAAAATTGCCCCAGAAATTTTTCATGGTTTTCAAAATAGTCCTCTGGCTTCAGGATGCCTGAGGGGCTGCCATGTGTCACCTGTCTTTGGTTTTATTACCCCGGAGGTCCCTAAACTTTCTAAAAATTACCATTTTACCCCCGAACTTCCAAAAATCCCATTTTTGACCTCGAACCTTCCAAAAATTACCATTTTACCCTCGAACTTCCAAAAATCCCATTTTTGACCCCAAACCTTTTAAAAATTACCATTTTACCCCTAAACTTCAAAAAATCCCATTTTTAACCTCGAACCTTTCAAAAATTACCATTTTACCCCTAAACTTCCAAAAATCTCATTTTTGACCCCGAACCTTCTAAAAATTACCATTTTACCCCCGAACTTCCAAAAATCCCATTTTTGACTCCGATCCCTCCAAAACTACCATTTTACCCCCGTGCATCCAAAAAGTCTCGTTGTGAACTCCGATTACATCGTTCTTCTCTCTCATTAACTTTTTTACGCTCGTATTTTGCATTTTGAATTTTCGTGGATAATTTATCTTCCTATTTATTTCACGTTACGTTTAATATTCACTGTTAACTACTTATTCCTATTAAACTCGTATGTTTGTTTTCAAAATTGTTCTTCATAAAAACTTTAAAAACGAGGCAATATTCTTTATTTTGAATTTCAAAACTTTGCGCCTTAACTTACTAAGTGCAATTTTTCCTCAAATCAAAATAATTGAATACCCTTGATCGAGGCAATGTTTCCTTATCTTTGATTCTGAAATATTGCGCCTTAACTCACTAGGTGCAACCTTTCTTCAAATCGGGATAATCGAATATCCTCTTCTCGAAAATTTAAAAAAGGGTTTTACAAAGGAAAGCTCGTCATTTCTGGACCTTGAAATATTGTGTCCTAACTCATTGGACGTAACTTTCTTCCTCGATCACTTTGAAATAGCGGGATTTCCAAAACAAACCCAATTTCTTTTAAATTAAACTCATGCATTCAAGGATCGTATCTTAAACTATACTCGAGGTTTTAAATTTTACAAATTAAGTCCCGAAAATAATCAATATGGTACCAATTTTGGGCGTATGAGGGTGTTAACCCTTCCTCATACGTAACCGACTCCCAAACTCATTTTCTAGATTGCGAAGACCAAAATATTTTTCAAAACGAATTTCAAGCGTTTTGTGGTGATCTAATCACACCGAATAAAGGATTGGTGGCGACTCCCATTTTCCAACTCTAAAATTTTTTTTCGAAACACGTCGTTTTCAAAATGCGATGGTTTCGACAACTGGCGACTCTACTAGGGACCTCAAAATAAACGAGAGTCAAGCCAAAATTGATTATTTTCGGGTATTCTTTAGAAACTTTTAAAAGGTTAGGTTTTGTTTAATATGCAATCATTGACACCTTTTGTGACATTATATTATGTGATATTGCTAGTGTATATTTGCATACATCTGCATATGATATTACCCTAATAAGTGGAAGCCTGAAACTACTCCTTCGTGAGGTCTTCACCTCCGTGCAGGATAGTGGATTGCTTTCGGGATTACAAAGTACCCTTTTTTTCGTGAAGTTTTCACTTCCGTGCAAACATGTGGGAAATGCATCCCCCTAAACCGAACTCATCCGTATGATCCTGTAATGGGTGAGGATTGAGGAATCTGCTGGTTTGGGTACCTCTACCTTAGAGCCTAAAACCACATGTAGTGAGACGTAGAAACTTGCTTTAGAAGGAGTCGTGTTAAACCATTTAGCAACCTTCCAAATTAGAACCTTAGGTTCTATGCTTCAATTGTATTTTGATATTGTTGCCTTTCGCTAACTGAGTTTTTTTTGTCTCTTTCTACATCGCATTTCATCATCATACATAGAGAAGGTATAAACTCAAAAGTTCAGTTACCAATAAGAGAATTAATCGTGGAAAACAAGTACTTTGAAAAAGTGGAGGACAACATGGTCGTGCGCATGTGGTCGGAAGAGACTCAACGCCAAAAAGGAGATAGCTTAGTGGAAGGATATGAGTCCGAGCTTTGGGATTACACCAGGATCAGCACGGCTCATAATAATATGCTCGAATTGAAGGAGATTTGGGACAGTTGGGACAACAACATGAAATAGACCTTTTACCAAGAATACGGAGATTTACCGTACTTGTGCGAAGTTAAGGTGGACAAATTCCTCTTTAGAGCCTTAATACAGTATTGGAATTCGGCCTACAATTGCTTCACCTTCGGGAATATAGACATGACACCGACGATAGAAGAATACACCACTCTGCTCTGTTGCTCGAAGATGTCAGTAGATAAGGCTTACTCTAGAGCTCCGAATCTTCCAACCATGGTTAAAAGATTAATAAACATCACAGGCATGAGCGAATAGTGGGTTGCAGCTCGAGTTAAGGTCAAAGGTGATAACAAATGCATCACGTGGAAAAGCCTGCGGGATTTGATATTGACTCATCCAGATGCGAAGAAAGTGATCGATATTTTAGCCCTAAGTATCTACGGGTTGGTCATTTTTCCAAAGGCCTTGGGGCATATAGAAGACGTGGTGATAGATTTGTTTGATAGATTAAGTAAAAGAGTGACACCTGCCCCTGCTATACTAGCTGAAACTTTCAGATCCCTAAGTACATGCAGAAAGGAGGGCGAGGGTCGATTTGTCACCTGCGCACTGCTACTAATGGTATGGTTTCATAGTCACTTTTGGAAAACAGAAAAAGTCTCCTATTAGTAATTGTCTAAAGATTACTCCCCTTTGAAAGAGTTCGTGGCCACGCAGAGACAAGAAAGCTTCTCGGAAGAAAAATGGATGACCATACTTCAAAGCCTCAAAGACGAAGATATAGAGTGGTGAGCACCATGGTTTATTCTTGATGAAATAGTATATCGATGTGGAGATCTCGATTGGGTCTCATTAGCCGGGATATGGGGAGCAACTGGATATGCACCTTTGCTAGTTTCAAGACAATACAGATCAAGACAGTTCATACCGACGACACAGGGGATAGCTAAATGTGAATTCGTGTACCGAGGAGAAAATAATAAGAAAAGGATTCGGGAAATCTCAAATGCATGGAACCAGGTTCGGAAAATGAAAACATTTGGCACCAATCCCATGATAACAGCGGAATACGATTAGTGGAGAAACAAGAGGATCAATGACAATATTCCTGTGCCAAACCCGGAGATTGTCCGCCCAATTAAAGAACACTTGTAGGTAGTTCCGACTGAATTAGAGATAATTAAACAAGACTTTGAAAAGAAAAATGTTGAGATGGGGAAAGTGATAGAAAAATTAAAGGAAGAGAAGGTGCTCTTAGGACTAGATGTTGATGTTCAAAAGCTGGAGGCGAAAAAATTAAGAAAAGGGAAGAATAAGGCTGAAGAAGATCTGAGCAGCCTAAAGAAGGACTATAAAAAACTTCGATTGTCAATAAGAACTGCCGGTTTGGGTAAGACATTAAAGCAATGGTAGCAAGAAGTCCGCGAAGAGAAAAATAAAACAAGTCACTGGAAAAACAAATTCCAAGACGCCCAAGTCTAGGAAAATGCTATGAAGAGCAGCCTTCTGGAAAGTCAAGCCGAAGTAGCTGAATTAAAAGCTCGAGTAGGAGAATTGGAGGAATCCTTATATAGGCATCGTAGTCGAAATTCAGTAAGGGAGTTAAAGGCAAGCCGAGCTGAGATCGAGAGACTAAATGAGAGGGTAGAGGAATTAGAGGCCTCTTTACAGAATAGTGAAATACGAACTGAGATTCTGAAAAGGACGTTAGAAACAAATGATTAGCATCTTTAACAAACTCAAAATGAAGTTAGAGAAAGGGATTATGTTATGGGTGAAACTTTAAATCAAATCTGTGGAGTAGCCGATCACGTGCAGACCCTGGCAGCTGAAGCAGAAGAGTTAAGCATACAATACGAGACAAAGACCGAACGAGGACAGAAGCTGTCAAAACTCTTTAAGAAAGTCAAAGCTCTAAGCATCAAGGTAAAACCGTTTATGTAATTTACTTTATGTTAATGAACTTGTTATCCAAATGAAGTTTTCTAAATGGAAAATGAATTATAAGTCAATACCTTTCTCTTGCATACATGCATTATATTTTCGCATACTTCTGCATAACAATCTTAACTTATTAATCCAGAGCTACATCAGTAACCATTGAAAACTCACACCGTTATAATACTCGAAAGAAAACTAAAGCCATGGAACAAAGACTTGAACAAATTCAAAAGGAGTTACAAGACCAAATGCAAGAATGCATCTAAGAGCAAATGAGCATGATGTGCAGAGAAATGAAGAATCAATTCATGGAAGTACAGAAGAGCCTGATGAACGAATTAGCACAAGTAAAACAAAGCATGGCAGACAAAGGGAAGAGCTCAGCCATTGAGGAAGAAGAGGACCCGATGGTCCCTCCAGGCTTTACTCCCCTCCATAACCCAGTGTCGTAAGAAATGCCGGCACGGGAGCCCATCATTACTGTAAGGACACAGCAACCAGTCACAGGCACGTCACGACCGGCTAATTATCCAACTGGATCAGGGTCAAATCCAGAGGATAATGCCGCAAATTTGGGTGTTTCAGATTTTGACGAAATGATAAGAGAAGATCTTCCCAAACAAATAGAAGAAAGATACAGGGGTTTGGAAGAGAAAATTGACGCAATGCAGGGGGTTGAAATCACCTATGGGATATATGCCAAAGAACTAAGTTTGGTTCCGGAACTAGTGCTCCCTCCCAAATTCAAAACTCTGAAATTTGAAAAATATAGCGGGACGAGCTGCCCTGAAGCTCACCTAACCATGTTCTGCAGGAATATGGCAGGGCATGTACATAATGACCAATTGTTAATTCATTGTTTTCAAGACAGCCTGGCCGGGTCGGCGATCAGATGGTACAATCAGTTAAGTGAATCGAAAATCCATTCGTGGAAGGATTTGGCACAAGCTTTCTTAAAACAATACAGCCATGTAATAGAAATAGCCCCTGACCGGCTTACCCTGCAAAACATGGAAAAGAAGTCAAATGAAAGCTTTAGAACATACGCGCAGAGGTGGCGTGAGGTGGCAACACAAGTACAGCCACTGTTAACAGAAAAAGAGACAACAATGTTGTTCATCAATACACTCAATGCTCCTTACCTAAATCATCTGCTAGGAAACACTACCAAGAGTTTCTCCGATATGGTCATGTCAGGGGAAATGATTGAAAATGCGATCAAAACCGATAAGATTGAGACCGGAGAAAGCCTTAAAAGGTCTGCTCCTAGAAAAAGGGATAACGAGGTCAACAATGCAAGCATGTACAGACCTGGTTATACCAGACCCTTTGTGGCAAGTCAGCCAAAGACTCCAATAGGTAATTATCAAAATGCCCCGCGACAGGAAACAGGCACTAGGCTGAATAGGGAAAAAATTTCAATACACCCTACTTTCAATGTCATATGGAGAACTCTACAAAATATTATACGATGCGCATGTGGTAGCTCCTCAACATGTAAGACCGTACAAACCCACATTCCCAGCTTGGTATGATGCAAAAGCTCACTGCGAATACTATGCAAGGGCAAAAGGGCATTCGATTGAATACTGCCCCGCCTTTAAAAGACGAGTTGAATGACTCATAGAGCACGGGATCGTGAAGTTAGAAGAGCCGAAAAAACCCAATATAGCTGGAAATCCTATGCCTAATCACCCAGAGCAAGGGGTGAATGCCTTGCTAGAAGAAGGAGCCCGAAAAATTAAGAGAAGTATTGAAGAAATCCAATCTCCACTTCGGTGGGTATGGCAGGAGTTGGTTAAAGAAGGGATAATCTTGAGCAATAAAGAGAGTGTAATAATTGGGGATGATGACTATTGTGAGTTCCACGCTATCAAAGGGCATAAAATTCAAAGTTGCGTCGAGTTCAAAGCCGTGGTCTAAATGATGATAGATAATCGAAAGCTGGAATTCTTCGAAGAAGGAGTAGAAGCTAATGACATTTGCGCCTCTGAAGACGGGACAGCTAAGACTTACGGAAGCAATCGTCTCAAGGTGATTATTCGTAGTGCGACGAGAGAACAAACAAGTCCCCGCATTATCATACAAAAGCCCGCGATGTTTCCTTGCAAAGACAGCAAGAGAGTCCCATGGAGTTACAATTACAACGTGACCATACCAAAGGAAGAGGAACCCAGAAAGGACGTTAACCTTGTTACCCGGAGCGGTAAGGATTATGGCCTTGTGAATAAAGAAAAAGAGGTCAATAAAGGGAAAGCTAAAATATGTGAGCCTGAAAGGGAAATGACTAACAAGCCGGAAACACCCCTCACCGAGCTTGTAACTGAGGAAGAGGTGAAGGAGTTTTTAAAGTTTTTAAGACATAGTGAATATAGTGTAGTAGGACAATTACACAAATAGCCTGCTCGTATATCAATCTTGTCATTGCTCTTAAGCTTGGAAGCTCATCGAAGCGCACTAATGAAGGTGCTAAACGAAACCTATGTAGCAAATGACATCTCCGTCAGCAAACTAGATCGATTGGTCAATAATGTGAGTGCTGATAACTTCATTTCTTTTAGCGATGATGAAATACTAACAGGAGAAATAGGATCCACCAAGGCTTTACACAACACTACCCGTTGTAAAGGGTATACGCTACCTGGAGTACTCATAGACAATGGTTCAGCCCTGAATGTGCTACCACTAGCTACACTGCAAAGATTGCCAATCGATAGCTCTCACATGAAGGGGTGTAATAACATAGTAAGAGCATTTGATGAGACAGAACGGAAGGTAATGGGGAGGATTGAAATACCCCTTCAAATTGGGCCAAATACGTACGAAGTAGATTTCCTAGTAATAGATATTAGGCCCACTTATAACTGTCTGGTAGGAAGACCATGGATCCATTCAATTGGGGCAGTACCTTCCTCTTTGCACCAGAAAGTGAAGCTAATAAATGAAGGGTTGCTGATCATGATTAATGCTGAGGAGGAAATAATCGCATCCATAACAAGCGATTCGCCATACGTGGGAATAGACGAGGAGGCTGTGAAATGCTCGTTCCGCTCACTAGAGTTTGTCAACACAACCTTCATTTCAGAAAGGAGGAAAATACCTATGCCTACAATATCATCAACCACTAGGATGGGTTTGAAATTGACAATCGAAAAAGGAGCGAGACCTGGGAAAATATTGGGAAAATACCTCCAAGGAAGAGTTAATGTGTCGATGCTAATAGAAAAACGGGATCGTTATGGCCTGGGATACAAGCCAGACGTAAAACAAAAGAGAAAAGAGTTGGAGAAGAGGCAAGAAAGAAGGAAGGCCAGGCTGGTTGGAAGGGATATCTCGTGGGAACCCAAGGTTTTTCCGCACATCTATGAGACTTTCGTCTTAGGGGAAGTGATCAACCAGCAGGAAAAGAAGCAAGTGACAATTGGAACCAAGGAAGTCATCGTAAAAGACCTAGGCATTAATGCTATATCCGATGAAGGAAAGGAAGAGGATCCGTCAAGGATTGGCCCATGTGCTCCACGAAGCACATTGAATAATTGGACCGTGGAGGAACTCCCTGTAATTTTTAAGATTTCCTCAGAGTAATGCTTGAAAACACCTATTGCTTTAGGCTCGAAAGCAATATGGATCTTTTTGTAAAAGGGGCCAATGGTCATTGCTCAGTTATTTTGAATGAAATGCACTTTTCCATTTTATACTCTTTCCATAACTACTCTTTCATTTCTCAAATTCGGCCTAATAAACCGTTCGTACGTATCTAATAAACAAGGTTTAATACATGCATACACGTACATATACCACATAGTCATTCTTTCGCAAATTCATTTCACTCTTTGGACCTTCCTTTCATTCTTTGACAGATCCTCGGATATCAATAATATGAGCAATCCTGACGCTAACTTGGAACCCCACTTCGAGCAAGATATGTGTTTGGAAGAACTTCAGGACTTTGAAGATAAGCAAGATTGTGATTTACCTTCGGATCTGTTAAGAATGATGAAACGGGAAGAAAAATAGATCCTGCCTCATTCCGACCCGATAGAAGTTATCAATCTGGGGAACGAAGACGAAGAGAAAGAGGTGAAAATCGAGACAAGTATCTCCGTAGAAACTAGAAGGAATCTGATCGAGCTGCTTCAAGAGTTCCAAGATATTTTTGCATGGTCTTACCAAGATATGCCCGACTTAAGTACTGACATTGTGGTGCATAAACTCCTTATAAAGGAAGAAAATAAGCCTGTACAGCAAAAACTTCGAAGGATGAGACCGGATGTGTTGTTAAAAATAAAAGAAGAAGTTAGGAAACAATTTGACGCCGGTTTCCTCCAAGTGGTTAAATACTCTGAATGGGTAGCTAATATAGTCCCCATTCCCAAAAAAGATGGAAAGGTGCGTATGTGTGTGGACTATCGAGATTTAAATAAAGCTAGCCCAAAGGATAATTTTTCTTTGCCCCACATCGACACTCTAGTTGACAATACGGCAGGGCATTCCCTATTTTCCTTCATGGATGGCTTCTCTAGGTATAACCAGATAAGGATGGACCCTGAGGATATGACCAAAACCACTTTTATCACGCTATGGGGAACATTTTGTTACAAAGTGATGCCTTTCGGACTCAAGAATGCAGGGGCAACTTATCAGAGGGCTATGGTGACCCTGTTCCATGACATGATGCACAAAGAGATTGAGGTTTACGTCGATGACATGTTTGCGAAGTCTCAAATGGAGGAGGAACATGTAAGAATCCTGAGAAAGTTATTTGGAAGGCTAAGAAAATATCAACTGAAGTTGAATCCAGCCAAATGCACTTTCGGGGCCACATCAGGAAAATTGTTAGGTTTTATGGTCAACAAAAAAGGAATTGAAATTGACCCCGATAAAGTCAAAGCTATACAGGGGAAGACTAAATAACATTGCTCGTTTCATCTCACAGTTAACTGAGAAATGCGACCTATCTTCCGCCTGCTTAGAAAGCGCAACCCGGGTGTGTGGGATGATGAATGTCAGGAAACCTTTAATAAGGTCAAAGACTATTTATCCAAGGCTCCCATCTTGGTACCTTCGATTCTTAATAAGCCATTGATTATGTACTTAACAGTCTTTGAAAATTCCGTGGGATGTGTACTAAGCCAACATGATGAATCCGGAAAGAAAGAAAGGGCAATATATTATCTCAGCAAGAAATTCACTCATTGCGAGACACGATATCGCCTATTGAGAAATTATGTTGTGCACTCGTCTGTACTACACGTAGATTAAGACAATACGTGCTCTATCACACCACTTGGTTGATTTCAAAATTGGATCCTCTGAAGTATTTGATGGAGTCAGCAGCATTGAATGGGAGATTAGCTCGATGACAAATCTTGCTCTCTGAATTCGACATAGTCTATGTCAATCGGAAAGCAATAAAAGAAGTGCGATAGCAGACTTCTTGGCAAGTAGAGCTTTAGAAGACTATGTGTCTATAGACTTCGATTTCCCGAATGAGGATTTAATATATGTTGCGGCTACTGAAGGCGAAATCACGAAAGAATAACCTTGGAGGATGAATTTTGATGGAGCTTCAAACGCCACAGGCAATAGGGTCGGAGCAGTCTTGGTATCACTAGAGGGAGGTCATTACCCTTTCACCAGCAAGCTTGAGTTTGATTGCACGAATAATATGGCTGAATACGAGGCATGTATATTGGGAATTCGTGCGGCCATAGAACGGGGAATCAAAATTCTGGAGATTTATGGGGACTCTGCATTGGTAATCTATCAACTAAAAGGAGAATGGGAAACAAGGGATTCCAAGCTAATGGATTATCGTAAATTGGTCCTCGAGTTGATCACCGGATTCGATGACCTCACATTCTCACGGGAAGAGAATCAGATGGCAGATGCTCTTGCCACTCTAGTTAAGGTGAGTAGAATGGAAAATGTAAAGCCCATTCAGATGAGTGTCTATGAAGCTCCTGCTCATTGTTGCGATATTGAGACAGAGGAGGGAGAGGAAAAAAATGATCACCCGTGGTACCAGAATGTTCTCCAGTTTGTGAGAGATCAAAAGTATCTCGAGCAAGCCTCAGAAAATGAAAAAAGGACACTACGAAGACTAGCCAGTCAATATGTCCTGGACGGGGAAATCTTGTACAAAAGGAGAAAAGATCAAGTGTTACTGAGGTGTGTCGATGCAATCGAAGCAAAAAAGATTTTAGAAGAGGTGCACAAAGGCATTTGTGGGACACACGCCAACGGTTTCACGATGGTTCGACAAATAATGAGATTTGGGTATTACTGGTCTAGTATGGAGGGAGATTGCATCCATTATGCCAAGAAGTGCCATAAATGCCAGATCTATGGAGACAATATCCATGTACCTCCATCACAGCTTCATGTCATGACTTCTCTTTGACCTTTTTCTATGTGGGGCATGGATGTCATCGGGCCAATTTCTCCAAAGGCTTCCAATGGCCATAAATTCATCTTTGTGGTGATTGACTACTTCACTAAATGGGTAGAGGCAACCTCATATGCGAATGTTACCAAGTCTACGGTTAGCAGGTTCCTGAAAAAGGAAATCATTTGTCGATATGGGATGCCCGAAAGGATCATATCCGACAATGCCCTCAATTTGAACAACAGTACAATAGCAGAAGTTTGTGAACAGTTCAAGATTAAGCATCAAAATTCTTCTCTCTATCGCCCAAAAATGAATGGGGCTATGAAGGCAGCTAATAAGAATATCAAGAAGATTGTGGCCAAAATGATTGATACTTACAAGGACTAGCACGAAAAATTACCATTTGCCCTCTTTGCCTACAGAACTTCAGTCAGAACTTCGACTGGGGCAACACCATTCTCGTTGGCATACGGTATGGAAGCAGTCTTGCCTGTTGAGGTTGAAATACCTTCCCTTCGAGTCTTAATGGAGCTTCAACTTGATGAGGCTGAATGGGTTCAGGCTCGATATGACCAGTTGAATTTAATCGAGGAAAAGAGATTAAAAGCCATTCGCCACGGCCATATGTACCAGAAAAGGATGATGCGAGCTTATGACAAAAAAGTTTGTCCCAGGGAATTCTATGAGGGAGATCTAGTTTTGAAAAAGATACTTCCCATACACAAAGATTTCCGTGGGAAATGAATGCCCAATTGGGAAGGGCCTTACAAGACTTTCTCAGGAGGAGCTCTCATCTTAACAGAAATGGACGGCAAAGAGCTGTACAACCCCGTCAATTCAGACTCGGTGAAGAAATACTTCACCTAAAAACAAAATGGAAATTGAGATGAAAACCCGCAAAGGGCGTTCAAAAAAAAAAGGGGTTCAGGATGAAAACTCGCAAAGGGCGTCTTGGAACCAAGGGAACTTTAAGTTGAAAACCTACAAAGGGCGACTCAAGTCCAAAAACGGGTCGACGAGAAGGAGGAAAGTTACAACTTGAAGCATCAACAAAGCACTCTATATCTTCTAGACACACCTCTGAGCTAGGGTGATTCACAAGCAAGTTGGTACAGAGTAGCTCATTTTGCGATACCCAGGGCAACCAATTATTCTTCACTGTATACTTGACAATTTTCAATTAATGATTGTTTCCTTTGACCCTCCCTTTAATATTGTTTCCTTCGATCCTCTTTTTAATAGAATTCTTGGAATACGACTTTGTTTCTGCATAATTTTGTCCAAGCATCTTGCATCTAAATAACGGGTAATGAACTAATAAATCACACAAAAAGTTATGAGCATTATTCTGGAGTTTTCAGAGATTACAAGAAGCCCGAAACAAGACCGCCAATAGGAAGACAAGCTTAAAAACAAGTAGTTCCAGAACAACCTAGAAAAGACAGAGCAACACATCAAGGACAAAATTTGGACGGGCAACAAATCAGGCCGCCCTTTGATAATAATAAACAAATCTGACATTCATCATACACATTCATATAAGTTAGGAGCATTTAATTCATTACTTTCTAATTTAGGCTTACATAGAGGCCCATAGAAGCATATTTCACAGGTCACACCCCCGTCACAAGGCGAGATCACCAAGATGAAAAGGTGCGAGACCCTAATGACTTACCCTGATCACGAGACAGATTGCGATTATCCACAAAACGACACGATCGTCTCCCTAATAAGATACTGAGAAGAAGACCGGATCAAGCCTACGCTCAAAGTAAGCAAAATTTTCGAACCCCAGCTTCCTGATGAGACACTGAGAAGCGGGCCGAAGCAATAAAAGATTAGCTTCCTAATGAGATACTGAGAAGTGAACCAAATTCGTCTTCCTGATGAGATACAGAGAAGCGAGTTGAAACAAACAACGCAGTCATCTCCCTGATGAGACACTGAGGAGAATACCCAAACAAGGCTCAAAGCGAGCAAAATCTTTGAACCCCAGCTTCCTGATGAGACACTGAGAAGCAGGTGAAAGCAATAAATGGTTAGCTTCCTGATGAGATACTGGGAAGTGAACAAAATTCGTCTTCCTGATGAGATACGGAGAAGTGAACCAAATTCTTCTTCTTGATGAGATACAGAGAAGCGGATTAAAACGATGATGGGACCATCTTCCTAATGAGACACTGAGGAGAATACCCAAACAAGGCTCAAAGCGAGCAAAATCTTTGAACCCCAGCTTCCTGATGAGACACTGAGAAGCAGGTGGAAGCAATAAATGGTTAGCTTCCTGATGAGATACTGGGAAGTGAACCAAATTCGTCTTCTTGATGAGATACGGAGAAGTAAACCAAATTCGTCTTCTTGATGAGATACATAAAAGCGGATTGAAACGATGATGGGACCATCTTCCTGATGAGACACTGAGGAGAAGAACAAAACGAGGCTCAAAGTGAGCAAAATCTTTGAACCTCAGCTTCCTGATGAGACACTGAGAAGCAGGTGGAAGCTAAATGGTTAGCTTCCTTATGAGATACTGGGAAGTGAACCAAATTCGTCTTCCTGATGAGATACAGAGAAGCGGATTGAAACAGGCGACGCGGTCATTCTCCCGATGAGATACTGAGAAGAAGGCCAAGTTAAGGACACCAAACTCAAAGACTACGGTGACGAATCCCAAGAAATAGGAAAAATCACAGTAGCAAATTTTGTCTTTTTGGAGATCACTTGAGGACGAGATGGAGTCGTAAAAGAGAAGCTGATGCAATGAAATTAAGCGACAGACGTAAAGCAAAGGGTGGACCAGTTGAAGAAAGAGCGGCTAAGAAATAGAACTTGACAAAATTGAGCTTTCTTTTGGGTCTTTGCTACGTTCTTGTTACACAACAACAAGCAAAGAGGGGCAGTTGTTGAGGCCCAAATTTGTCTGGACTTATTGGAAATTGAATTTATTTAAATTTAAGTTTATTTTAAATTTAAATTTATTTGAAATTTAAATTTATTATAAAATTAAATTTAAAAAGTCCAAAATAAAGTCCAAATTACATTTCTCGAACCCGAATATGACCCGATTACAAAGTGGCCCAAAATTAACCCCAAACCCAAAATAACCCTAAACCTAAAAGGGCCCGATCCTAACAAACCAAAGGCCCAAAATGCCTAAAGCCTATTTGGCCCGAATTCACTAAGTGTCGCTGCTATTGCCTCCCCTTCAGCCAACCAGAGGCCACCACGTCGTCAGCAGCTGGTCACCATCTTTGGCTCCAACTTGCACTGCCACCGGCTGCTCCAACCGCCACTGCCATGGCCGAACCTACAAAAAGAAAGAGTGGACATGCATTAAATACTGTAAAACAAAAAAGAATGATGATTATATAAGCTATAAAAGCCGAATTCATTTGAGTTGTAAAGGGTTACGATTTCTCTGAATAGTCAATACAAACAGAAACAGTAACTTATTAAGGAAGGATATCAACACTCGCAACATAAAAGGGCAGAATACCAAACGACTCATACCAAGTAAAGCACGTATCCACTAATAGGTATTCATTCGTCAGTGATTGACTCTTTAGTTTTAAACTGTTTTTATTATTTCGCATATATCCATTAATACCCGTTCATGCATATTATTACTATAATTTATTGTTATTATACGCGTTTTCAATACATACTAATTACAGTGATAAGTATTAATAGTAATATTAGTTAATCAGAATAATATTAAATATGGACAACAGTAATAAATGATGACATTAATGACAAATGAGCGGTTTTCAAAATTTTTATTAATAATAATAATTTTTTTTTAAAAATAATAATATTAATGATATTAATGAATAATAAATAAAAAATGAAAAGTCAGAAGACTTATCCTCGGTCGGCTTGTAACCGTGCTCGCCGTTGTCGAAAGTTCGACCCCGGACGTTACTCGCGCCTCGTCATGCACGGATTTGCAAAGAAAGCACTAACGCAGGTTAAAAACAAAAAAACGGATTTAAGTTTCGTTTTAAAACAAAAGAGATCTATGTTGTTTTTTAGGAAAAAAGGAAAAGAAGAACAGAGGAACGTTTTTACCTCTGATTCGTGTCGGACAACGACCGAACGGCCTCCAGGGATAGCGCGTGACGGGTGGGGGAAACATCGGACGCCGATCGATAGATGAAGGACAGTGGCGCGTCGACCACGCGCGACGGTTGGTGAAGCGCGTGTGACGGGGTCTAGATGGCTCACCGGAGAAACCTAGGTGGCGACGCACGATGGCCACGCGTCGGGATCGGCGATGCGCGTGCGGCCCTATGCGCGCCTGACGGCGACTAGCCTGACTAACCGAGGCATGGCCGGTCGAGAAAGGACGAGAGCTTTTTTCAGAAAGTTTTCTGGTTTTTTTTTTAAAGGGGTAAGAAATGCTTTTTTTTCTCTCTAAAATAGGCTATTTATAGGCCCTCAGAACGGTGCCGTTCTGAAGGTTGAACTTCAGTACTAAAACGGCATCGTTCTGAGCTATTACCCGAACCCAACCCGAAATCTGATTCGACCCGACCTAGGATCCGCGTGTTTTTGAAGGAAGGGTTATTTATGCCTTTGATCCATCCGCTTTTTCCAAAAAAAAATTCAATCAGGTCCTTCTCATTCTTTTAATTAAATCTAAATTAGCCCAATTATCTTCACATTTTTTCAATTTAGCCCCTCGATCTTTTAAAAGCACCAGGAGCCGCCACGTGTCCTGATTTTGGCTTATTTGTGTAAATGGTCCCCTTTAATTCTAATTCGTTTTAATTTGATCCTTAAATCAGGTTCGCTTTAATATCAACATTGCCCCAAAAATTTTTCATGGTTTTCAAAATAGTCCTCTGGCTTCAGGATGCCTGAGGGGCTACCACGTGTCACCTGTATTTGGTTTTATTACCCCGGAGGTCCCTAAACTTTCTAAAAATTACCATTTTACCCCCGAACTTCCAAAAATCTCATTTTTGACCTCGAACCTTCCAAAAATTACCATTTTACCCTCGAACTTCCAAAAATCCCATTTTTGACCCCGAACCTTCTAAAAATTACCATTTTACCCCTAAACTTCAAAAAATCCCATTTTTAACCTCGAACCTTTCAAAAATTACCATTTTACCCCTAAACTTCCAAAAATCTCATTTTTGACCCCGAACCTTCTAAAAATTACCATTTTACCCCCGAACTTCCAAAAATCCCATTTTTGACCCCGAACATTCTAAAAATTACCATTTTACCCCCGAACTTCCAAAAATCCAATTTTTGACTTCGAACCCCGTGCATCCAAAAAGTCTCGTTGTGAACTCCGATTACATCGTTCTTCTCTCTCATTAACTTTTTTGCTCTCGTATTTTGCATCTTGATTTTTCGTGGATAATTTATCTTCCTATTTATTTCACGTTGCGTTTAATATTCACTGTTAACTACTTATTCCTATTAAACTCGTATGTTTGTTTTCAAAATTGTTCTTCATAAAAACTTTAAAAACGAGTCAATATTCTTTGTTTTGAATTTCGAAACTTTGTGCCTTAACTTACTAGGTGCAATTTTTCCTCAAATCAAAATAATCGAATACCCTTAACCGAGGCAATGTTTCCTTATCTCCGATTCTAAAATATTACGCCTTAACTCACTAGGTGCAACCTTTCTTCAAATCGGGATAATCGAATATCCTCTTCTCGAAAATTTAAAAAAGGGTTTTACAAAGGAAAGCTCGTCATTTCTAGACCTTGAAATATTGTGTCCTAACTCATTGAATGTAACTTTCTTCCTCGATCACTTTGAAATAGCGGGATTTCCAAAACAAACCCAATTTCTTTTAAACTAAACTCATGCATTCAATGATCGTAACTTAAACTATACTCGAGCTTTTAAATTTTACAAATTAAGACCCGAAAATAATCAATATGGCACCAATTTTGGGTGTATGAGGGTGTTAACCCTTCCTCATACGTAACCGACTCCCGAACTCATTTTTTGGATTACGAAGACCAAAATATTTTTCAAAACGAATTTCAAGTGTTTTGTGGTGATCCAATCACACCGAATAAAGGATTGGTGGCGACTCCCATTTTCCAACTCTAAATTTTTTTTTCGAAACACGTCATTTTCAAAATGCGATGGTTTCGACACCATTCAAGCAAGATCGCCATAGTGTCAGTACCCTTGAAAATCATCTTCTACAAAACCATGCAGAGTGATGAAAACGCAAAGCTCGCGACAAAATAAAGCAAAAGCTAATTCATTTAAAAGGCAGGCAGGTGTTGTATTCTTAATCTTACCCATAAAACAGCAATCATATCGGAGTCAACCAGTTTCTAATGTTTCTCCAAATCAAGCAAAACATCAACGAATTCCCCAACATTACAACTATCGTCTTTCAAGCCTTCACTAAGCCTTTTCAACCTATGCTCTTTTATGATTTTCCCGACAAAAACATTAACTCTTGAAACCAAACTCCTCTACCATTTCCTTACACCTTGCAAATCTAGCCAACAAATTAGAGGGAAATGATCACTCCAGTTAAATATCCCCAGCAATTCATACCCTTCACTCACCAGCTCCTCAAGTTCGCACCCTTCGCCAGCCTTTTCAAAGTCGTACTTCTTACCAAACATAGTCTCCATCACATTGTTCAACAACCCAAAATGCAGAACCTTTTTAATCTGGACCTCACCGCCTGCTTTCATTAAACCGTTTATTTCATCCATCATCTTGATACCAATCTCATGCCTATACCCTTCAAAGCCAGCAATTCTCTTGGGATTAAACAAATGGGTAGCTGAGATACGCCTCAAATTCCTCCAATAGTCTCCGAAAGGAGCAAAACCCATTGCCCTGTGAAACAAGAGCTCATAGGCTGACTCCTTAACTGGCCTGTCAGCAAAAGCTGAGTTGTGGAGAATATCCCTTGCAGTTTCAAGGTCACTGAAAATGATAAACCGAGTGAATCCGATAGAAAAAGCCATCAACTTGATAGCGTTGAGGGTTTTATCAAGCTTAGCAAGGACACAGTGAGGAGTGGAACCATTGAACACTGTGAGCAACCCCAATAGTGGTAACCCAACTGGACCAAGAATGGAGAAACTCGTCTTGGACCTGAAACGAGCCCATGCAATCCCACCCGAAGAAAGCCACAAGGCAATGGTTCCAACTAAGAGAAGAACCCAGAGAAATGCTTCTAAGCTCAACAAAGGTGATCGAAGCAACAGAAAACCATGTTCTAGGGACATCCTCGCCAGAGACGCGTGTTCAATAAGAGTTGAACTTCACAATTCTTAGCTTACAGGAATGATATGATATCAAGAGGAAGGAAATGCAAAGTTTAGAGCACAAGAGACGAGGAGTTAAGTTTAAATAGAGAAGTGGAATGCCAAACTTTAATTCAACCACGCGAAATAAAAAAAATACCTAAACTATGCCATTTTTATTATCTTCGACCCTAATTTTCTTTTTCACAAATGTTACTCAAGCTTTTTTTTTTTTTTTACAAGTTTGATACTTAAAAAAGTTTAACCACAAATATCTAAAACAATATTTTTAAAAAAATTAATACCTAAACTTTTTTATTAATGATAAGTAATATCTAAATTATTATCTCGTTACTTATTTTACACTAAATTATTATTTCAATTAAAAAAAATTTAACTAATAATATTCGGTCATATCATATAAATTTTAAAAAATAAGCTTTAATTATTTTATTTTATTTTACATTATTTCTCTTTTATTATTTTTTATTTTTTCTTTCTTTTTTCTTTTGTAATGTCAAGTAATGTCAACAATACTTGAAATTGGCTCTCTCAATGTAGAGATACTAGTGATTAATTTTGTTTTTAAACTTTACAGCCTACTTGCTAGACTTGACAGGATAGAAAAATGCTTTCATCGATCAAAATTAATATTTTCAAAATTAAATTGGATTGAGAATCGATCTAAATATAGAAGTTGAACTGATTGACTCACGAAGCAATACAAATCAGTTGAACCAAACTAAAAAAATATGTTGAACTAGTTGAATCGATTCTCTCTATTTTAAAATATTTTTTCGTGTTTTTGCTACATGGTAATTTTTAATTGTTTATCTTTTTAAAAAAAATAGACTTAAGGATTTGACTAATGATAGATGCATCAACTTGGGACAAAAATAGTTTAGATACAACTTGTAACTAGATTTGCTTATGGATCAAGCCAACCGCCCAAACTCAAAGGCTCTTCAGAAAAAATGAGAAGGTTTAGACAAAATATAAAGCTAAAAAAATAGGCTTAAGTAAAATTTAATGCTTGTTTTTATATAGGTTGGGCCTTGGGCATGATTTTTGGCCCAAATACGACCTAGCCCAACTCGAATATATTATTTTATAAAAAGTTATATTAATTATATATGCTAAAATATATATATATATATATATATATATATATATATATTAAATCACTAATCCAATAATAATTAAATCCAAAACTTAAAAAAACTTACCAAATTAAATAACTCAATCCAAAATATAAAATTTTAAAAATTATATTTAATATAATAAAATATTTATTATATTTATTTGTGTTTTATTAATATAAATACTATTTAATGTATTTTTAATGCGTTAGAAATCTTCTATTTTATCTTTTTTTACTGCATTATATTTTTTAAAGAAATTATTTTCAAATAAAACTAAAATAAAAAAAAAATCAAATATGAACAAATCAAGTCAAGCTCAAATTTACTTTTCTTAAATTAGGTTAGACTTGGACAAAAAGCAAGCCCATCTTTTAGGTTGGTTTTGGGCTTGAAAAATTGGTTAAATGCTTGGATTAAATTTAGCTTAACTCATGAACATTTCTATTTGTGATCAAAAAATATTTAACTACTAAAATAAGAAAAATGACATAATTTAAATACCAATTTATTGATTAAACATTTTGTTAAAATAAAATGATTTGACTAAAAATGGTAAACTTGAAAAAAAAGATTTTAAGTATCACTTTTAATAACAAAAAAATTTAGGCACAAAATTAAAAAATATATGTATAATTTATGATACATAAATAATAACTTAACAATGGCGAAGCATAATAGACTCAAACTCTTTTAAAATGATAAATTTTTAATTTAAATTTTTTATAATTTATAAAATATTAAATTATTAATAATATTATTATAATTTAACCTAAAATAATAAAATTTTGATTTAATATTTAAAAAAATATAAAAATATAAAATATTAAAATGATTAAATTATAATTTTACTATTATAAAAATATATAATTTAATTTTTACCCTTTAATTTTTTTTTTTGACTCCATCACTTGAATTAAAGTCAATAAAAGAACAAACCCTAGTTGAAAAGATAGAGATTTTTGCAGTACATTTGTTTACAAGGAGTGTAGGTACAAAATTAAAAATTGGGGAGTCAATTTCACTGTGGGATGTGAAAATTGAAAACAACAATTGAAGCATTTAATTAAATATTAAAAAAGAGGAATCCATTTGGGTTTCGTATCAGTTCTTTTTTCCCCATCCTGGATCATGATTCCAGGCACGCTCCTCTCTTTCCTTCTCCACCACACCTTTATAAACAAAAATAAAAGGTAAACTTTGGGAGCAAAATCTGTGTTTCTTTTGGAACATATGGTTTGACAGTAGCGTCATCATCCAACTTGATAAGGTGAATCTTACCCGTCCGTTTCTTTTCCAAAAGACGTACTGGGAATATATTAGTGTTGCAGTCTGCAGGACTATAGTAAGGGAGAGAGAGCATCCAGGAGAGTAGGGCATGAGGACTTCAACCCTTCACGTGGGATTGCTTAGTGGTATTTTTTTAAGGAATAGTATTCTACATAAATTATTAGTAATTTAATAATTATTAATTTAAATAAATATATGAAAAAAATAGAAATAAATATTAATAACTTATGAATAGAGAAGATTTAGATTTAAAATTTTTGAAATTTATTTATTATTAATTATTATTTAATGTTATAAAATAAAGAGACAGATAGTAAATAACAAAGAGAATGAGAGAGCAAGAAAGAGAGTGTATTTTATTGATCAATAGAAGTGTCATACAATACTTCTCCAAGGTTTATATTTATAGACATAGAAAGTATAAAAAAAATAAAACTCTAATTCTGATGGCAACTAGAATTTAAACTTCAACCAAACTTATCTTGATCTTGATGGATATCCACTTAATAAAATATTCATAACACTCTCCTTTGGATGTCCATTGGTAGATAATGTGCCTCATTAAAACCTTTACTAAGATAAAAATCCTGTGGGAAAAAAAATTTCCTAGTGAAGGAAAAAGAATACACATATCTATAATACACATAACATGTTGTCTCATTAAAAACCTTACTAGAAAAACCTAATGAGACAAAACCTTGGATAAGGGAAAAAGAGGACAACGCGTATTTACTCCCCCTCATAAAAACATCACATAATATCTCATATTCTATATATTCAATATTGAATACTAGTCTTTCAAATGACTATTTGAATGTATCTGCTAAGCATTTATATCACCATTCTTTTGAAAGACATGAGAGGAAAATTTGGGGGAGATATATTTTGATCTCTTCAAGAATTTCAACAGACTTTAATCATGATTCTTTTATAAAAACCCAAATAGGTATTTTGGATCATTTTATAATCATCCTTCAACTATTATTAACTAAGTCAAATTTACCACATGTTCAATTATTTCAATTAATATAAATGAACAATTTCTCGATAATTTCAATATCCTTCTAGCATTCCAAATCCTTCAAGGATTTTAATATAAACTTTATTATATAGTGATTCATAAAAGGTTGTAACAACAATCATGAGATACAAGTATGAACTGTCAATTTAATAATATATCTAAAGGTTATTGCATCCACCACAAAAGAATATTATATCTTCTCATAATAAATACCAGGACTTAGCGAAAACTTCATATTTTTATTTCGCCTTTGCAAAACTACTTCATTTGTATTCTCACTGGCTTTATACAGATTTAATTGTATTTGAATTGCGTCTTTCTATTTTGGCCAATTTATTCCATATCTCTATTTCTCAAGAGATTTATTCCATATCCTCCTTTTATTTCATTATTTCCACAATAATATTGCATGCAAAACCATTGTCGACCACTTTTATTATTGGTTCGACATTTTTTCAAATTGACATAACTTATCGAGATCTCTTATTTTCACTATTTTAATCTTCAGTTTCAAGTACCTGAATATTTTCTTATTTGTTATGTCTTGGGTCTCTTCTGGAGCACCCGCCTTCACTATATAACCATCTAAAATTTTCCTTTTATGAAAATTTCCATATTTGGAACTTTAATGAGTTATCCTTATTGAACCTTTGGTTCAAATAACTCTCACCCTTAAGTCATTACAAGTTATTAGTTCTCTCTCCCTAATTTCGAGAAAACTATCAAATCAAAATAATAATCACAATCATGTCATAATTGAATCTTTAATACATTTAATATATCATAATAAAAGGAGGCCCATAATTAATATATATTTCCAACTTTCTTTGAAGATTCACTCATCTTTGTGCGTTGTGGTGGAGCAATTGAAACATATACGCACATACAAAAATTCAAAGATGAGAAATATTTAGCTTTTGACCCAAAATCAATTGCAATAGGGAATATTTAAAACTTATTGGCTTGATGCGTACAACATGTAAATCAACATAATCTCATGTTGAAAGAGAAAGTTTAGTTCTCATAAATAATAGTCAAAGGTGATCAATCAATAATTTCTTTAAACCAGTATGCGCATAAATAACAAACTTTTACCAAAGTTTTTCAAACTCAATCAATAAAAGACTGGGATATAAACTCATCAATATTAGCAAGATGAATTTTGTCTTAATTGCATGATCTGAAATTAATTATTCAAACAATCTTACAAATGACAGGTTGCAATATGATAACGCATATGTGTTTATTTTGTAGATGCATCTACCAAAATCATATAATATCAAAACCATCCACATGGTGGATTAATGAGTCCATATTTATTTCAGAAATGTAAGACATTAGATCTCAACTTTAGCTAGTGAGTTTTTAACAACAAATTTTCATTGAGAACAATCAACAAATGAGAATTCTTTAAATTTAAAGAATCTTCTAGTTCTTTAATGAATGTCCGTATGAATTCTCAATTAATTTTCGCATCATATATGATCCAGGATGGTCTAACTGGTCATGCCAAGTAGTAAATATATTTGTACCAGTAAACTTCTGGTTTACTTTAACATACGTTTCAATTTGAACTAAATCGTAGCAAATTGATAATTTTACCACCATTCCTTTTACTTTGTATCCACATACAAGTACCATTGTGACATTTACTACTGAAATGTCTAAATATGTGAAGTTTATAATGACACTAAGTCATATAATATAATTTCCAAATAATTATATGCAATATTCGCTTCGAGGAATATGCCAAAATCTTCACATATCCAAAATCTTTATAATTGTTATGAATTGCTACATTCACTTCAGGGAATGAAGCAGAACTGGTGGAACGAATAACTCGTTTTGTATAGCCATAAGGAGCTATGAGGTCAATTCAAAATACTTTTAAAGCCCTTTTGCATAATCAATTTAACCACCAAGAATAATTGCCTAGGTCATATATAGAAACAAATTTATATTAAATATATTAATAAAAGTCACATCTCAAATATAAAAATATGATATGATGAAAAACTAACAATTTTCTCTTTCATAACCATCATCATAAATATGCATGAAATTTAATTCAATATCCAACCATTGAAGCTCATAAAACTTTTCATTTACAATTGTTCATGTCATTTCTCTAAATAATTAACAAAGGAAATTAATATAAAATGTATGAACTGCTACCTTTAGCAATTCTTTGAAGTAAATCAAATCTGAATAACCATAAACTTCATTGGTTTGTTAACATAAATTTGCATACTAGATATGTTTTAATAAAATATATTATTTAATTATAAAACTTACCATAACAATATAAATAAATCAGTTAATATTCATTTTCATGAACAATGAGATGCTTAAAACAATATGTAACTCATAGAATTAAAACTTGAAAAGATCATCTCAAATATTTAAACCATATATCAATTCGATTTAATATATAAAAACGTACTTTTTTCATTCTACGTTTAGTTTTGAAGATAAGAAGTAAACAAATTAAACTCCAGTAGTACGAACTAGGGACCTCTTACTTATTTAATAAGCTCACTTCCGCTTTACTAATTACTTCCTTAAAAGAGAAATGACCAATAACTTTTCTGGCACAAAGTAAACGTGCTTATTTCCAGTAGTAGATTTTCAATCCAATAAAAATTTAGTAATAGTAAACTTTGAAGGTGGATCTTATTTTCCAAGTGTACAACAAGTACATAACCAATAACTTTTCATGCATAAATTGTCACTCTTCTTAAAGAGTTCTTGGAAATTTTTGGTATTTCTTACTTTTTTCATTTTTCCACTTTGGTGGTGAGAAAAATTATCATGCCCATCCCTCATGACTATTATTATAGTTCATTTTACTACATCCATGTCAAAGATTATATCCTTTGAATTTATCACATAATGTTACATTCTCTTCAGAGAATGGTTAGGTTTCGTGATTAAAAACTTTTGTTCAACCATAAGTAAATTTTTTTCATGATATTGCTACTATAAGAGCACATTCGAGTCATGAAAAACTAAATAAGTTCTCTCCTGTAAGGTTCTCATCAATAATATTTTTTCACGTACTTTTAATTGAGAACTTATTTTGAATACTGTAAAGTTATACTCACAGTTTTAAAAACTTGCAACTTCAGGTGCATCCAACCATAATGAGCTTTAGATAGAATTATCATATTCTATTGCTCATATTTTTCCTTCCACAATTTAAGTAGATATTTCACAGTCAAATATTTTGACTTCAACCCCTTAATGAGGATAATGATAAAAGAATATCACAAAGATAATCACAATCAATTCAATATAAATCAATAACTCAATCCTCTTTTGATTCATATGAAATATAATTTTTTTCTCATTCGAATATGAGATCCATCATGAATATCTTTTAAAACTAATGGATTAACCATCACAAGATATTAATATATTAGCTTTTGGAGCTTTTGACCAATTTTGTACTATCAAATATTGGAATATTATTGGTTTGTTTCAATACCAAATAAAATAAATAATTTTTATCTGTAATGATAGAATTCATTCCTACATTCTCATATCCTTCCTCAAAGAATATTAACCCAAACAAAATATTTAGGCATACACCACATATGTGGCTAAAAACCTTTCATATTACATTGTTAACATAAGTTATCTTTGCCCTTTGAAGAGTTTCTTGAGAACCCTCATTGTTCTCTTATTCATCACTATGTTCCCACTTTTAGTGGTCAATGATTATTTTCTTTATGTTTGCATTCACTTCTGGGAATGCAACAAATTTAGTAGGACGAACTTATAAATGTCTCGTTAAATTATTTATTCCATAATCACCATCGCAAATATGCGTGTATTTCAAATCAAAATCCATCTATTCATATTGTCATGATTAGTCCCAAATTATAATAAAAATGATATAATAAATAAATCATAGTGAAATATATCTGAAGATCTTTAACATCATCGTTATCACCTTGGCTATTATCATGAGCACTGAATAGTTAAAGGCTCTAGTGGTTACCCATAGTGTGTCGGCCACTGAAAGAAAAAAAAATAATTAAAAGAGAATCGTGTTGATAACGTGTTATAAAATAAAGAGACAGATAGTAAATAACAAAGAGAATGAGAGAGTAAGAGAAAAAGCGTATTTTATTGATCAATAGAAGTGTCATACAATGCTTCTCCAAAGTCTATATTTATAGACATAGAAATTATAAAAGAAATAAAACTCTAATTCTGATGGCAACTAGAATTTAAACTTCAACCAAACTTATTTTGATATTGATGGACATCCACTTAATAAAATATTCATAACATTTAATTATATTTAAATAAAGTTATTAGTATATATTTATAAGTTTTTTTATATTTTATTTTATTTAATAATGTGATTTGATATTTGGGTTGAGACTTATACACTTTAGACTTTATATATTTTAGAATTTTGATTAATTGATTTCCTCATTCTTTGCTTTTAACTAATAAAGAGGTCTTGATATCTTTTTGATTATGTGGTGACCAAAGCCATTTTCTTCGCCAATAACTTGACTTCGAATGATTAAGAATATTTCTAGATTTAACCAAAGTAAGGATCGAATCCAATAACTATACCACTAAGTAGTTTTTTTAAATAATAAATAAAGGTAATAATAGTTAAACAATCCAATTAAAATTTTGAATACAACATTTGTCATTTCAGTTGTACTTTTGATTAGGCTTGCTTTTATACATCTATTAAGATTATATTTCATGCATGGATGATATTAGATAAAATATGACTAATAACATAACTTAACGAGTGATTTCAGTAGATAAGAAGATGACGTTCATCTTAGGAGGTTCGGATTCGAGTATTTGTGTGTGCAAAGTGTATGTCTTGTCAAATAATTAAAAAAATATGAACAGATATTACCATATAATCACACCAATATATTTTTTTTAAAAATAAAACTAACAACATTTATAATAAATTAGTATTTCTTTTTTATTCATGCATTTATTATGGGCATGCATTAAGAGAATTCTCTTTCTTCATTCTTTTTTTTGTTGGTGAATATCTTTTCGTTTATGCTTTTAAAACATTTAATTCTATATTAGTCTGATAATCAATATGCTTATTGTTTTAGGTATAATTTTAATTCGAATCGCATTAATTGTGTTGATGTTAATTCTTTGTCGTAATTCACCAAAAAAACGTTAAATCCAACATTTCAATTACGAGTATAAATATTTTTAAGGATGTTCCACCTATTAATCACATGCTCTTTGCTAATGACTGCTATATCTTCTTTAACGCTTTTGTAGGGCTATAAATAAACCAAGTTTGAATGTACAAACTTTTGTTCATGTTCATTTGTTTATTTTTGAAGTTATTCATGTTTGATTCGTGTTCGTTAAGAATTTCAATTTTTTTGTTCATGTTCGTTTATTTAAAATTATATGTATTCATGTTCATTTACTTAATGTTCACGAACATGTTCATTTAACTTAATCGAACATGTTCATGAACATTAAACGAACATGTTCATGAACATATAATTAAACATGTGCACGAACAATGTTAACGAATAATAAATAAACAAACAAACAAACAATAAATATTACTAATATTTTAATATTTTATAAGAAAATATTATTAATAAATAAATGAGCTTATAAACGAGCCAATAAACGAGCTTGTTCATGAACATAAACGAATTAAACACATGTTTGCTCGTGTTTGTTCATTTATTAAACGAACACAAAAAATTTGTTCATACTCATTTGTTTAGCTTAATAAACGAACATAAACGAACGTTATACGAACGATTCACAAACAATTTATCGAACATTCTGTTCATTTACACCTCTACGCTTTTGTTGAGTATTGTAGAGCTACACTTTAATTTCTACAATCTTTCAAGTCTCCAAATCAGAGCTTTTCCTCAACCCTTCCACTAAACAGCAATCTAAAAAATGGGTCAATGGTATATTGAAATTGAATGCTAAAAGAGTTTGACCATCCAAGTAAATATCTCTTATTAGAAATGAGGAAGATGCGGAGGAAAAAAGAGTTTTTCAAAAATATCTTCCATAAAAATAAATAACATGTTAGTGAAATATTTTTGTTTATATGTATTTGTATTTTTTTAAATAAAATGGTTTAATAAAATATTCATAAATTACATTAATATCTTGTGTATATTGTTCTCAATGATTTTTGTACACAAAAAAAAAAACGAAATAAAAGAAAATATTCATTCATTGATAATCTAAACTTGTCCTTAGTTTAATTGAGAATGAACAAATCGATTGAAATGTTAATATGTCGTCTATCAAGTTCTATAAAGGAGATACTTTGTCTTGGGTATTGAAGCGAATGACTCTTAAAAGATAGAGAGATAGATGTGACTGAATGGATGACAATACATGAGACGGAACTACGCCACACAGATTACTCTCAGTCACACGCCAAAACTTAAGACCCGCCAAAATTGGGATGCTACAGTGTGATTGTCACACCCCAAGTTTTAAAATCCATATTTTGACTGGTTAACACGATGGTGTTCTCTTGTAAGTTACTTTGTCTAATCAACAAGGTTAGACCAATTTTGGGGTGGAATCGTCTGATGAATTATTTCATTGTGATTCGTAGTCTAGCGGACTTTCGCTTCTCAAGTTTTGGCGAACTCCTGCATTAACGAGTTCTCTTGTGTGTGAACACGCTAGTGGTGGGCTCTTTTATAGCTGAGTTAATTGTATAATCTTTTAATCTGGGGTAGGTAGGACATGTATCAGTTATGTATCAAACCCTTAGTATAAAACGTGTCATTTTGCATGACACTTGTAAAGTCTCGTTAATGGTGTTTGATTAATGGAATTGTGTCTGATTAGTGGAATCATGTGTGCATGTAAAGTGATTAGGTAACTATTTATAGTGGGATTAAGGGTCAATTTCTATATAAATAGGATGAAAGCTTAATAGAGAAGGATTTTACTTTTGTTTCTCTGTTCATCCTTATTCTTTCAAAAAGAAACCTAGTGTGTTCTTGTTTTGTGAAGAAGGTATCGACCTTCAGCTTGATAAGTAACTGACTTTCTCAAGCCAACTGCTAGTAAAATTATCGAGCCCTACTTTAGTTCGATATTAGGGAATGATAGGGTTATAGGAACCATTTATATATGTTTCTAATATTAGGGAATGATAAGGTCATAGGAACCATTTATATAGGTTTCTATTAGAGATCAGAAGGAAGGAAACTTCTTTCAAGTTAACGTTTGCATGTTTCGATTCTTGCTTTTACATTAAAAGTTTAATTCTTTTTATACTTAAAGGAGTGTTTAATCTTGTTTAGCTAAAAAACGGGAGAAGGCCCAAGTGCAAAAGGAAAAGAACTCGTAGATTAGGCAAAGCTTTTAAGGTAATCTCTGGTGAGTTTCTTTCACTCATGCTCCTGTTAAATCTCAACTAATTTCTTGATAGTGTTGTCGTCTAGGTAAGTAAGTTATTTACAAATAGTTGTACATGTATGTGTTAACGAACTAAAAATATAAAAATAATATATGCATGAATGGTTGTGAATGGATACTCTTCCTTGGCGCACAAGCTCCGTATCCGGAATGGTGGAAAAGTGGAAATTGTGGAAACTATTGAGATGTGATAAGAGACATGTATGGAGGCTATGATATGAAATGAGATTTACCTCTGGTAGGGCATATAAATGCAAACCACGATTGGTGAATGCCTCGATCTTACAAGGGAACACATAAGTGTGCGAATTAACAAGGAGGATTTGCGGAGGTTTGGTTAGATATGAAATACTGACTCATTAGAGCAATATTGTGAATATGAAATTGTGGCTCTTCGAAGTGAGATGTGGATCAGAAGCTAACGCAAGGAAGGCGTCCATAAACAGTCCATGCAAAGTATGCAAGTGTTACGTAAAGTTAGTGCACGTGAATAGTGCTTAAATGAATGGGTATTTGCGTGAATTATGCTTAACAGTTAAGAGTATCCGCATCTGAGTTAAATTGGGTTGTGATGTGAACTTTGTTTGTGGTTGTGGTTAGACTTAACTAGTATTTGTAACACCTCAAATTTCAACGATGTTGGAAATAGTGATTTCAAGACCACAACCGACGAGTGAGTTAATAAATATTTTAATTTAATATTTACGAGTCGAATATAACATTAAAATAATTTTTGAATTTGACAATTTATGCTTTTTGAATGAATAATTAGATTTATGCAAAATCCCTAAAGTCAAGTGATTTTAAAAATAGAGGTATCGAGACCTCACTTCTATAAACCGAGCCTGTAAATATTTTTATTAAATATTTACAGAATGATTATACAGACATATTAAATTTTGGTAAATAAATTTTAATGTATATTGAGTAAAAAGGGCTAATTCGAAAAAGGTGCAAAAGATTGCGGTTAATGTCAAAGGAACTTAATAGTATAAATAAGAAAATGAGTGGTTTTGCATGCCAAAATTACCATATTGTGAGTTAGTGGTGTTTGGTGAAATTAAAGTGTTATAGAATTTAATATTAAAATAGTTAAAGTAATGAATAACAAACAAAAGGAAAGAAAATATAAAACAAAAGAAAAGAAAATTTCATCTATTTCCTTTCTCCCCTTCACCGAAATTCACCATTGAAATTAGAAGAAGGAAGTTTCAAGCTATTTTGTGGATTAAACCTCACGCATGTAAGTATTAATGAGTTTATTTTTAACAATTCTTGTGTTTCTAATCTTATTATGTTTTAGTCTATTTATGTTGAGAGTTAGATTTTGAAATGATTAGAAGTATGGGAATTTTCATGAATGAAATTCTTATATTTTTAAGAATTCATGAGTTAGATTGTGAACCCATGTGATTATTGATTATGAATGGTTAATTAAATTGTGGTAAACTTAAGTAAAATGTTGAATTACTTGAACTAGTGAAATTTATGTGAATTTAGTAAAATAAGTAAGAATGTGGGTTGTTGAAGTTGAGGGAAACATTCAGTCTTGACAAAATAATTAGGGAAATTAGTTAATTCAAGTGAGAATGTAAGAATTAAATTGTTAAAAGTGTTAAGGGTAAATCCGTAATTTTGTAACAATTATAAAATAGGAATAAAATGGAATAATTGAATTCTATGTTGGATGTTAATTTAGTTAAATTATATTTTAGAGCAAGAAAAGAGTCAATCGCAAGTAGACCGAGGAAAAGCTAAATTCGTGGAATAGTCGTCAACTTCGTTTTACAACTTTAGTAATCAAGGTAAGTTCATATAAGGATTAAGTTATTATATGTTATTTTATATGTCAAGTTCATAATTACTTTGTTATAAATAAATTAGACTAATAATTACACAATATTTTGGTAATATAGAACAAAATATGATGTTAATTAAATTGGATGACATAGTGCTTTGGTTATGATAAAATATTTAAAAAGAGAATTATGGTGAAGGAAATGTATATTGGAGAAAGGATATAATAGAAAGCAAAGTTAAGGTAAGTGCATTTTGGATGGTTTATTATGTATAACATGGTTAATTATATTGTATTTAATAATTAAAATGAGTTAATGATGATAGTATCAGCATGTAAATTTCATGAATGATTATATGAGATATTATATCGAAAAGGGAGTTAAAGTTAAGTATGAAAAAAGTAAATTTCACAGTATTTATTAGGCTTAATGCCTAGCAGGCTTCGTGCCGGTGTATTTATCGGGCTTAGTGCCTAGCAGGTTTCGTGCCGGTATATTTATCGGACTTAGTGCCTAGCAAACTTCGTGCCGGTGTATTTATCGGGCTTAGTGCCTAGCAAGCTTCATGACGATGTATTTATCGGGCTTTGTGCTTAGTAGGCTTCGTGCCGGTGTATACTATTAGGCTTTGAGCCTAGTAGGTTTCGTGTCGTTTTCTTAAGTTCAACGGGTAAGAAAAGGTCAATGGAAAGATATATTCAAAGACTTAATGTCTATATGATATGGAAAGATGAGTAAGCATATATGAAATGTAAATGGATGATAAATTATCATGTGATGGATGAATTATGCATGGAATCCATTTCTTAATATATATTATGTTTTATGGATGTTATGTCTACTTACTATTTATTACCATATGATTTCAATGAGTAAGTAAGGGTTAATTGAAGGACATGTGTAAAAACATTAATGTTATTAATGTTCATATGATAGGGAAATATGAGTATGCATATACAAAATGAAAAGAATGAACATTTATCATATGACGGATGAAATATGCTTGGAATGTATTTCTTAATACATGTAATGTTTTATTGATGCTAAGTTTAACTATTAGCTATTAGTTATATGAATTCAATGAGAAAAGTAAGTAATGCATATATGTATGCATGAAGGATGACATATAAAGTATAAATACTTATCATGTATTTGCCATGAGTTACTTGAGATTTTATGTAATGTTATATTCACTAACCTTGCGAGGTGATGTGTATAGGAAAGAAAGTTTGGCATAAGACATGAGGAAAGTAGGTTTGGTTGTTTAATTTAATATATTCAGTCAGTTTCTCTTATACGAATTTACTAAGCATTAAATGCTTACGTAATTGTTTCCTCGTCTTGTAGATTATCGGAAAGCTCAACCGATTAGAATCTCATCGAATTATCGTCACACTATCTATTTGGCATAACGTATTATGGTTACATCAGTTAATGGTTATAAACGACATGTGTTAGGATTAATAGGTTATCAAGTGAATTTGCTTGCCTTGAATTAGGCCAAACTTGTTGTGATTAATGTTTTAAATATGGTATGATTTGGAATGATTATTTTGATATGGTTGACATTGGTTTGATCTAAACTATTGAGAGGTTGAACGGTTCATGTCATGTATAGGAAGTTGTTTTGTGATACAATGAAAGAATTGTGAAACTTGTACATAGTAAGGTATATTATGCTTTTTGTGCATATTTGGTTCAAACTAGAAGAACTTGAGTATGACATATATGTTTAGTGCAGCACTTGTAAGTAAATTTACATGAGATGTTATCAAGGTAAGACTCGAATGTTATTAAGATTGGTTGATATATTTGTGGTGCCTTTGGTGGGCATATTGGTTGTATGTTTATTTGATAAGAGTTCATGTAACTTAGAAGTATAAATGGTGTTTTAGGTTATGAAAACACATGTTAAATTATGGTAGCTTGGTGAGCAATTCATGTTTGGTGTATGTCTTGTTTATCAAGGAATTTTTGACACACACGGCCTGTGACACGGGTAGTCACACGGCCGTGTGCCATTTTGAAATACAATGCAAGGTACACAGGTAGACACACGGGCTGGGACACGGTCATGTGGCCCATTTTCGTATAGACACGCGATCTAACACACGGTTTCACACACGGGCGTATGATGTAAGTCATTAGAGTTATTTAGAGTATGAACACGGGCGGGCACACTTACTATTACACGGCCGTGTGACCTTATTTCGAAGGCACACACAAGTGAGCAGACGGGCTGGCACACGGCCGTATGCCCCTGTTTCACATAATTTTCTAATTTTTCTCAAGCTTTCTGAATTGTTCCAAAATAGTCCTGGATGGTGTTTATGCTATTTTTAAAGTATCTAACATATGCTTTTAAGCCAAATGTACGGAATTTTATTGATATATGTTAATGTATGATTATTTATGAATTACTATTGTATTATGAGATTAGATATTTGTATTGATCGGTAATGCTTCGTAACCTTAATTCGACGATGAAGATGTGTTAGGGGTGTTACAGTATTTGCACGAAAGTTATGTACTGGTGATCATATTTAGTTGCATGTAGTATCTACCAACGAACCTTAAATTGTTTAGTGTTATGAATCCGATAACAGATCTTTTACAACTATGTTGGTGTATCCATGTGTAAATTGTTGGTATTGTTAAGTGTGGTAAAAGCCTAGCTAAATTTCACTTCTTGAAAACCTTAACCAAATGTTAATTGTTTATGTAACACCCAAAACCTGTAACCATCGTCGGTTTAAGGTCTTAGGGGTTCACAAAACTTTTCGATTTCTTTTACATACAAATCAATCACAATGTATTTAATAACAAACTTGCAACTAAGAATATTAACTCCATTTAACCTTACATATTCATTTACAACATTTTAATCAATCAAGAATCAATATTCATATCACATATCATGACATCCATTTTTAATGTCTGTAACACCTAAGACCCGAAAACCGTCGTCGGTTAGGGTCTCGATATCTTTCTATTCATTTATCACTGTTCATCTTTTAATATCGTGTCATATATAATCAATTAAATATAATCATAACTCAATAAGGGCAAAAAGGTCATTTCCATGATTTTTGGATACTTCTATCGGTACTTGTTGGAAAAGTATCGATAGTTGTCAAGTTAATAAACAGTTCAAGAATAGTGCAGACTTTTACCGGTACTTGAGACAATACTACCGAAACAAGTATGACTTCTACCGAAACATGTCATGCTTCTATCGATACTAAAAATTCCAGAGAGCTAAGAAGTTTTACCCTACAACTTCTACCTATACAAGTATTCAAACTATCGATATTGCTATGAACAAAACTACCGATACTTCATATGTTACTACCAATACAATGTAAGTCTACTCTGTACTTCTACCGATACATGTAGGGGTTCTATCAAAACAAGTTTGTAGAATTCATTTAATCACACAAGTCCTCAAATTTATCAATCATCATTCAATACAAGACTCTTATTCAAATTCTCATCTTGCAAAATTTATCCATGACAATACTTGTTTCATCATATAACACAAAATACAATCAATCAACACAAGAATTCTTAAATTCACATATCAACTCATTACTAAACACATTTGCTTAATTAGAACATCAAGTAAGCATGCAAGTTTAGTTCAACAAAGGAATCAACAATCCAAAATCAAGCATTTCAAGGATAACATCATCCTAGTACATGCCATAAGACCAAATGATAAGATTACCACCGAACAAATTCTGAGATAGTGTGATGTTCCAAGATGATCTGATCTCCGAACATCAAAATTGAATCTACAAAACAACAATAGTTTTCACAGATAAGCATTTCAAAGATTAGTAAGATCATAAAGTTAAATAGATTCACCAAATTTCAAGAGTTGTAAAAATTTAATCAACCGAATCAAGTAAGCTGTATACACCCGAGGTAGGTTCCAATCCGCATTTGATACTCACGATGATACAGAGTCATCGGACCTTTATTCCATAATGGAATTCATTTCGTTTAATACTCACGATGACACATAGTCATCGAACCTCTTAATCCGTGAAGGAATCATATCCTCACGATGAAACATAGTCATCGGACCTTTTAATCTACAAAGGATTCATATATTCACGATGACACATAGTCGTCAGACCTTTTAATCCATAAAGGATTCATAAACTCACGATGACATATAGTCATCGGACCTTTTAATCCATAAAGGATTCATATACTCACGATGACACATAATCATCAGACCTTTTTTTTTATTTACAGCACAAAGCCCGTTAGCCTTTCCTTTCCTTTGTTCTCGTCTTCCACAATTCTGATCATTGTTTCAACTCACAACAATTGTTTACAATACAAGAATATGCAATTTAAATTCGAATTTAACCACACGAACTTACAGGATTAATTTGTAGTAACGGCTCAAGTACGGGGACTTCCCATCAATAAGACATCCAAGACTAGCTCCCGATTCTGTTTAGCCCCTAATGACATGTCCTTTATGTCCTAATTATTTATGAATTTCATATGTGTCATATACTATGTTCATTGCAATTAACTTTCGTCATGTTATACCATTTCGAGCAAACATCCATAAAATCCTTACTTACCAAACATAATATTGAATTAAACTAACAATGTCATTTAGTTCAATTTACTATTTGTCATATATCAATCAAATTAATTCATTCGTAACATGAATAATAACTAACACAACAGTTAATCATTTAAGCATTTCGTTGCCACTTGATTTCAACTATATCATTTCGTCACTTTCAATCATGCTTCTCAATACAATTTCATTTTAATATAATTCAATTCATCAATTTAATAGTTACTAAGCAACAAATTTAAATACAGAATACTTAAATTATTTCAATAATTTATAAACAGAAATTAAATCAATTATCTTACTATATGAACTTTCTAGACGAAATTGCAGTTAAAGTGAAATCCAAGGCAAATCTGTAATTTTCCTTTCTCCACAATCGAGACATGATCTTGATCTATTTCAATAATTTCATTCAATTATTTAAATCAACATGAATTTTAATCATTTTATGCAAATAAACCTTTTTGGTATTTTTACAAAATTACCCTTAACTTTTCACTTTTATTCAATTTAGTCCTCAAGCCCAAACATAAAAATTAACCATTTTTATTTAGAAATTGGTTCAGCCGAATTGTTTTGGGTCACTCCACAGCCCATATTTGATGTTATTTAACATCAAGTCCTTGAAATTTTATTATTTTTACATTTTAGTCCTTAAACCTTAAAATCATGAAAAACTACTTTACAAAATTATTCTATTTAACAACCTAAATTAATAATCCATCATAAAATTCCAATAATATACAAAAATCATCAATGGAAAAATTCAAAACATTTGATAGATTCACAAATTAGTCATCGGACTAGTTAGAATAAGCTAATACAGATTCAAAAACATAAAAATTACTAAAAACGGTCGAAGTTTGCTCACCCAATTGAAGACACAAGCTTGGATGATGGTTTTCTTCCTCCTTCTCTATGGTTTCGGTTCTTAGCAAGAAAAATAAAAGGAAGAAGATGGACATTTCTTCTTTTAATTAACTTAAATTTCATTAATTTACTTATTTACTTATTTACTCTTTGTTCACACTTAATTTTTAGCTCAATTTAAGTCAAAATTGTCCACTCAAGTTACTAATGGTTATATTACCATTTTAGGATCTTAATTTGTCCTCCAATTAGCATTTAATGCCTTTAATTAATAGGATTCAACTTTTGTACCTTTTACGATTTAATCCTTTTTACTTAATTAACTATCCAAACATTAAAATTTCATAACCAAATTTTACTACAATACTAATGACCTCATAAATATTAAATAATTAATATTTACGGTCCAATACATCAAATTTGTGGCCTTGAAATCACCATTCTCGATCACACTAAAATAAACTAATTAGTAAATCCTCATTTTATTAGGATTTAATTGTAATTTTTCAAAATCTAAAGAGTTTCATATCATTTCTATTATTAGGCCATTTAAAGAGGACCCAATTTCATAATTAGTTCTTCAATTATATTAAATTTCGATTAAACAAACTTATTTTTAATTTAGTCCTAAAATAATTAGGACTAAATGAATAAATAATCCAAAAGTTAGTGAATGGTAATCATGTCACCACCGCTTGGAATTTTTGACCATGGTTTAATTCTCATTTTAGTCCCTTTACTATATTTAATTAATAGCAATTAACTTTTACCTCTTTTACAAATTACTCCTTTTCCCTTAGTTTACAAATTACTCCTTTTCCCTTAGTTAAGCAATTAATCATCAAAATTACCCAACTAAATTCAATTTACATATAATAAGACTCTGTAAATATTTAATAAAAATATTTACGGCCCTTAGTTTTAGAAACGGGATCCTGATACCTCATTTTCTAAAATCACTTGACTTTTGAACCAAACCGCTTATACTACCTTTTAATTTAATAATTAAAATTTCTCAATTCAAAATTCCATATAAAATTAATATTGACTTATTTAATTTAATCACTCATTATAAAAAAATTTCTGTTGGATTTGTGGTCTCGAAACCACTATTTCTAACACCACTAAAAAACGAACTGTTACAATTTATTTTTTGAACTCACTAAATTCGTTATGAACTTATTCAATTTCCCTTACAGTTTCAGGATTTGTTGAGAGAGTAGACGTTTGAAGGGACTCAACCAGCTAACGGATTGTTTTGCGAGTCATTCTTCGTTCTGCTGTAACATTTATATTGAGTCGAGGTGGTTTGTTGTTTTAGTCTCTTGTTCAGGATCATGTAAAAGCAAATTTGAACTTCTTTTAGGTAACCATTTGTATATATTGAATGATAGTTATTCGCCAAATTACTAACTTCTATATTATACAAGTTAAAATTTACTCTTATCTTCTTTGATCTATTATTTAATTCTTTAACCCGCCAAGTGACATATTGAAGCATATACTTTCAAAGATTCTTTTAGTTTCCTTTTAAAAACACTACTCCGCCAAGCGTTATTTTTATTTATTAAAATTGTATTGATTACCTTAACTATTAAAATCATTGATTCTGTCATTTTGAAATGTTTTTTTATTTTTCGATAAAGTTGCCATTCGTCGACCAATCGATCGAATTGGGGTGTTACAGTGGCATACCTTAATTTTGCGTGGACGATGAATTATGTATAAAAATCTCGTATACTTTTATGTAAATTCAAATAGATAATGAATCAAAAATTGATACATTGAGCACACAACTTCTGCATTATATAGAATCATTTCATAACAGTGGAATGTTGAGATCTATTGTCTTTAATGTAGTTTTTTCGTCTATGTAGAATTGTATTTTTTGAACAAATTAGTTTAATACAATATTGATTAATTATATTAATATCTTTTGCATACTATCATTAACAGTTTTTTTCACGCAAAGTAAAATGAAAGTAAATATTAGCTTTTTAATTGTTTAACGTTTAATTAATATTAAACAATATTATATGGTCGAATCTTAATACAAAAAAATAACTTATATTAATAAATAATCTAAATATATCTTTAATTTAATAAAAAATGATTAAAAAAACAATATACAGTTAAAAATATTGGATCAAGTTCACCCATAATGGACTAAAATCTAAACTAAATTAATATTATTAAAAAGTTGTTACACTTAAAGTAGTTACACTTTTTCTTTTTCTTTTTTAATATAGAGTAGTTACACTTAAAATAAAACTATAATTGATAGTTTATATATATACAAGGGAAGTTTCCTTCATAAGAAAAATTGCTTTGGTAGTTCATAGTAATAATAATAATAATAACTTTTAAACATTAATAAAATTTCGTCACATTATCAAATTTTAAAAACATGAAAATATTATTATACATCCATTTATATTTAACATACTCTCTAATTTTATATTTTAAAAAAAACATAAATAATTTAAATAAAAAAATAATATAAAAACTTTAAAATTTACACAAATTTTATTATTGGAGATTCAATGCAATATAATTTTTTATTTTTTTTTTAAAATATAGTATGAAATAGAAAACAATTTAAAATGAAAAAACAAAAAATTTCATTATCTAAAAATTAATTTTTAAAATAAAATTGATTGCACAAAAATAAAATATATTAATTTCTAGAAAAAATAAAATGATCAAAAATATAAAAATATATTTATTTATAATTTTAAAAAATAATTATTTTAAATAAAATTAAATTAAGTTGGAAAAAATAAAAGATATAGATGAATGTTCGTGTATATTACGCTATGTAAGTACTAAGCTTTGCATCTCTACAACATCCATTCGGCTAAAAGAATAGGTTATAAAACTACCAACAATCAAAGAAGCCCGCTTCCAAATTTGATTTTTAAGAATAATTGTATGTGAAAGTATCTTACAGGTAACTTTAAGATTTATATACTAATTAGAAATGTTATTAATGATAAAGATCACATCAAATCAGCCCTTTAGCAGAAGAACAACAATGCAGCAGAAGGTGATTGTCTTTTGAAAGTTTGGTTTATGAAATTTCAAGGAAGTATAGCAATCACGTGAAGAACAGAAACAAAAAGGGTCCAGAAACAGTAAAATATCTTTTGCTTGGACACAGTTTCATTAAAGCTGGTTTGACAAGGAGACACCCTACATCTATCTGAGGGCAAATTGCCAAAGTATAATAATATAACTTACTGAGGTGGTTGTGGAGGTGGAGAAATGGGGTGTAGCCACTAGGCAATAGCAACAGGCGCCAGCATGCAAATTGCAGGTAGAGAAAAACCCCAGAAATCTCCACCAACTCTCTCTCTGGTACACAGACTACAGGCGCCGCCTTATGTTTCATTGTTGGTTTTTTACCTAAATATTATAAAAAAAATTATTAATAATTAAAATGATATCTTAAATTATTATTTATAAAAGTGGTATATTTAGTTAAGTAGATTAACTTTAAGTGGTAGTATTAAGGGGTATTTTTGATAAGATTTTTTTATTTTTATTAAATTTATATATTAAAAATAAAAAAATATTATTTTATTGGTGGAGAGACTGAAAGTGGCGGCACTCAAAGATTTTTTTTTGTACAGGAAAAAAATACAAGAAAAAAAATACTTGACACCCAATGGAGGAACACAAAGTGACGGCACCAATGGATGATTTTTAAGCGGCGGCACTAAGAGGTGTTTTGCCACTTGGCAGCACCCCATTGTGCCGTGTGTGTGTGTTTGTGTGGTTTTTTAAGAAGTGAAAATTAATTTGATTGGTTGAAAATTTTTGGTAGGTGATAAAAATTAAATAAAATAATTTTTTTGTTATAAAATAAGTGGGGGACCAACGAAAATTGAAGAAAGAAAGAAAGAAAAAAGAGAAAGAAAGAAAGAAAGAGAAGAAGGGGAAGAAGAAAAAGAAAAAAATATAATGTGTTTATTTTTAAATTTAATTTTAAAATATTTTAATTTGTTAGTTAGTAATATTAATGTGATTGATTTGTTATTATAATTTTATTTGTTTAATAGGTTGATTAAAAGAGTAAATTAAGAGGAATGGAAGAAATGTAAGTTTAATTAATATTTTAAGTTTAGTTAATATTAAAATTAATTTTAAAATAATTTAATTTGTTAGTTAATTTGATTATTTTAAGTTTTTTGTTTTCTTTAATTTAATTTTAATTGATTTGTTATTTAATGTTGTTATAGTTGAGTAAATTAAGAGGATAAGTTTGGTTATTATGTTATTATTAATTTACTTTAATTTAATTTTGCTAGTTAGTAATTTTATTTTGTTGTTAGTAGTAGTAAGTAAAAAATATTGTTCATATTTATTGATTTAAAATTTAATAATGTTTAAATTTTGTTAGTTAGTAACTTTATTATATAAGTCATAAGATTGTTTAATAAAATGTGAAAGAAAACTATTACAAGTATTTAATAAAATAAATAATAATTCATTTTTAAGTTATAATTAAAATTGGTTACAAGTATGAAATTAAAAATTTAATTGAAATAATATTAGAGTATATTTATAAAATAATTATATAATACGGGTAAAATTAGTTATATAATAAAATTATAAAAAAATCATATAAAATTTTAAATATTTTAATTAAATGGTAAAATTAATAATTTTAATTTGGATATCATGTGAATATATGTATGTTTTAAATTTAAATTATATAAAATATAAAAAGATAAAAATACTCCAAAATAAATTTATTATTTTATAAAAATAAGAGATTTTTAATAATTCACAAAAAGTTAAATCTAGCTAATTAATTATCAAAATATAATATAAAAAATAATTAATTATCAAAATAATATCCCCATCATATTATTTACCAAAATGGTACAAAATAAATATTTTTTTTGTACCATTTTAGTAAATATTGGTGTGTGATATAAATATATATTTTGTATCATTTTAGTAAATAACACATTTTAATATTTAATTATTATTTTTGTATTATATTGGTAAACTTATGTATTGAACTAATTGATAATTTTTTTTCAAGTTGCAGAATGGCATCATTAATTAACTCGAAACATCCTCACATAGCCAAATCGTTGAATGCAAATATACACCAAGCCAATATGAATGTAAAAAAATTATTATTCGTTCATTATGTCATTCACGATATTATTATTTGTTTACAAAATTAATTTTGGTTATACTAATTATTTTTGTAAATTAACAGGAAGAGCTCGCGTATCGTTCATTGAGGGGTTGTGCACAGGGCCTCAAATTTCCCCCTCATGAACGTCTGCTTCCGTACTTGCAGGATGCCGGATTTGGATCAGCGACATTGATCCAAAATTTTGAGTTAAGATATGATTTAATCAGTGCATTGGTGAAGCATTGGTGCCCGAAGACCCATACATTTCATATGCCTTGTGGGGAGTGCACTATGACATTGGAGGATGTTGCGGTCCAACTAGGGCTACCAATCAATGGTGTACCGGTCACCGGTATTAATTCGTTTCAAGAGCCGACAACGATGTGCATCCAGTTACTAGGTCGCTCACCTAGTAATAACAATGAATTCACGTCGTTGTTATTTACATGGTTAAAGAGCAATTTTGAGCACTTGCCCGAACACGCAACTGAAATGGAGGTTTTTTGGGCCGTTCGAGCCTATATTTTGCTAATGATAGGGGGCATACTCATGCCGGACGCAAATAACAATAAGATCCACTTTATGTATTTGCCCCTACTAAGAGATTTACAAAAAATTCATGAATATAGTTGGGGATCTGCGGTGCTTGCCATGCTATATCGAGAACTTTGTTGCTCCACAAACCCTTCTTCCCGGGATATAGGTGGATGCCTAGTGCTATTACAATCTTGGGCACTATATCAGATGCTATTCTTGGCATCGTCAGGCACCAAACATATGTTTTTCCACTCGTTAATAGGTGATTACCATATATCCTAAATTTTAATTATTTGACATATTTTATTAATTATATTATTCTAACAAGTTATTTTTTGTTTTCTTAGATGAAAAAAAATTGGGGATTGGGAGGCAGTACACAGTTCTCATGTATCGTTTGATGCTCGAGCAATATGCCGAGGAAGGGTATGTTATTCATTAACATGTTAAATTATATTACTTGACTCGTGTTAATATGGTTGCATGTTACTAAATTATATTACTTTACTCTTATTAATAACTTGACATGTTATTAATTGTGCAGTTCATTTGGACCCCATATATACAGCTAGGAATTACCGCTGTTATTCCCGCCTCGACATTCCTCCACTCAGACCAATGGTGCATTAACGCACTAATAATCAATTTTCAAACAGTGGAGTGGTATGTCGGGGATCGAGTACTCCGACAGTTTAGTTGTAAATAGCCTATCTCGTAACTGCCATTCAATTAGGGTCTATCCATGGGATGGATAAGAAGGGGAAAGCAAATTGTGATTGGGGGAGTGTGCATGGACAATATGTTTATGTCTGGAACAACCAAATGATGCGAGTACCTCCGATGGAGTACACTCCGGATTTGCAGCCATCGGTGCAGTACATGCAGTGGTTCATTGACGTTGGGAAACCATATTTACTTGGTGCTTCATCGACGATAATTCCCTCATACATGTCTCGATAAGATCGCCCCTATCATGTAGCTTCTGCCCTAGAGCCACAACCAGTGCCAGAGCAACAAGAAGAGAAGAAAGAAGAGGCATTAGATGACGATGATTCTTATCGTCCTGATTTTGCAAGATCGTTACATATGCATAGCTCATCAAGCCAAGGATATCAGCCTTAGTTTGACGAGCCACTGCAATACTCAAGCCATGGATATCAGCCTCAATTTGACGACCCACCGCAATACTCAAGGGAAGGATATCAGTCTGAGTTTGACGAGCCACCGCAATACTCTATTCCTCCCGTGCAATACTCTATTCCTCCGGGGTAAATGGACCCTAATGATGACGATGAGCTTGACGAGCAACCTTGATGTTGACGCTGGCCACCACGAAGATATACCCCAAGAACCACACTATTTATTCATGGATACTAGGGTTGTATCTAATAGTGTTTAAATTTGACTATTGATGAATTATAATGATGAATTTTTTCTCCAGAATGTACATATATTTTAACCTATTTGATAATTTATTTAAATTTCATAACATTAAACCCTAAAACTTAAACTATTAACCCTATATCGTAAACACTAAACTTGAAACTTTAAACCGTAAACACTAGATTGATTAAGGAGAGGCAAAAGAGTAATTAGGTGGAAGATATTTTTAGAGGCAAAGTTTTGCGCCAAATTGTAAAGTTGGAAGGCCTAGGGACTTAAAGTGCAATTTTACCATTTTTATTAAGTGAGATATTTTTGAAGAAAACTCTAGAGAAATTGAGAGATGAAAAATCAACTAAAATATGAAAATATCATCTTCTCTTTAAAAGTCCAACCGTCCATGTCCATGTTCTAACTATCCAACTTATCTTTTTATTCCAATTTAGTCTCTTCACCATTGTTAAGCCCTCCAAGCTTCAAAATCCTCCATTTTCTTTGAAATTTCCTTAATAAAGGCAATTGAAGAAAGAGAGAGGAAGGATAAGGACCAAATTGAAGAAAAAGGAAAGGAGAAAGCTTATATGTATATTTATATATTCTAGCATTGAAACAATTTGGACAGAACCAGAGGACTAACTTCTAAAATTCACCAAAAATTGTATATAAAAAGTTAAGGTTCAAATCAAATATGTAATTAAAGCTTATTGAGTGTAGTTTTATATGAAGGAAACGGTGAAAGAAAAGAAATTGTGTACTTTGAGATAGACTAGTTTTTGTGTAACAATGTCAGAGTAGGTTCAAGTTTCCCTATTCTGACTTTGAAAAATCATAGAAAAATATAGAAAAATTATTAGAGACTTAAATTTATATGGTCTAATACAAATAGCTTAAGCCCTACTCGATCCTAATGATTGACCAATATGATAGGTTCGTTGAGGGCAATTACACCGAGTATCCCAGCTAGCTTATACAGTCCACACAGCTTACCGCAGTTTGTTTTCTCCATAATGTCCATTTCGTTGCGGATTTTGGTGATATGGGGACGACCTTTCGGATTCTTCCATAAACCTTTATTCAGGATAAGCTCAAAAGTCGTCGGAAGTACCTTTTATGTTGACAAGTTAAGCAGGACAGGAAACTCATTTTCCCAAATACGTAACGTACGCTGGAGAGTGTAAACGGAGTCGATGAACTGTTCAACATTGAGCGACACTTTAACACAAGCTGCAACGACATGCGTATAGAGATAATGAAATGTATCAAACCTCCTGCAACCGCAGTGTTAGTTTTGGAGATCAACCTCGTATGACCTAGGTGGGATACCAGGTCGACGCCCAATGGTCTCAGTAACTTGAAATCATTGAAACTGTTGTGAATATATTTCAACGTTTATCGTCCTCACACTCTGACGATTTGCATCCATTGCATCTCTGACAGCTTCGACAAACACGTGTCCGACGTTCATCTGATCGATTTGTTGCATCCCCATTACTGGTATCAAGGTAGCCAGCCTATAGAACGTAACAGATAACACGGATGAAATCGAAAGATGTTGTATTCTTTTGAACACGCCATTAATCGACTCTACCAGGTTGGTCGTCATTTGACCATATCGATACCCCTAATCAAAACTTTGAGACCATTGCCATGGCTCCATGGTACCCAACCACTCGCGTAGAGGCTTGTTCGTTTGACCTTCTATATCACGCTCAAGTCTGGTCATTCTTTGCCGGAATCGGTGTGGCTCTAGCTCGTACGCTGTAGGAATATTAAGAAAACATAAGTTACAGTCCAAAATTAAAACCTTAAAAATATAATTTGGAACTTAATTTTTTTACCCATTTTCACAAGTTGTCTTCGTCAGTTTGCGTTCTTATATTCTCGTTGGAAGTTAGCCGCAATGTGTCGGCTGCAGTAAACTGATTTCCATGGTACACTAGTACGCCTAATGGTCGCAATAATACCATTCCCTTTATCGGAGATGATGCAAATATTATAGTTATGAATCATATACCTCCGCAGGTTTCTCAAGAAGAATTTCCAAGATTCCATGTCTTCTTTGTCCACAATAGCAAATGTTATCGGGAGCATGTTTTGATTTCCATCTTGAGCCACCGTAATTAGTAGGATCTGCATATATTTCCCGTATAGCCACGTTCCATCTACCTGGACAAATGGCTTGCAGTGAGGAAAAGCTCGAACGCAAGGATCAAACATCCAAAATATATACTGAAAATTTCTTTTTCCCGGTTGTATATTGTTATCTGAGCCATAATAAGGTTGTGTCACCAACTCAATCGCAGTTTCCAGTACGTACTATCACATTGCAACTATCCATCCTTGTAGCTCATTGTATGATGTATCCCAATCACCGAATAATTGTTCCATTGTCATCTGTTTCGTAATCCATGCTTTTCGATATGAAACCCGATAATGAAATCGTGATTGCATGTCCACAATCAGTGTAGAAACCTTAATGGGCGGATTGTCCTTAACCATTGACATGATATGTGTGCAGATGATTCTAGAATCAAGTTTTCGGTGATCTTTTGACAAACGTGTTGAGCTGCATTTGTGATGCCCATCAATTTTTCTTATCTCCCACATCTGCGACTTTTGGATAAATGCAGCTCACACCCGTCACTTGCAACCTTCCGTCGACTTCCAGCACTCCCCAATATACAATGTCGGTTTAGACACTGCGACTTTGTAGTCTATCGACATATTCATGCTATATCGCTTAATACCAAATATGTACTCTTCCTTGGATTCAAATTTTTGGCCCACAAACATCTTTTCACAATCTGTTGCTACTGCCAATCGGTGAGCAAGTACTATTTCAAGGTACTCCACGAACTCGACATGTGTTGCATTGGGGTTTATAAGCGACATGTGTACCCCAAGAGGATTATTGTGCATCACAATATGTGTAACTGGATTTCCGACTAGATTTTCATTGTCATTCACCCCTTCATCGTCAATATCATCTGGGACCTCATCCACATCTGGATCACTATCAATATCGACTTCATTATCAGAAGGAATATTACTATCATATCCACCATCTTCATCTACATCATTCTCGAGCGCAACAACATTAAGATCAATGTTTATCCCACGTACGATTGGTTGACTTTCAATGTACGATACTAGAACCACCATACACGAAGTTGAATCTTCATTTTCTAATGGAGTTGGATCTTCATTTTGTACAGCTTCCACATCAACTAACTCAGCAAACAATTGAACCAGTGCATTTTGGTCACTTTGATTCGAACAATAAAGAGCGATCATTGTCTCCACGTCTTCATCGTCTACAAGTTCTATCTCGGTGAATTTGATGGGATCTGTCGAAACTGGAAACTTGTAGAAAAGTTTCGAGATCCTTCCCCACAACGTCTAAAAATTTTTGCACTAATCCTTACTTCCATATCATCAATCGAGATATTTCGACGAAATCTCATTCCTATTTTTTGCCGACAATCAAATATACATCCAACTGAGGTTCTCAAAATTACTCCATCAAAATAAATGCATACAAAAAATTGATTATCCTTCTTCAATAAATCAGTTAAAAATTAAATAAAATTTCATTAAATAAAATACGATTTTAAAAAAATATCATACTGAAATAAATTTAAAAATAAACGCATTACCTTTCTTTCTTTCTTCTTTCTTTCCTCTCTTTCTTCCTTCATTCCTTTCTTTCTTTCTTTTCTTTCTTTTTTCCCCGTTAATTTGCTCACCAATTTCCTATTTTATAACAAATTATAAACCTAGCCCTAAAAATTTCCAACCACTCAAATTAATTTTCACAATCAAAATAAAATAAACACACACATGGCACAATGGGGTGCTTCCAAGTGGCAAAACACTCCTTAGTGCCACCACTTAAAAACCGTCCATTGGTGCCCCCACTTTGTGTTCCTCCATTAGGTGTCAGGTATTTTTTTCTCGTGTACAAAAAACCCCTGAGTGCCGCCACTTTAAGTCCCTCCACTATTAAAATAATATTTTTTTATTTTTAAATATATAAAAATAAAAAAAATTAAAAAAACACGTGTTAGAAAAACCTCCTAGTGCCGCCACTTAAAATCCCTCAACTTAACTAAACATACAATTTTGGTAAATAATAATTTGGGAATACCATTTTAGTTATTAATAATTTTTTTTATAATATTTGAGTAAAAACCCTTTCATTGTCAATTGTCATCATCATTCATCAGCAGCAACTTGTTCTTTGCTTCACTACAGCACTTCCCAAATTGCTGTTTTCTTTTTCCTGCTTCATGTTTCTCGTTGCTGTTGTTGTTGTTTTTTTATTCAGAGACATTAGCCCCGTCGCTTCAATCTCTGTCACTTTTGCTATATGAAACCCTTTCCTCAACTTCAGCTGTAGGTCTCGGGCCATCCATCCCACATTGTTCATCTTCCAAAAAAGATATTGATTTTTCTACCCTCCAAACTCTGATTTATTTTCTCCTATTTTAGATTCTCTTCCCATCCCTGTGCTTGTGTGCTATGCTCCCATATTTTGTCTAGAATAATCCACATTTTAAAAGTTAAAACAACAGTATCTTATGCATTATGTATAAACTTGATTATGGGTCGAGTCATCTGATCCGACTCAAAATTTCGTTTAAAAAATAAGAAGGTTTAGATAAAAATAAAAATTCGAAAAATAAGTTTAGATAAAAGATAAGGTCTATTTTATAAACGAGCTAGGCTTTGGATAAGTTTTTTTTAACTCGAGCTTGACTCGACCCGAATAAATTAACTATTTTTAATAAAAAGTTATATTGTTGTTTTTTGTTGTTTCTGGTTTGTGTTTTTTGTTGTTTTGATGCTATTTTTATTATTTTGATGCTGCTTTTGCTATTTTTTTTGTTATTGTTTTGCTGCTATTTTTTTTGTTATTGTTTTGCTGCTGTTTTAGTTGTTTTTTTTTATTTAGATGTTATTTTTATGTGTTTTTACTATTATTTTACTGTCTTTTTTAACATTATTTGAATATTATAGAACTTATTTTTTATTATTAATTTTTTTTACTATTTATTTGTAATTATCTTAATATAAATTTTTTTTAATGTATTTTAAATTTGTTTATTTTTTTATGTTTGTTTTAATGTTTTTAATTGTATTTGATATATTATATATTTTTTAAATTTATTGTATTTAGTAAAATAATCTAAAAATAATAATACAAGTCGGGTCGGAATTGAATTTAGCTTCTATAATTCGGGTCAAACTTAGAGAAAATTTTAAGCTCATTTTTCGGATCAAGCTTAGCAATTGGACCTACAATTTTGTTGAAGCCTGATATGAATCCAACTCGAATCGAACCAGACCCAACCCAGCCCATGATCAACTTTAATTATGCATATGTTTTGACCAACCTGATATTAACTTGGGAGTTGTAACTTAAAATTAAAGTTATTTATGGATAGGTTCGGATCAAAGTCTCAGTTCTAAAAAAGAATATTTTATGCTCAAAAATGTTTTTGGATTGACTTAGATTTTGTTTAGTAGTGCTTTTTAAAAGCATTTTTGACATAAAAAAAATACTTTTGAACCAAAAACAATGCTAAACAAGTAATTTTTGAAAGAATTTTTTGACTTTTCAAAAGCACTTTTCCTGATATGGAGAAGTTAAAATTTTTAACTTTTCTATCGCAAAAGCACTTTTGACAGATCAATTACGTTTTTACCCCTCCAATACATAGTACTTTCCCTTATTTGATTAATTGCTTAAAAATATTTAAAATTTATATTTTATATATTAAAATATTAATAACAAAATATAATAAATTATTTTCTATATTCTTATTAAAATATCATAATATTAATTAATTTAAACATTATTTAAATGTTTATTAATTACTTTATAACACATGTCTAAAATAGACATTTTATTTTTCAAAAGCACTTTTTAACAGCTATACTAAACACTCAAATTTTAACTCAAGTTTTTCAAAAGTACTTTCAAAATCACTTTTTCAAAGCACTTTTTAAAAGCACATTTTAAAAGCAATACTAAATTAACCATTAATTAATCCAAAACAACTCATTTTAATATTTAAAAAATAATATATTAATAATATAGTTTAATTTATAATTTAAATTTTATAATTAAATTTAAAATTATTTTTTATTATTTAAAAATAATAAAATCGGGCCATGCATATATTTTTATAAAGTTTTTTTTTATTATGGGTTTCACTACTTGTTTCTTTATTTATATTTTTATATTTTTTTCTTTCTCTTTCACACGAATTCCACTCTTCTTTAGTCTTTAACTTCCCATTTATTTAATTTTTTTTTCCAGTTTTTATTTTCAATTTCTTTTTTTTTTTTTACACTTCTCCTCCTCCTCCTCCTTTACCAGACCCTAATCATTACGTCTTTAGCTTCCATTTTTTTTCCATTCACCCTCAATCCCAACAGTACTATCCAACCTCACCATTGTCCACCGCTTCCCTCATCACCACCTCACCTCCTCAAACAAAATCTAACTTTTACCTTTTACCTCACCCAAAATTCTCATTCCTCTGTCAACACCTAATACTTTATTCCCGGTCCAGTCATCGAGTTCAGATACCAAATATTACAATTAAGTCAAGTTATTTAACAGACTTCCTTGATTTGGTTACAACTTAAACCACTCCAAACTTTTATGTCCAATGTAATTCATGCAACTTTATATTTACTTTTTAGATGGTCATTTTTCTCAAAATTTAGAATTTCAATTTAATTTTTCTATTATACAAATATTAAAATACTTGCAATTATTCTGCTTTACTGGGCTGATATGTTTATAATTACAATGACCTGAATCTTAATGTGAACGCTATGTTAGGAGAAATTCAGAAAAAGCGCTTTCACGTGGAAACGCTTTTCTTAAAAATATCTTTCATGTGGAAGCGTTTTTCTCAGTGTTTTTCAAAAGGAGAATTTTATAATTTTGGCCCTCAGATTTTAAAGAGTTTTTAGCGTGTATATTTTATATATTTCAAAAAATTAATTAATTTTTATCATGACACTCACATGACGTTTCATGTGTATACGACGTCGGTAAAATTAATAAATGTTAATTTTTTTCTTTATTTTCGAATGATTTAACAAACAACGTAAGTTTAAGAGATAAAAAATAAAAAATAATTAATTAATGCTTTATTATATATATTATAATCAAAATTTTAAATAATCATGATACACTATATCACAGATTTTATTATAATATATGAATAATAAGAATTATATTATATGTAATTTTCTAAAATTAAGAAACATCATTAATAATATGAATCATTAATAAAACAATGTGTGTATACTTCGTCACTCACACCAAGTAATAGATAAACTTATAATTTAAAATAAAAAAAATTAAAACTGTGTTATGAATTTTTATTAAAATTAAAATTAATATTGAAATCCATAGTACAATTTAAATTTAAATTTAAATAATGAAGAAGTTTATTATATAAATTCCTAATGACAGTAACTTTAATTGGTTTAATATTTGTTTTTGTTGGGATAATTTTATAAAATTATTTAAATCCGGGATTTAAAATCAAATTAATATTTATATGGTGTATTTTAATTAATATGTTATTATTTAATTTTAATAGAATTATATTATATTTTAAATTTATTCTATGATTTTTTATTTTAAAAAACCCTAACTAATTAAAACTGTGTTATGAATTTTTATTAAAATTAAAATTAATATTGAAATCCATAGTACAATTTAAATTTAAATTTAAATAATGAAGAAGTTTATTATATAAATTCCTAATGACAGTAACTTTAATTGGTTTAATATTTGTTTTTGTTGGGATAATTTTATAAAATTATTTAAATCCGGGATTTAAAATCAAATTAATATTTATATGGTGTATTTTAATTAATATGTTATTATTTAATTTTAATAGAATTATATTATATTTTAAATTTATTCTATGATTTTTTATTTTAAAAAACCCTAACTAATTAAAACAAAAATACCCTATGCATTAAGGTCCAAAATAGTAAATTTTCCTCTAAAAACAAGCTGAAAAATTCTTAAAATCTAAGGGCTAAAATTATAAAATTTCCCCTTTGAAAAACACAGAGAAAAGCACTTCCACGTGGAAGTGCTTTTCCTGAATTCCCCTGATATGATGTCTACGTAGACATATTTTTGCAAAATTAGTCCATTCCAATAAATAATTTACAATAAGATCAATTTTCGTAAATAAAATTAAAAAAAGGACTTTTTTCTTAATAAACCCAAATCTTAAAGTTCCAAGTAATTTAATCTCATTTTTACCCTAAGGTGTAATTTTAAGAGTGACCCTCTATATGCATGATACTGCTACGGTGCCATTCGCGACTTGGCGATATCTGGCTTTGTCCCTCTATGGTCCATAGTTCATTAAAAAAAAAAATAGAGAAAAGTGAGAGAAAAATATATAGTAACTGCATCAAGTGGTGGTTGGTAAGGTAGAGAAAAGAAAATACAGCTAATGATATAGTCTCATCAAAGAAAACAAGTTGAGAAAAAAAACCTCTTAACTATTTCCGTATCTAATCCACTGAGTCAAGCTCTTCAGAACATCCCAAGAGTGAAAATAACTCAAGAACTCTGTCATATTCCGAGGTTACTTTCACTTCTACTTTGGTGAAGCGATACCATGTGAAACATCTTTCACAGAACATCTCTTGAAACGTAAAGCGATGGTTGTTATTGGACAAAAGTTGTTCTTGAACAATGGTTATTTTGACTTGTTCCAAACTTGAATTGTTCTCAACATAACAACAACTATTTTAAACAAAAATTATTGTTTCGAAATAGAATTAAGTGAAATGATAATGCTAATTGTTTAACGCTAGGTAGCACAATTTTTTAAAATATAATATTATTTATCTAAAAAAATAAAATATTAATAGCCCAAATTAAGTATCTACTAGCTGGGATATAAAGGAACAGTGTGGCCAAGTCGAGGAGCCCAATTTTGCAAAGGAGCACCATGTTGGGGTGGTAAGGGGCAACATGGTCAAACAGAAAGATCCCTAAAAGCCTTGTCGATCGTCAATTTTACAGAACACTGGAGAACCCTGATTGCCTCACATGCATGATCCAAACTTGAAAAGTGCCACGTAGCCAAACTCAGCGTCCAAATTTATATTTTAGATTAAAACTGAAATCTCACGCCCAGTTTGTTACCAACTAGAAGAGTCTGTCCCATTCATTTAGTCAAACATGTCTTCCCACGTGTGCCCACCAGTGTTTAGAAGGTCATCTCTGTTCAATACGAACATGTGAAAGACGGGGTGTGGTTAACCCGGTTATTGAATGCTCATCTTTGGGTCGCACTTGCCAACACAGCTCGCCTCTATCTGCTCTTATCTACATTTCACTTGAGTCTTGGAATTGTAGCTTTTGACTGTAAATATATCTTGCAAGATAAGTTCAATTTTCTAGCTCCCTTCCAATTCTTGTCACAACCAGATTATATCTTGCAATATGGGTTATTCAAAGTCAGCTTAATTATCAAACTATCATGAAGAAGCACCCACTGCTGGGCTTCTGCATATGCTAATATCCATCTAAATATTGCATCATTAATAACTGTTATAACAAAGTTGTCTTTATGAGAACAGTCATTCCACGCTTCAATTTGGTCCAGAAAAGAACAATTCTACAGTTCAAAGCAAATTTTTTATTTGTTTATATGTAAATTTTGGATAACCACAAGATCTATCATCTGCTTTCATAGATACAAGCATCCCCAATTTTCATGACAACCACAGATGGAAAATTGTAAACAGTACACAAGTTTTTTATTTAATGTCAATGCTAAAGTAGTCGAAAAAATTGCAGTCACTGCATCTATTCAGGAAGGGATACTGGGTAGGGGGCAAAGCGCTTGTAGAATACCAAATGTACTACTATGATGCTGTTCTTCGCTATCTATTCAGGAAGGGATACTGGGTAGGGGGCAAAGCGCTTGTAGAATACCAAATGTACTACTATGATGCTGTTCTTCGCTAATACTTTACTTGGGGGCAGTAGGAGCCGGAATTATCCCCAACTTCCTTCGAACATCCTCCAAATCTTCATGAAAGTGCTGCTCGTAATAAACACACATGAGATCTGTACACTGAAAACCAGCCTTGACAGCCCATGGGAAATAATGCTGGAAGAATAATTTTCTTTGTTTCGCATTAAACCTTGACGTCCCACCTACAACTGAAAGCAGGCACATGGGGAGATGCATTTGCTCAAATTCAATAACCTTCAATGCAGATTCCCCAATCAAGTTGGTAGGAAGGCCAAAAAGGGTATGCCAGAAGTCATGCACCTCGCGAGCTCGCATAGCCACATATGCAAGTTCATCTGTGTCCATGAATCGCACAGGCGGCCTGTCATCCGGGGAAAAATTCCTGGATCCCATGAACCTTGCATATGCAGCACCAAAAGTGTTCTCTGGTAGATCCCGTGCATGACCAACCTGTGCAGATATAACCCGTGGCCGCTCAAGGAGCACTGCCTATTAAAGAAAATGCCTTGGTTATGGATGAAATTTGGAAGACGTTAATCATGCCAGTTTTGAACAATGTGGATGAGGAAGACCAATGAAAACAAGATGCTTGAATCACCAAGCAGCTTATGACCAAAAAGAATGCAATGGATTAATATCATAGGCAGACTCAGAACTCCACATCATGAACTCTGATTAAGCTCTAAATTTCCAAATTGGCCACTGCAATGCATATGGTGCAAAACAACGCAATGTACCCCAAGAAAGACATACTAACAAAGGGCTCTGTTTTATCAAATAACAATCACGACCAGAAGAGGTGAAAGGAATAAATCTGCACCTTAAACAAATTCAATACACATAAAAAAGAATGAAGACATTGCAGTCCATAATTGCTGAAAATGATGTTAACATATAAATACTACTAACTTTACTAAACAGGAAGGCTAACTCTATGCACAGTTGATTCCTCAAAAACCAACAAAGAGCTAGAGTATCTAGTCATCTAGCATTTTTCAATAAATTCTAAGAACACTTAAAGCAAATAATATCACATTGATCACATCCATGAATTAACTTTAAAGTTAAATAATAGAATTAACACTTAGCAACACTAATTTATTAAAATTAGCATTTTCGATTACCAGATAGCAACGTTACTATGATTACGTATTTAAATCATATATTTCAAAGGATAGCTTTGCTAGTCCAATGCCAAGAACACAAAGTTTCTCCATTGACGACTTAAACAACTCCCATAATCCATATATATTTGTCTTTTGCCCACTTAAGTTTCTGATTCAGAATTATGGATTCTCAAACAAAATCCCTCTAACTGCAAAATTACTCGAGCAATTACAATTCTATATATAACCATAAAATCTGCTGTTTTTTTTTTTTTTTTCAAATTAAGACATAGGTTACGAGTGATAGGAAGAGAGACTAACTCTGCCTTCGGGGCTCCTCCTCATTCTCTCAAGAACCCTTTCAAAAGCAGGCTTTCCAGTTGTCTCTCCTAAAGCAGCTATTAAATCTGCCCTTCGTGGATCGAGCAACGCACCCACCGCTGAACCTACTGCAACCGCCGCCTGCTGCCATGGGCTCAGCTTAATTCGAGCCCTTTCTATCATTCCTAATTACTAAAAATTAAGACCCCAAAAAAACAAATTTAATCAAAGAAATCTTGAATTACCCGAGTATTAACCCAAGGCTGGGATAAAAAGGGAAGAGGAATTTGAGTGAACAAAGCAAATCAGATCGTATAGAGAGAAAAGAGAAAACGCGCGTTAAAGTTTCCACCGCCGCCGGTGGTCAGGTTGCAGAACCGCCTAGAGAAAGCTGAAACGTTAATTTAGAGGGTTTTTTTTTTTTTTTTTCTATTAAATTACATTAAAAGACTAAAATTACAGGCCCAAACATACAGGTTTGAAAGGAGCCCAAAAGAAAGGTGAACAACTTTTTAAACATGGGCCAACAGTGGACATTGAACTAACCCCATCTAGAATCTGCTTTGAATTTTAATTGTCTCACTGAAAATAATTTTTGAAAAATATTTCTAGAAAATATTTTATATTTTTAACAATTTTTTCTTAAATAATTTTCTAAAATTTGTTTTTAATGAAACAAATCCAACATAAATATATATTTCTAAATATTACATATTATAGTTGTATTTAAACCTGCTCATGGGTCGAATTATCCATCCAAGCCTAAGAACCTGCTAAAAAATTGAGAGGATTTGGACAAAATACGAGATTCAAAAAATAGAGTTGGTAAAAATTTAAGGCCAATTTTCTATATGGGTTGAGCCATGGGCAATATTTTTTGTTCGAGCTCAACTCGATCCAGCCCGAATATTATGTTATAAAATAATATTATATTAATTATATGTGTTAAATAATAATTATATATTAATATTTATATTAAATCATTAATCTAATTATAATTAAACTCATTGCCTAAGACCTAAACTAAATTTACCCAATTAAATAATCCAACCCAAAATATAAAATTTTAAAATTTATATTTAATACAATAAAATATTTATTATATTTATTGTGTTTTCTAATATAATAAATCATTTATTATATTTATGGTAGAGTTTTTTAATATAAATATTTTTAATGTGTTATAAAACTTTTATTTTAACCTGTTTTAGTGTATTTAGTGTATTATATTTTTTTTAAAATTAATTTAAATAAAAATTATCTAAATAATCAAATATGAGCAAATCATGTTAGGTTTAGTTTACTTTTCTTAAATCGGATTAAATTTAGGCAAAAAAGTAAGCCCATTTTTAAGATTGAGCCCGAGCTTGAAAAAATGATCTAAATACATTGTATAAGCCCAATCCAGCCCATGAACACTTACATTTCATTTCACAACCGAAATTTATTTTACAATTAGATGATGTTTTGTGATAATTAATATTATATATAAATTTAATGATAAATAATACCTAATTAAAGCTTAGGTTAAAATATGTCATAGGTCTCTCTGTACTTTTCTTAAATATAAAATTTAATTACTATAATTTTTTTTATAACAATTTAGTTTTTTTATTTTTTAAATTTCAAAATTTAGGTTCAATTGTTAACAATATTAAACTCTTTTGGTTAAATTTTTGGTGTGTTATTTTGAAATAAAAAAAAAATACTCGCTTAATAGTCATATGACTAAAAAAATACATTATAATGAACTTGAATTTAATAAATAAATTTAGCAGTGTCAATAGTTGGACCTAAATTTTAAATCTAAAAAAATAGATGGACTAAATTTCAAATTTATAATAAATATAAGGACATATAACAAATTTTAATCTAAAACTTAATGTAAATTTTAGTTATACAATTGAATATATTAATTAATTAATTAATTAATTAATTATTAATAATATATAAAATCATATTAATAATAAATTTTATTTTTTGCATAGAATTTTTATTGGTTTAAACTATACAATTGAGTATATTAATTAATTATTAATATATTGTTATAAAATAAAAAACAGAGAGTAAAGAACAAAGAGAATAAAGGAGCAAAAGAGGGAGTGTATCTTATGGATCAATAGAAGTGAGTCGTAATGATTCTCCAATGTCTATATTTATAAACATAGAAAGTATAAATGAAATAGAATTCTAATTCTAATGACTACTAGAATTTAAACTTCATCCAAACTTATCTTGATCTTGATGGACATCCACTTAATAAAATATTCATAACACTCCCCTTGGATGTCCATTGGTAGATATTATGCCTCGTTAAAACCTTTACTAAGATAAAAACCCTGTGAAAAAAATTTTTTAGTAAAGGAAAAATACTACACATATCTATAATACACATAACATGTTGCATTATTAAAAACCTTACCAAGAAAACCCAATGGGACAAAACCTCGATTAAGGGAAAAAGAGTACAACGTGTATTTACTCTCCCTCATAAAAACATCACATAAAATCTCATATTCTATGTATTCAATCTTGAATAGTAGTCTTTCAAATGACTATTTGAATGTATTTGCTAAGTATTTATATCACCATTCTTTTTAAAGTCATGAGTGAAGGAAAATTTGAAGAAATATATTTTGATCTCTTCAAGAGTTTCAACAATAATTATAACAAATTTTAATCATGATTCTTCCATAAAAACACAAATAGGTATTTTGGATCATTTTATAATCCTCCTTCAACTATTAAGTCAAATTTGCTGCATATTCAATTATTTTAATTCATATAAATGAACAATTTCTCGATAATTTCAATATACTTCTGACATTTCAAATCCTTTAAGCATTTTAATATAAACTTTACTATATAGTGATTCACAAAAGGTTGTAACAACAACCATGAGACGCAAGTATGAACTGTCAGTTTAAGAATATATCTAAAGGTTATTACATCCACCACAAAAGAATATTATATATTCTCATAATCAATGCCAGGACTTAGCGAAAAATTTCATATTTTTATTTCACCTTTGCAAAACTACTTCATTTATACTCTTATTGGCTTTATACCTTTAGATATTTGGACCGCCGGTTCAAAAACTTCACAAATTTAATTGTATTTGAGTTGTGTTTTTCTATTTTGGCTAATTTATTCCATATCTATATTTCCCAAGAGATTTATTCAATATCCTACTTTTATTTCATTATTTCAAAAATAATATTGCATGCAAAACCATTGTCGACCACTTTTATTATTGGTTCGACATTTTCTCAAATTGACATAACTTTATAGAGATCTCTTATTTTTACTATTTTAATCTTCAGTTTCAGGTACCTGATTCTCTTTTGAAGTTTTACTTATGAGTTATGTCTCGGGTCTCTTCTGAAGCACTCTCCTTCACTATATGACCATCTAGATTTTTTTTTATGAAAATTTTTATATTTGGAACTTTAATGAGTTATCATTGTTGAACTTCTGGTTCAGATTATTCTCCCCCTTAACTCATTACAAGTTATTAGTTCTCTCCCCCTAATGTTGGGAAAATTATCAAATCAAAATAGTAATCACAATCATGTCATAATTGAATCTCCAATACATTTAATATATCATAATAAAAGAAAACCCATAATTAATATATATTTCTAACTTTCTTTGAGGATTTATTCATATTTGTGTGTTGTGGTGGAGCAATTGAAACATATATGCACATACAAAAATTCAAATGAGAAATATTTAGCTCTTGACCAAAAATCAATTGTAATGAGGAGTATTTGAAACTTATTCGCTTAATGCGTACAACACGTAAATCAACATAATTTCATGTTGAAAGAGGAAGTTAGTTCTCGTAAGTAATGATTTAGTCATTAATTAGAGGTATTCAATCAATAATTTCTCAAAATCATTATACGCATAAATAACAAACTTTTACTAAAATTTTCCAAACTCAATCAATAAAAGACTGAGACTTAAACTTATCAATATTAGCAAGATGAATTATCTTAATTGCATGATCTAAAATTAATTATTCAAACAATCTTGCAATCAATAGGTTGCAAGTTGATAACACGTGTGATTATTTTGTAAATACATCTACCAAAATCATATAATATCAAAACCACCCATATGGTGGATTAATGGGCCCATATTCATGCAAGACATTAAAATATTAACTTTAGCTAGTGAGTTTTTAACAACCAATTTTCATTGAGAACAATCAACAAATGATAATTTTTTAAATTAAAAAATCTTCTAGTTCTTTAATATATGTCCATATGAATTCTCAATTAATTTTCGTATCATATATGATCCAGGATGATCTAACTGGTCATGCTAAGTAGTAAATATATTTGTACCAGTAAAATTCTAGTTTACTTTAACATGCGTTTCAATTTGAACTAAATTGTAGCACATTGATAATTTTGCTATCATTCCTTTCACTTTGTATCCACATATAAGTATCATTGTGATACTTACTACTAGAAATGTCTAAATAAATGTGAAGTTTATAATGACATTAAGTCATATAGTATAATTTCCAAATAATTATATGCAATATTAACTTCAGGGAATATGTCAAAATATTCACATATCCAAAATCTTCATAATTGTTATGTATTGCTAAATTCACCTCAGGGAATGAAGTAGAATTGATGGAATAAATAACTCGTTGTTTTGTATAGCCATAAGGAAATATGAGATCAATTCGAAATACTTTAAAGCCCTTTTAATAAGAGTTTTGCACAATCAATTTAATCACCAAGAATAACTGTTTAGGTCATGTATAGAAACAAGTCTATACTAAATATATCAATAAAAATCACATCTCAAACATAAAAATTTAACATAATGAAAAACTAATAATTTTTTCGTAACCATCATCATAAACATGTATGAAATTTAATTCAAAATCCAACCATTCAAGCTCACAGAACTTTTCTTTTACAATTACTCATGTCATTTCTCTAAATAATTAACATATGGAATAATATAAAACGTATGAATCGCTACCTTTAACAATTCTTTGAACTAAATCAAATTTGAATAATCATAAAATTCTTTGGTTTATTAATATAAATTTGCATACTAGATATTTTTTAATTAAATATATTATTTAATTATAAAACCTATTATAGCAACAAAAATAAATCAACTAATATTTATTTTCATGAACATGAGATGCTTAAAACAAAATGTAAACCATGGAATCAAAACTTAAAAAAGAGAAGATCATCTCAAATATTTAAACCATATATCAAGTCGATTTAATATTTAAAAATGTACTTTTTTCGTTCTACGTTGAGCCTTGAATGATAAGAAGTAAATAAATTAAACTCCAATAGTAGAATTTCAATCCAATAAAAAATTATTAGTAGTAAACTTTGAGTGTGAATCTTATTTTTCAAGTGTACAATAGGCACATAACCAATAACTTTTCATGCATAAATTATCTTTCTTCTTAAAAGTTCTTGGAAATTTTTTGGTTTGTTCTTATTTTCTTCATTTTTCCACTTTTGGTGGTGAGAAAAATTATAACGGTCATCTCCCATGACAATTATTATAGTCCAATTTACAACATTCATGTCAAATATTATGTCATTTGAATTTATCACATAATGTTACATTCTCTTCAAGGAATGGTTAGGCTACGTGGTTAAAAACTTTTGAATTATGATATTGATACTGTAGGAGCACATTTGAATCATGAAAAGTTGAATAAGTTCTCTCTTGTAAGGTTCTCATCAGTAATATTTTTTCACGTAATTTTAATTGAGAACTTATTTTGAATACTATAAAGTTATACTCACAGTTTTAAAAACTTGTAACTTTAGATGTATCCAACCATAACGAGCTTTAGATAGAATTACCATATTCTATTTATCATATTTTTCTTCCACAATTTAAGTAGATATTTCACAGTCAAATATTTTAACTTCAACCTCTTAATGGGGATAATTACAAAAAAATATCACAAAGATAATTACAATTAATTCAATTTATAATAAATATAAATCAATAACCCAATCCACTTTTTATTTATATAAAATATAATCTTTTCCTCATTAACAATCTCAATATGAGATCTATTATGAATATCTTTTAAAACCAATGGATTAACCATTACAAGATATTAATATATTAACTCTTCCGGAGCTTTCGATTAATTTTGTACTACCAAATATTTGAATAATATTGGTTTGTTTCAGTACCAAATAAAATAAATATTTTCTATCTGTAATGATAAAATTCATCACATATGTGTTCAATAATCTTTCATATCACTTTGATAACATAAGTTATCTTTACCCTTTAAAGAAGAGTTATCTTGAGAACTTTCATTGTTTTCTTATTCATCACTATGTTCCTACTTTTAGTGGTTCATGATTATATCTTTTACTTTCTTTATGTTTGCATTCCCAAAAGGGAATGCAACAAATTTAATAGGATGAACTTATAAATATCCCAATAGATTATTTATTCCATAATCACCATCGCAAACATGCATGAATTGCAAATCAAAATATATATATTCATGTTGTCATGATTAATTTCAAATTATAATAAACATAATATAATAAATATATCATAGTAAAATATACCTGAATATCATTAACATCATCGTTATCACCATGACTATTATCATGAACACTGAGTGGTTAAAAGCTCTAATGATTACCCATAGTGCGCAAGCCTAAATTGACGATTGAAATAGCAGTAGCTCTAGAAGGCATTTGATAATAACAAATTTGGGGATATTTTTGTGACTTATGGAGAAAAATAATTAAAAGAGAATCGTGCTGATAACGTGTTATAAAATAAAAAACAGAGAGTAAAGAACAAAGAAAATAGGAGAGCAAAAAATAGAGTGTATTTTATTAATCAATAGAAGTCAGTTATAATGCTTCTTCAAGTTCTATATTTATAAACATAGAAAGCATAAATAAAATAGAACTCTAATTCTAATAACTACTAAAATTTAAAGTTCATCCAAATTTATCTTGATCTTGATGGACATTCACTTAATAAAATATTCATAACATAAAGTGTGTTTGGGTGAGTGGAAAAGTGGAAGGACGAGAGGAGGGAGTAGAAAAGTAAAATGAAAATAAATTTTGAATGTCTTTAGTAAGAAAGAAAAATGAAAGAAATGAAAATAGAAAATATGAGAGAAGAGAAAAATGAGAAAGATGTGTATCAAAATTATGCATTTTTCAAATATTTTATTTTCTTTCCTTTTATTTTTCAACTTTATAAAGTAAAGGAGGGAAAGAAAATTACTTTTTTCTTTCAATGTTTTCATCTTTTCTATCAAGCATGCCTATGAAAATAAAATTTATGTTTTCCATCCTTCTAATTTTTTATCCCTTTAATTTTCATCTTTTCAATTTTCTTTTTACTCTGCCAAGTAAAACCCTAATGCTTAACTCTTTTTAGTCTCTTGTTTGCTTACTTTAAGTTTTTTTTTTTAAAATTATTCATGTTTGTTTTACGATTTATGTTTGAGGTGCGTGGGTACCTCTTTTAACAATGTCGTCTCCAAGATTTAAACTTAAATCCTTCCCTTAAGAATGTAGTGTACCTTACCATTACACTCAACCCTTGTTGGTACTTTAAGTATTTTATGCTTTATGAATATATATTTTTAGCTCAAAGTATTTATTAGGGTAGGTAAAGGTATTAATATGAGAATTTTTTGTGTGAAAGATGATAAATAATTTTTTTTCTATCTTTTTCCTTTGTAAATGTTCTTATTTTATCCTTTTTGCTTATGTATCTTTATTCAAAAGAAATAGAAAAGTGAAAAGTGAAAGCATTAATGTTATCATTGAGAAATCAAAAAGTGTGATGCTTCATTATTTCATTAGTTAATATCCTATCATTTAGTTTTGTTTTTGAAATTTCATTTGGGATAATATTAAAAATAGTCTTTAATGTTTGATTATTTTGTTTTTTTGTTTTTTATTTTTTGGAGCACTTTAATCTTTAACATTTATCATTTATTTTTAATGAGCATATTGATGTGATTATTAATTGATTAATGATCAATATTAATCATTAACGTGACGGTTTAAATATAATTAAATACTGACGTGACATTATTTTATTTTATATATCACAAAAATAACTAATTTTAAAATTATTTTAATATCACCCTTTCTTCTTCTCCATTCTTTCTTTCCATCATTTACCATCATCGATAATGACTTAAAAAAAAAAACCCACCCATTTTAAGTTCCCAAATCTGCACCCAAATTGCTTTCCTTGCTTTCAAGCTTTACCATTCATACATGGGCAAATCCCTCAACCCCTTCAGACGTCAAAAGTTATATCAGTCATGTATGTTTGGCATTTATGTTTAGGGTCCTTTTGTTCAAGCTGCCTGGACCAGGAGATCACGTGGTGAAGCTGCAAAGCAACCCAATAAGAAATCATGGAAACAAAGGACAGACATGTATATGAGGCCATTTCTACTAAATGTTTTCTTTTCGAAGAAAGTTTTTCATGCAAAAGTGATGCATCGAGGTACAAGCAAAGTGATATCAGTCGCAACCACGAATGCCAAGGATCTTAGAAACAATTTGCCATCACTCACGGACCACAATGCATGCAGAATTATCGGGAAACTTATTGCTGAACGATCAAAGGAAGCCGATGTGTATGCAATATCTTATGAACCTAGAAAGGGTGAGAGGATTGAAGGTAAGCTAGGCATAGTTCTTGACATCATTAAGGAGAATGGGATCATATTTGTATGAACCAATCACACATTGGTGTAGTAAACTAGTTTATTACTGAACTGTGGTAATGCAATCAATATTTGAGCCTTTTTGTGTGAAATGATGAATGTTGTATTTGTAAAACACCAGCAAATGTTCTGCCAAAACTATGTAATATTGTGAGCTAAATTAAGATTTAACATTAATACAACATAAGCTCTAAACAATAACAGAAAATGAAGCACATCAATCTTTGTCCTAATTATACATTCTCATTTCTTCTTCTCAAACTCAAACCAAAAAATTAAGTCAAATCGAAAATTCGATTCGGATTTTTAATAGTTCAGTTCAATTTCAATTAGATGATTTCATTGAACAACATCAATTCAATTTGATTTCAGTTTATTTCATAGAAGTTTAAAATTTTTAAAAGGAAAAAAAAACCAAATATTTTTTTAAACATATAAGCTCAATATATAAATCCATTTAAAACTCAAAACAAAATCCATTGTTTTTAAATGCTAAATATAACTTTTATTATGCTTTTACATCTTTTATAATTAAATAAAAAATGAAAATAAACCCTAAATATAATTTCAAAGTTAGCCTCTCACAATGTTTTGCTTATTTATTATTGTGGTTAAAATTTTAAAATTTGGATTACCACCATTACACAATTAAGAGTTATAAAATACAAATAAATTAACATTTGATCATATTCAATGAAGATTGAGTGTGATTAAATCAAAGTTTAATTGGATTTATTTATAATTATAGATTTACAAATTATTTTTTAAATAAATATTTTAATTGAGGTTTTATGTATATTTAAAAAATTAAAATTACCAAATAGTGTCTAAGGAACATAAAATAAAGATAAATTTATCTAATTAAAATTGAATAGTCCAAATCTAAAAATAATTTTATCTAAATAAAATTCAAAAGCTCAAAGTCCAAAAATAATATGAAACCCAAAATCCATTCCGAAATAATTTAGTACGGTTTGGTAATATCCTATTTCTTATTACCAATTATTCGATTTCGGTTCGAAAAATTAAAAAAAAAAAACTCAATATCACCCTTAAATAAAATATTGATTCTTTGAAAATATTTTTTTGTTTTAGGGATCAGTTTAGAATAGGAAATAGTTTGGGTTATGTATAATGAAATTAATCCATACTGAAATTACTATGGTCTCCTTCAAAGACGATAATCCCTTTTCATCGTCTCAAAAACCCTAACTTGAAAAGTAAGCTCTTTTGCTTCGCTATTGACAGTGAACAAAAAATGGTTTCACAAATTGTGATCTTGACCCGAACACGAATCCTACTCTAAGTAAGCCAAGCTGTAACATCCGTGTGTTTGAACCGGATCTGGAATAGTGATAAAATAGAACAGAGAATTAGAAATGTTTAGTTGAAGTAAGGAAGGTTAGAAAATTTTAAGGATTAAATAGTAAAGGAGAGAAAATATGAGGGACTAAATAGCGAATTATCCAAATTGAATTTTGAGTCATCATGGGAATTAGATTGATTGAGGAGGGGCAAAAGAGTAATCTGGTGGAAGATATTTTTGGAGGCAAAGTTTTGGGCCAAAGTGTAAAGTTGGAAGGCTCAAGGACTAAAAGTGCAATTTTACCATTTTCTTAAGTGAGATATTTTAAGTGAAAATTCTAGAGAATTTGAGAGAATAAAAATGGATAAAAAGATGAAAATATCATCTTTTTCATTAAGTAGCCGTCCATGCCCTTTTCTTTCATTTCCAACTTTTGCTTTTATTCCAAATTGGTCCTTCCATCATTTTTAAGCCCTCCAAGCTCCAAAATATCCTATTTTCTTTGAAATTTCTCAAAGAAAAATATAGAATGGGGTTAGTAGACACATCAAACTTCTTATAGAATTCAATTTGAGGTGTTAGAGAGATAAAGGACTAAATCGAGAAAATTTGAATTCAAGGGTTAAGGTAAGAAATGGTTAAATTCTCATGATATACATGTATTTTACTATTATTTAGCATGAAAATTATTGAATTATAGATTGTAGCTTATATGTGTTTATGTGAAATTGAAGAGAAAGAGAAGAGAGGCAAGGATCAAATTGAAGACAAAGGAAAAGAATAGAACAAGGGGTAAAAGAGAGGAAATTCAGCCTTTTTGTTGTAAGTACTACAAGAATTGTAGTTTATAGTCTATATTTCATAATATATTTGAATTTTTAGCATGAAAATTATTGTTTAATTATGTGTTATAAAGATGATTAAGTGAGGTTAGTGTAACGAAACATGAGAAGAAAATGTTGTCATTGAAACAGATTGGACAGAATCAGAGGATTAACTTTGAAAGTTTACTAAAAATTGTTTATAATGAGTTAAGCGTTGTATTATATATGTAATTAAAGCTTATTGAGTGTAGTTTCATATGGAAGAAACGGTGATGAAAATGGATCTGTAAATTCTGAGATATAATTGATTTTGTGTAACAAGGTCAGAGTATGTACGAGTTCCCTTGTTCTGACTTTGAAATATCATAGAAAAATGTAGAAAAATAATTAGAGACTAAAATTTATATGGATAAATCCTTAATGACTCTATTTTAAAAAGAAATATACAGGAACATCATTTGATCTCTGTATAAAAAGATAGATAATTTTTAGTGAAGAAAGGTTGAAACTGTCAGGCAGCAGAGAAGGGGTAAATTGAAAGAATTTACTGTACAAATTGGCTAAATTAAAAATTCTGAAAATTTATGGTAAAAAGATGATTGAGTCTAGTTTCAGAAACATCAAACGGATTATAATTTCTAATTCTTTAGCTCAAGATATAAATAATTTAGTGACTGTGATGCAAGTGAACAGCTTTGAAATATAAATGTGATGTGTGAAAGAATGAGAAATGATGAATATGAAGTGTTATGCCCATGTAGACAAGTTAGAACCATTGAGATAGTAGTGGCATGCCATTAAGGAACGCTAGCGCGCTTATTGTTTCGCACTTCGTGTGCTTACTGTTTCGCACCTTGTGTGCCTACTGATTTGCGTTATGTGCGCCTACTGATTGCACTGCGTGTGCTTATTGGATTGCACTGTGTGTGCTTATTGTTTCCCTAGCACTTGTGTGCTTATTGTTAAGTACTTCGGTACTTTCTGTTCCGTTTATTCAATGGGTTCTATAGAAGTCTACATTGGGCTAAATTGTGGAAAAAAACATGTGGACCAAAGTGAAATGAATGTCAATGTGGTAAGATACAAGCTATATATTGGTAAGGAGAAAGAGTAAATTACATGAGAAAATTTAAAAGTTTATACTTTGCTTTTGTAGTACTTACTAAGCTTTCATCGGCTTAACGCGTAGGTATAAGGAATACAAGAAGCTAAATCGGGACCTCTCATCACATCACATCACTTGGAGCTCAAATTTAGTTATATTACTTTTGATGTAAAATGGCATGTACTATAACTTATATGTGTCCTTATTAGAAGAAGAGAAAAATGTTGTTTGGAAATGTTTTGTGTGATGAAATGAAATGATGAATTTTTGTTAAAATTGTGTTTTGTACTAAAAATCATATTTTATTTCCTTTAAATCAATTTTAAGTCTCGATCTTAATTATACATGATTAATTTACGATATTTTGAATCAAGAAGCCTAAAATGCATCGTTTGATAAAAAAAAGTTTTACATGACCCGAGTTTTCTGTACTGAACCTTAATGTAATACTTTTATATCGGGTTTGTACATATGAACCGGGTATAGGGGTGTTACATTTGTTGGTATCAGAGCGAAGGTTTTTTGATGTTTGAGGCCGAGAAATGAGTCCACAAGTACATGTCATTTTATATGTTGATGTGATGAGAGGTTATTTAGTTATTTAAATTATGAATATTGTAGAAAGTAAAGATGTCAGACAGACGAGAAGAGTCCGAAAATGAAAGTAAGGTCTCAAACCCTAATAGGAAGAAGATTCACATAGGATCTGAGATCGAAGAGAATCAGTAAGTGAAGAAAGAACTCAACCCCTAAGTGAATCAATGTCCCCTCCTCAAAAAAATTCCAATTGCTACTTTGTTACAAACTATGAACCAGTTATTACAACAAGTAGTAAGAAGCAATGTACAAAATGTGCCTCCACAACCATCTACTAGTGCCCCTCAGTTACAACCCTCTGTATCCAGGCGTCGGTCTCCTTTAGAAAGATTAAGAAAGCATGGAGCTGAAGAGTTTAAGGGGAGAAAAGATGATGATCTTACAGAGGCAGAAGAATGACTCGAGAATAGTCATAGGGTATTTAAGGAACTACAGTGCAAGAAAAAAGAAAAGCTAAGATGTGCTGTATCTCTGTTAAAGGGTGAAGCATACAAATGGTGGACTACAGTATCGAATATTCATCCTGCGGAGAGAATTAATTGGAATTTCTTTGTATACGAATTCAAGAAAAAGTACATCAGTAAGCTCTATCTGGAGAAGAAAAAAAAGGGAATTTTTAGATTTGAAACAAGGAAATATGTCGATAGCTGAATATGAACATGAATTTATCAGATTGAGCAGGTATGCCAAAGAATTGATTGCCAATGAAGCTACTATGTGCAGAAGGTTTGGATGGGGACTAAATGAAGAAATATATGTTTCACTTCTACCATTTCATCTGCAAAATTTTTTTGTTTTAGTTGATAGAGCTCAGTGATTGGAAGAGGGACTAAATCGTTCAAAAGTACAATTTCGCATTAAAAGTGCTCGGGAATTCAAGTAATATTGACATGAGATCGACAAGAAATGAAGTTGATAGGTGGACTACAGTATCGAATATTCATCCTGCGGAGAGAATTAATTGGAATTTCTTTGTATACGAATTCAAGAAAAAGTACATCAGTAAGCTTTATCTGGAGAAGAAAAAAAAGGGAATTTTTAGATTTGAAACAAGGAAATATGTCGATAGCTGAATATGAACATGAATTTATCAGATTGAGCAGGTATGCCAAAGAATTGATTGCCAATGAAGCTACTATGTGCAGAAGGTTTGGATGGGGACTAAATGAAGAAATATATGTTTCACTTCTACCATTTCATCTGCAAAATTTTTTTGTTTTAGTTGATAGAGCTCAGTGATTGGAAGAGGGACTAAATCGTTCAAAAGTACAATTTCGCATTAAAAGTGCTCGGGAATTCAAGTAATATTGACATGAGATCGACAAGAAATGAAGTTGATAGGTGGACTACAGTATCGAATATTCATCCTACGGAGAGAATTAATTGGAATTTCTTTGTATACGAATTCAAGAAAAAGTACATCAGTAAGCTCTATCTGGAGAAGAAAAAAAAGGGAATTTTTAGATTTGAAACAAGGAAATATGTCGATAGCTGAATATGAACATGAATTTATCAGATTGAGCAGGTATGCCAAAGAATTGATTGCCAATGAAGCTACTATGTGCAGAAGGTTTGGATGGGGACTAAATGAAGAAATATATGTTTCACTTTTACCATTTCATCTGCAAAAATTTTTTGTTTTAGTTGATAGAGCTCAGTGATTGGAAGAGGGACTAAATCGTTCAAAAGTACAATTTCGCATTAAAAGTGCTCGGGAATTCAAGTAATATTGACATGAGATCGACAAGAAATGAAGTTGATAGGTGGACTACAGTATCGAATATTCATCCTGCGGAGAGAATTAATTGGAATTTCTTTGTATACGAATTCAAGAAAAAGTACATCAGTAAGCTCTATCTGGAGAAGAAAAAAAAGGGAATTTTTAGATTTGAAACAAGGAAATATGTCGATAGCTGAATATGAACATGAATTTATCAGATTGAGCAGGTATGCCAAAGAATTGATTGCCAATGAAGCTACTATGTGCAGAAGGTTTGGATGGGGACTAAATGAAGAAATATATGTTTCACTTCTACCATTTCATCTGCAAAATTTTTTTGTTTTAGTTGATAGAGCTCAGTGATTGGAAGAGGGACTAAATCGTTCAAAAGTACAATTTCGCATTAAAAGTGCTCGGGAATTCAAGTAATATTGACATGAGATCGACAAGAAATGAAGTTGATAGATCTGAGTCTCGAAAGCCACGAACATATACCATCAGAACCAGGGAAGAAGAAAATGCTCCTGAGGTGATCACTGGTAAATTCTCTTTATTTGACTCTTCGGTAGTTGCATTGATTTGTTCAGGTTCTACGCATTCATACATATGCATTTCAATAGTGAAATATAGAGAATTAGTAGTAGAACCTACGAAACATGAGGTGATAGTTACAAACCCTTTTGGGTAAAGTGAGAGAGTCAATAAAGTGTGTAATAGGTGTCCTTTAAAGATTCAGGATTGTGAATTTCTAGCAAATCTTATGGTCTTGTCATTTAATGAATTTGATGTGATACTGGGGATGGATTGATTATCGAAATATGCAACCGTGGTTGATTGCAAAAGAAGAAGAATTTATTTAAGAACTATAGATGGAAATGAGGTGATTGTAACTGGTGAGAATTACAGTGCTATGTCAAATGTGGTTTCTGCAATCAAAGCTTGTAAAATGATTAAGAAAGGATATGAGGCTTTCTTAACCTATGTTCTAGATACTCGAGCAGAAGAAAGTGAGATTGAAAAGATAACGGTAGTACGAGAATTTCCTAATATATTTCCTAAAGAATTACCAGGTTTACCTCCTGAAAGAGAAGTTGAATTTGGAATTGAATTAGTTCCGGGGACTGCACCGATTTCGATAGCACCATATAGAATGACACCAGCAGAGTTAAAAGAATTGAAGACTCAATTGCAAGAATTGTTGGATAAAGGATTCATACGTCCAAGTGTATCACCATGGGGAGCTCCGGTCTTGTTTGTAAAGAAGAAAGATGGGCCTTTAAGGTTGTGTATAGATTATCGTTAGTTGAACAAAGTGACGGTAAAGAATAAGTATCTATTGCCCAGAATTGATGATTTGTTCGATCAGCTGAAAGGAGCAAGTGTGTTCTCAAATATTGATCTCAGATCAGGATACTATCAGTTGAAGGTAAAAGACTCGGATGTGCTAAAGACTGCCTTCAGAACTTGATATGATTATTTTGAGCTTTTGGTCATGCCATTCAGATTGACTAATGCTCCAGCTTCATTTATGGACCAAATGAACAGAATTTTTCAGCCATATTTGGATCAGTTTTTGGTAGTATTCATTTATGGCATTCTGGTATATTCGAAAGGTGAAGAAGAGCATGAGAAGCATCTTCGAACTGTATTACAGATTTTGAGAGAAATAATTGTTTGCTAAGCTGAGTAAATGTGAGTTTTGGCTGAAAGAAGTCATTTTTCTGGGACATATTATATCGTCCGATGGCATTCGAGTGGATCCGAAGAAGGTTGAAGCTATTCTCGAGTGGAAACTGCCAAAGAATGTGACTAAGGTAAAAAGTTTTCTGGGTTTAACCGGTTATTATAAAATATTTGTATAAGGATTTTCTATGATTGCATTTCCACTAACAAGGTTATTGCAAAAAGATGTGAAGTTTGAATGGAATGAGAAGTGTCAACAAAGTTCTGAAAGATTAAAAGCAGCATTGACTGAAGCTCCGGTGTTAATACAACCAGAATCTGGTAAGGAATTTGGTAAGGAATGAGAAGTGTTAACAAAGCTTCTCATAATGGATTGGATTGTGTATTAATGCAAGATGGAAAAGTAGTGGCATATGCATCTAGACAGTTGAAGCCACATGAGAAGAATTACCCGACACATGATCTCGAGTTGGCTGCAGTAGTGTTTGCACTGAAGATTTGGAGACATTATTTGTATGGAGAAAAATGCTATGTTTATACATATCATAAAAGCTTGAAGTATCTGTTAACCTAGAAAGAGTTGAATCTAAGACAGAGAAGATGGATTGAATTGATTAAATATTATGACTGTATCATTGACTATCATCCTGGGAAAGCGAACGTGGTAGCTGATACTCTGAGTAGAAAATCAATGGCAGCTTTGAAGGTGATGAATGCACATTTAGAGATACAATCAGATGGTGAGTTATCAGTTGAGTTAAGAGTGAAGCCAATTTTGTTACAAGAAGTGAAATATGCACAAAAAGACGATGAAAAGTTGATGATGATAAAGAAGCAAGTTAAAGAAGGTAAAAATGGTGAATTTAAGATTGATAGTGAAGGAAATTTGAGGTTCCATAATACGCTATGTGTGCCTATCAACCACTCGAACTGGTTCATTCAACCAAGCTCCATCAGACCCAACAGCTGGCAGCATAGAAGCACTCACTGCAGCATCCACGTGTTTCTTCAATTGCAACACATGAGAAGTAGAATGTATGCGAGCTGTAGGCGGTAATGTGAGCCTGTACGCCACCTGTCCCACACGTGCCTCTACAAGAAATGGACCAAAATATCGAGGAGAGAGCTTCTGGTTTCGAAATCTCCTTAAAGAGTGCAGTCTGTAAGGCTGCAACTTCAAGTATACCAGATCCCTAACCTTAAACTCTCTATTAGACCTCCTCTTATTGGCCATTTGCTTCATACGATCCTGAGCCCGAGAGAGATGGAACTTTAAAAGCTTCCTCATGACCTCTGTATGTTGCAAAGACCTATCAACAGTAGCAACTTTAGAAGCCCCAGCCAAATACGGTAAGTGAGTTGGAGGATCTTGCTCATAAAGCGCTTCATATGGTGTCATCTTGGTAGCAGAATGATAGCTAGTGTTATACCACCACTCAGCTAATGGCAACCAAGAAACACAATCAGTAGGTTTATTCAAGAGTTGTGAGTTCTTGACCCTTCTGAAAAGGTTGACAAATATAATCGGGATGAGTGAACAATGGGTGAGATCTAGAATCAAGGTAAAAGGGGACAATAAATGCATCACTTGGAAGAGTCTGAGGGATTTGATAAGAGCGTACCCGGATATGAAGAAACATGTTGATCTTTTTGCTTTGAGTATTTATGGGCTGGTTATCTTCCCGAAAGCATTAGGGCACATAAAGGATGCAGTTGTGGAACTCTTCGACTGCCTTAGTAGGAGCGTCACACCTGTCCCGACAATCCTCGCTGAGAACTTCAAATCGCTAAGTGTTTGTCGACGGGAAGGCGAAGGAAGGTTTATTGGCTGTGCACCGCTTTTGATGGTCTGGTTTCATAGCCACTTTTGGAAGAAGGAAAGGATTTCGTATAAGGCATATTCGGTGGACTACTTGCCTTTGAAAGAATTCGTAGCAACGTAAAAAGAGCTGAATATATCTAGAGAAAAATGGATGGCAATTCTTCAAAATCTCTGAGAAGAGGACATAGAGTGGAAGGTATCGTGGCTTATCATCGACGAGATTATTTATCGCTATGGTAATTTTGATTGGGTTCCCTTACTCGGAGTATTTGGAGCCGTAAGATATGCCCCTCTACTCGTGTTGAGGCAATACAAGTCAAGGCAATTTATACCAGCAACACATGGTCTGGCCCAGTGAGAGTTCACCTATAAAGGGGATAACTACAAAAAGATGGTCAGAGAGAGAACAAATGCGTTGAGGCAAGCACATAGGATGAAAGTATTTGCTGCAAACCTGATGACGATGCTAGAATATGATTGGTGGAGGAGTAAAAGGGTCAATGATAATATTCCAGCGTCAAACCCTGATGACGCCAGATCGTTAGAAGAATGCTTACAAGTAATTCCGTCAAAGTTGGACATCATGAAGCAGGATTTTGAAAGAAATAGATTGGAATTCGGGATAAGGATAGAAGTCCTGGAAAAGGATAAGATGAAACTAGGGTTGGATGTAGAAATTCAAAAGTTATAAGCTGAGAAGTTGAGAAAATGAAAGAATAAAGCCGAGCAAGACTTGGAGGATTTGAAGAAACACTATAAGAAACTTCGTCAGTCCATGAAGAATGCTGGACTTGGTAAGACCTCTGAACAATGGCAACGAGAGATTTGAGAACAAGAGGACTGATCAGAGCAATGGAAAATGAATTTTCAAGATGATCAAGCTCGGGAAAATTCTATAAAGGGAGAATTGTTAAAAAGCCAAGTTGAAAAATCTGAATTAAAAGCCCAATTAATCAAGATGGAGGCTAGGATCGTTAAATTGGAGGAATCTCTGCATAGACACCGTAGCTAAAATTCTGTCATATAATTCAAGGCAAGTCAAGCCGAAAATAGAGAACTGAGGAAAAGAGTGCAAGAGCTTGAGGCTTCACTCCAAAACAACGAAATAAGGGTCGAAATTCTAGAAAGAAACTTAGAAGAAAGCGAATGGCACACCCAGCAGGCCCAAAGGCAAGTGGGAGAGAGAGACTACGTCATAGGTGAAGCACTTACATGGATGCGAGAAGCGACTGATCACGTGCAGATGCTAGCCATAGAAGCTGACAAGTTAAGCCTACAGTATGAGTTGAAGTCAACACGAGAACAAAAATTGGTCGAACTTCTTAGGAAAAATAAGGCTTTAGGAACTAAGGCAAAGCCATTTATGTAACTCGTTCTATGTAAAGAAATTTGTCTTCTAGTGAAGTTTATCTAATGGAATTGAATTCGGAATCAACGCCTTCACTTGCATTGCAAACATGCATTCATTCGCATTACATTTTCACATTTTAACACAACAATTCTAACTAAATAAAAATTTAAAACAGTTAAATCCAGAAACATAGAGAATACATATCCTTACGGTACTCGGAGAGCAATGGACCAAAGAATAGAAAGGTTGCAGCAGTTACAAAGAGAAATGTAAGAGCAAATGCAAGCGCAGTTGCAATACCAGTTAACAAGAGTTCAACAGGATATGAGAGACCAGATTATTGAGTCTCAAGGCAACATTATCAACCGACTGACCCAACTATTACAGGAAGTGGAAAAAGGAAAAAACCCCGTAACAAGCCCAATAGGGGAGAATGAGGACCCCCGATACCCTTCTGGCTTTACCCCCATACAATCAAAGCTCCACTGGAAACAAACTCACGAGGAGCTCCCATCTTTATCAGAGCACGACATCATCCCATTGGTACTTCAGGCCAAGCCAATTATCCGATTGGATCAGGGTCTAATCTAGGGGAAAATGCTACAAATCTCATCAACCTTAATTTCGACGAAATCATGGAGACAGAGAGAATAAAATTAGAGGTTTCCAAGCAGATAGAAGAACGCTATAAGTGGCTAGAAGATAAGGTCAAGATAATGGAAGGAGCTGACACCTACTGTGGGATGAATGCCAAAGAGCTTAGTCTAGTCCCAGACTTAGTATTACCTCCAAAATTTAAAGCTCTCGAGTTCGAGAAATATAATGGGACGAGTTGCCTAGAGGCTCATATCACTATGTTCTGCCGAAAAATGACAGGATATGTCCACCATGACCAATTACTGATCTACTGTTTCCAAGACAGTTTGGTAGGATCCGCGGTAAAATGGTACAATCAGTTGAGTTGCGCGAAGATCAGTTCATGGAATGACTTGGCCTAGGCCTTCATGAAACAATACGATCATGTCACTGATATAGTTCCTAATAGGATCACTTTGCAAAATATAAAGAAAAGGTCGAGTGAGAGCTTCAGGCAATACACTCAATGATGGAGAGATATGACTACTCAGGTGCAGCCATCATTAACCAAGAAAGAGACGACCATGTTTTTCGTCTACACGTTGAAGGCCCCTTATCTTAACCACTTACTAGGAAATGTTACGAGAAGCTTCTCGGATATTGTTATGTACGGAGAAATGATCGAGAGTGTAATCAAGAGCGGAAAGATTGACGCCGGGGAAAGTGCAAAGAGACTTGCCCTAGAAGGAAAGATGCTGAGATAAATAACGCGGGCATGTACAGGCCAAACTATACAAAGTCGATCATGATGATGCAAGCCAGAACCCCTGTAAATAACTACCAAATCCTCCGAAGACAAAACCAAGCTCTAGAAAGAACACAAAAAGAATACAGTTCACCCCTATTCTGGTGACATATAAAGAGCTTTACCAGTAACTGTACGATAAACATGCGGTAGCCCCGTATTACACAGATACGATAAAACCTCTTTTTTCGAAATGGTATGAGGCAAACGCTTAGTATGAGTACCATGAAGGAGTAGTCGGACACTCCATTGAAGACTATTTCACTTTCAAGAAGATAGTGGAAAGACTAATTAAGACGAAGCGTATAAGATTCGATGAGTCGTCTAGACCTAACGTGGTTGGGAATACTTTACCTGCTCATCCCGATCTAGGGATCAATGTGATCGCAAGAGTAAAAGGTAAGAGGGTTAAGACCAACATCAGTGAGGTCACATCTTCCTTAAAGTGGGTGTGTGGAGAGACAACGACGACAGCCGAGAACTATTGTGATTTTCATGATGCTGAAGGACATGAGATTCAACATTACATAGAGTTCAGGACTTTGGTTCAAGACCTGACGGATCGTAAAAAACTGGAGTTCTTTGAAGAAGAAGAAGAAGAGGTGAAAGACATTTGTGCCTATGAAGAGAAAGGGACAAACAGGCCTGATCGCCCTATAATAATTATCTCCGTACCGAAGGTGGTCGAAACAAGAAGACAAATGACACCTTGTGTCATCATACAAAAGCCTTCGCCATTCCCTTATGAGGATAGCAGAAAAGTCTCTTGGAACTATGGGTGTAACATAATAATGCCTAAAGAAGAGCAATCCAAAGAAGGCGTAAACTTTGTTACCCGTAATGGGAAATTCTATGACTCAAACGAGGAAAAGAAAGAGACAGCTAAAGGGAAGGTCTTGGCAATTGAACCAGAAGAGAAAGAAGCCAACAAGCTTGAGCTGATAGCAGAAAAAGAAGCAAACTAATTCTTAAAATTCTTAAAGCATAGCGAGTATAACATGGTTGAGTAGTTGCACAAACAACCAGCACGCATATCAATCTTAGCCCTGTTGCTAAGTTTAGAAGCCCATCGTAATGCACTGATGAGGGTACTCAACGAAACATATGTGGCTAATGACATATCTTTATTTTCTTTAGTGACGACGAGATCCCATCTGGAGGAATGGGATCGACAAAGGTATTGCACATCACCACTCTCTGCAAGTGGTATACCTTACTCGGAGTGCTCATTGATAATGGCTCAACCTTAAATGTATTGCCACTAGCCACCTTAGAACGATTACCAGTCGACAACTCCTACATGAAAACATGCCAAAATGTAGTCAGAGCTTTCGACGGAACGGAAAGAAGAGTAATGGGCCGAATTGAAATACCATTGTAAATTGGCCCAAATACATATGAGGTAGATTTCTTGGTAATAGACATTAAGCCCTCGTACAATTGTTTGTTGGGATGACCATGGATCTATTTAGCAAGGGCAGTACCATCCTCACTTTATCAGAAGCTTAAACTGGTAACCGAAGGAAGATTGGTTATAATAAATGCAAAAGAGGATATTATCGCATCCATGACAAGTTAGACCAATAAGACAATTCCCTTGAAATAGCAGGGGAGGCTACCAAGGTCGAGTTGGTAGAGGAGATCAAAGATTTCAAAAGTAAGCTAGTCATTTATAATAGAGCCATGAAGAATGGCATGATAGTAGAAACAGCGGCACCCACACCTAGGATCGATGTCCCAAAGTCAAAGATGTATGCAGGGACATGATTGACCCAAGATGTTGAGAATTTCATTTGGGCCATAGAACAACACTTTCGAGCTATGGGGGTCAAGGACGAAGCAATAAAGGTAAACACTGCTTCTGCTTATTTGACTGATGTCGCTCTTTTATGGTGGCGACGTAAGTGCTCCGAGGAAGAGAACGGGGAAATTCTCATTACAACATGGAGTGAGTTCCAATCCGAGTTTAAAGAACAGTTCTATCCCAAAAATATGCAACTAGAAGCCCGAGCAAAGTTGCGACAACTCAAGCATAATGGCTCGATTCAAGACTATGTCAAGCAAAAGCTTTAGATCCCAAAGTTGGGCGAGAAAAAAGGATTCTTTGCCTTTATGGATGGACTCCAACGATGAGCCAAAATAGAGTTGAAGCGAATGAGGGTCAAAGAGCTTTCCAAAGCCTTGTCCGCAGCTGAGTCCATTGTTGAGTTCGAAATCAAAAGGTCCAAGTCTACCAAACCAAAGCCAAAATCCAAAGGCAATGGTGGGGGGGACAAGGAAAGACCAGCCAAAAAGGCGTCCGAGAAGCCGACATGTAGTAATATCAAGTTTCGCAAGCCTTGGGAGAAGAACAACGAGCCTTTCAAGTGCTATAATTGTGGAGGCAAGCACTTGGTGAGGAACTGTCCACAAAATGAAAAAATCGCTGCAATCCAAGGAAAGGATGTCGAAGAGAAGGAGGCTTTTAAGCTTAACTCCATCATTAGCACCATGGAGGTTAAGAAGGGTCATAAGAAGAAGGGACTGATGTTCGTGGACATCACCATGGCAGGCCAAAAGATAAGCGCGTTAGTGGACACCGGTGCCTTAGAATTGTTCGTGTCCGAACGGGCTACCAAGAGACTTGACCTTCGTGTTGAGAAGGCAAGTGGGTTTATTAAAACCGTCAATTCCAAAGAGGCTCCGATTGCGGGGGTGGCAAAAAGAGTCATGCTAGACCTTGGAGATTGGACTGTTAAGGAAAAAATCAAGGTAATCCCTCTAGATGACTTTGATTTCATGATTGGGCTTAATTTCCTTGATCGGGTTAATGTGTTCCCTGTTCCCTTTGCCGATTATTTTTGCATTCTTGATCCAAAACATCAATGCATTGTTCTGGCAACCTGAGAGGCCGGAGTTGGAGCTAAGATGCTATCAGCCATCCAACTTAGCAAAGGGGTGTGCAAGGAGAAACCAACCTACTTAGCTGCGTTGGTTGATGAGCAACCTACCATGTCCGTTGAGGTCCCAGAAGAGGTGGGACAAGTATTGGTAGAATTCAAAGATGTGATGCCTGCCGAGTTGCCTAAAAGTTTACCACCAAAGAGGGAGGTGGATCACAAGATAGAACTCGTACCGAATGCGGAGCCACCTACTAGAGGCCCATACCAAATGGCTCCGCCCGAGTTAGAGGAGTTGCGCAAACAATTGAAGGAACTCCTATATGCGGAATATATCCGACCGTCCAAGGTACCATTTGGTGCACCGATACAATTTCAGAAGAAGCATGATGGGACGCTTCAAATGTGTATCGACTATCGAGCTTTGAACAAGCTCACTATGAAGAACAAGTATCTGATCCTGCTCTTTGTCGACTTGTTTGATCAACTTGGTGGTGCAAGGTGGTTTACCAAGTTAGATTTGAGGTTCGGATATTATCAAGTTCGAATAGCCGAAGGAGATAAACTAAAGACTACTTGTGTGACGCGCTATGGTTCGTATGAATTCTTAGTGATGCCCTTCGATCTTACGAATGCTCCCGCCACTTTTTGCACCCTCATGAACAAGGTACTATAACCCTTTCTTGATCAATTTGTTGTTGTTTACCTTGATGATATTTTGATCTATAGTAAGACACACGAGGAATATTTAGGGCATTTTCGAAAGGTGTTCAAAGTCTTGCGAGAGAACGAGCTCTACGTCAAAGAAGAAAAGTGCTCATTTGCCCAATAGGAGGTCCTTTTTCTAGGTCACATTGTGGGAGGTAGTAAGATCCGAATGGATGGGGCCAAAATTCAAGCAATTGAAGATTAGGAGCCCCAACCAAGGTGACAGAGTTGAGATCCTTCTTGAGGCTAGCCAATTACTATCGAAGGTTCGTCAAAGGCTACTCCAAAATAGCCGTACCCTTGACCAAGTTACTAAAGAAGGACAAGGCGTGGGATTGAAGCATCGATTGCCAACAAGCCTTTACAGAATTTAAGAAGGTCATGGTGAGTGAACCAGTGTTGGTGTTACCAGATTACACCAAGCCTTTCGAGATTTACACTGATGCGTCCGACGTTGCTATTGATAGGGTACTTATTCAAAAAGGACATCCGGTTGCCTTTGAAAGCTGGAAGCTCAATGAGATCGAGAGGAGGTATACGGTCCATGAAAAGGAAATGATTGTAGTAGTGCACTACTTGTGCACTTGGCAACACCACGTACTTGGGTCCGGTTCGTGGTATACACAAACAATGTTGTCAATAGTTATTTTCTAACCCAAAAGAAGTTGTCTCCAAAGCAGGTCCAAGAAAGGTGAATTCCATTACCGATGCCCTAAGCAGAAGGTACAACATGACATTTGTTAGCTTATCATAAGGATAACTATTAAAGCGCATAAAATAGGGGTTATCACATGACCCAACAGCCAAAATGCTCATTGATTATGCCAAATAAGGGAAAACCGAAAAGTTTTGGCTCGAAGGAGACTTGTTATATGCTCGAGGACATCACCTCTATGTGCCTAAGTTTGGAGAACTGCGCAAGGGGCTCATGAGGGAATGCCATGATTCCAAGTGACCGGGACATCCGGGGATAAACCAAACATTGGCACTGATTACAGAACACTATTACTGACCGCACATGGGCACAAATGTTTAATCCTATGTGAAGACTTGTCTTGTGTGCCAACTGGACAAGATAGAGATGAAGAAACCGACGGGATTGTTGCAGCTATTGGTCATTCCCGAGCTACCATGGGAAAGTGTTTCCATGGACTTTATTATTGATTTACCCAACACTGAAGGCTTGTCAAGCATTATGGTTGTTGTTGATAGGTTTTCGAAGTATGGAATGTTCATTCCAACATCCAATGTGTACCAGCCGAGGAGGCAGCTCATATTTTCCTAAAGGACGTGGTCAAATATTAGGGAGTGCCAAAGACGATTATCAATGATCGGGACACACGATTCACGGGGAGGTTCTGGACCAAATTATTCAAGCTCATGGGATCAAGCTTGAACTTTTCAACAAGTGTTCACCCCCAAACCGATAGTTAAACTGAACGAGTGAATGCACTCTTGGAGATCTATTTGAGGCACTATGTGCAACGCGATTGGCCAAATCTGTTGGATGTGGCTCAGTTTTTCTACAACTTGCAACAGAGTGAGGTCACAAACCAAAATTCATTCGAGATCGTGACCGGGCAATAACCGCTTACACCCAACATGATTGTTACCAAGTATGATGGGCCAAATCCAGCAGCACACAAGTTTGTCACGGAGTGGCAAGAGCATCATGACTTAGCCCGAGCTTGTTTACACAAGGCAGGGAAACGGACCAAGAAGTGGGCAGATCGAAAACGTATGAACGTGAATTTCCAGGTTGGTGATCTAGTCCTTGCCAAATTGATCGTGATCTTGCACAACCCAACCGTGCATAAAAGGCTTGTGCAAAAATACGAGGGTCTGTTCCGAGTTGTGAAGTGGATAGGCATCATGGCCTACCGATTGGTGTTGCCATCGACCATCTGAGCTTATCCAGTGTTCCATGTTAGCCTACTCAAGCCTTACCATCAATATGAATCAGATCCGGATCGAGGCAAATCACACCGAGCGCCAATCGGAGTGAAGATCTCCTACCTATCACCACCCATCCGAATTGGCCCAACACTTGGGATTGAAGAGTCTTGCAAAGTAGATATGGCAAGTAGCACATAATCTAGCATATTCTCATTTGATTCTTTCCATATCCTTTGTAATCTCTTATCTTAGGAATGTTTGATTAGAATTCCTTAGATTAAGGGGTATTAGAGATATCATTGTATCTAGACCGTCGATGTACTCTAATCTTAACCGCTGGATGTAAAGGGCTTCAACTATAAATAGAGGCTTACCCCCACCTCATTTTACACACTTCATTTTTTAGGAATATACAAAAGCATACACTCAAATATCTTCCTTGTATTTTGTTTTGCCTTTTCTTTCAGAGTTCTTTTGCTTCCGCAAGGATCTAAGCACTTTAGATTTGATCAGTTTCAGGCTTACTTAGGCATTGTTGTGATCAAGAAGCGTCTAAGGCTGCACACTCCAAGCACCAAGTTTTAGGGACGTGACACTAGCCACAACCACCAACCCTGCATAGGAGGTATTTTGGTGAAAAGCCCCGTCAAAATTTATCTCTATGATTGAGGGTGGTGGTGCCTTCCAATGAACCTCTACCTGTTCTTTGGTAAGTTGTTTCTCTTTAATCTCTTCAATCTCTTCCACATAGCCTTTTATAAAGAGGATAATATCCTTCCTGGTGATTGTTCTTCATTCGTGAACTTGCAAGTTTCTGTCTTTCCATATTGCCCAAATAGCACAACAAAACAGAATACGTTGAGGAGCAGAACTGACCTGAAAAACCTAAGTAAACCACTGCATTATATCCATATTTTAAGAAATTAACAGGTTCTGGCAATTAAGATCTGACCAAATTTCTTCTAATCGGGGACACATTTTAACCACATGCTCAACGGACTCTTCCCCGACACCACACCGAGGGCAAGTCGCAGTAGCACACAGACTCTTTACGTTCAGATTAGCAAACGTGGGAATATAATTCCAAGAAAAACGCCAAATAACATACTTTATTTTTGCTGGAATTTGTAAACTCCATAGATTTTTGTAGAACTGTTTGAGCAATGGTTGTAAGGCATAGACTGTAAGATCTTGAAAATTATTCTGTAAAATTCTGTAAACGTTACGGACTGAGAATTCGCCTGATGGTTCGCTGCCCCACACAAAGAAATCTTCATGATCTTCATCAGCAAGAGGAATACGGAGAATATTACAAGTATCAGGCTCCAAAAAAGTCTTCTCTATGAACTCTTTTTTCCACGTACGATTATCTGCAATCAGATCTGCAACTCTTAAATTCTGAATATTAACACCAAAATTAGACAATTTAAAATTGATATTATTTGGAATCCAAGGATCAGAAGACATTAAAATAGAATCACCAGATCCCACCCTCCAATATAACCCCTTTTGCAGTACCTCTTTAGCAGCCTAAATACTTCTCCAAACATAAGAAGGATAATTTCCTAAACTGGAACTCATAAAATCTGATCTAGAAAAATATTTTGCTTTAAAGACTCGGAAAATCAAAAAATCAAGTTTAGAAATAAATCTCCACCCTTGCTTTACCAGAAGCGCAATATTGAATTTTCTCATATCGCGAAAACCCATTCCACCCTCTTCCTTCAGCAGACACGTGAGTTTCCATTCACACCAGTGAATTCCACGCTCCTTAGGACTGTGCTGCCACCAATATCTAGCCCAAATTCTACTCAAATCATCATAAAAGAATGAGGTAACAAAAAGCACAACATCGCGTAGGAAGGTATTGCTTGTAAAATTGATTTAATAAAAAAATTTACCCACTTGTGAAAGCATTCGCATATTCCACTGGCTAATTCTCTGATTAATTCGATCCTTAAGTATCTGGAACGACTCCTTTTTCCTCCTCCCCACCATATTCGACAGCCCCAGGTACCATTCAGAATTTAAAGAAATTATCATCCTCATCAAAGCAGCCAAACTAGTATTATCCACTTCATTTGTATTTGAGCTAAAAAGAAGCGTAGATTTATCATAATTAACCATTTGGCTAGAACACTGCTCATATTCATGTAATAAATCCTTCAAGAAACCCACTTCCACAAGAGACGCTTCCCCAAACAAAATTGATTCATCTACAAACAGCAAGTCAGACAGTCTCGGACCACTCCGACTCATACGAACCCCTTTTAAAGAACCATAAACCATTGCAAGTCTAAGTAGAGCCGAAAAGCCTTCAGCACATATCAAGAACAGAAAAGGGTTGATTGGATCCCCTTATCTTAAACCACAATAGGGAGTAAATGTTTCCCCCAACCGTCCATTAAGTCTCTTCGAATAAGAAGTAGAAGAAATACATTTCATTATCAAATGAACCCAATGGGGATCAAAACCCATTTTCAGCATAATAGCTTTCAGAAAGTCTCACTCCACACAAAAGCACTTTGGGACTCGTCAATACAACGCTCAATAACATGATGTAATCTATTTGTTAAAACTTTTGCCATCAATTTATATAGGACAGAGCATAGGCTAATCAATTTAAAATTCGTAAGAGAATTAGCATTTAGAGTTTTGGGAATTAAGACAATCTCAGTAACATTCGTAAAATCAATAGGCATACCTATGTTTAAAACACCAAGGCAAAAGGAGACAACATTTCTGCGAACAATCGTCCAAAATTTTTGAAAGAAAACTACTAGGTATCCATCAAAACCAGGTGCTTTGGTAGGGCCTATTAATTGAAGAGCCAAAAAAACCTCCTTCTTAGAGAAGCGCTCAAGAAGGAAATTATTATCCTCAGTCGAAACCACCTGTTAAACCCCAAGCAAGAGCCTATCCCAACTATCAGTACGATTCGAAGTAAACAAAGACTGGAAATATTGCTTAGCAATCTGTCGAATTTTCGTTTCATCACTAGTTTTCGAACCATCTGGCCGTAATAACTAATCCACTATATTTTTCTTCTATCAAGATGAAGCAAAGCGATGAAAACAGGAGGTATTTTTGTCACCTTGTCGTAACCAATTCGCTCTCGCTCGTTGTTCCCAATAAGCCTCATCCTTATCAATCTCCATGTTCAAATGAATACGTGTATCAATAATCTCAACCAAGTCATTATCATCCCTACCACCCATAAGCAAATCAGAAAGTTTCTCCTTCAAATGTCGTTTCAATCTAACTCTATTTCTTTTGATTTTTTTTCCCAATCCAGCAAGCCTGTACTAAGACGCTTCAATTTCTCAAAAATAGAACTAGATGGCAGCTCTTAGAATTCCTTAATAATGTCTTCCAAAGACTCTTCCATCAACCACCACGTTTCAAATTTAAAAGATGGAAACCCATGCTTTTGATTACAATATGATGTATTTACCAATAATGGGCAATGGTCGGAGAAAGTATAAGGGAGATTATACAATTTTCCTGTACTAAAGAGATGAAACCAAGCTTCATTGGCAACCCCTCTATCCAAACGTTCCTTGATGTTCGTATTAGGAAGATTCCCACGTTCTCATGTAAAATTACTACCCATGAAACCCATGTCCTGTAACTCACAATCTTCTAATACTTCCCGAAAAGCCATCATCCTTCGTTCATCCCTCAGAGCCCCTCCTTCCTTCTCAAAAGAATATAGAATCTCGTTAAAATCCCTACTAACCAACCACGAGAGATTATTACCCACTCCCAACCGGCGTAGAAGATTCCACGTCTCAGATCGTCTATCAGCATAAGGCTCCCTATAAAACCTTGTATATCGCCAAACATTACTACCATTGTCTTCACTGATTAAAATGTCTATATGATTGCGAGAGTAACTACAGAGTTGAACATCAAAATCTTCTCTCCATGACAGACATAAACCTCCACGCAATCCACTAGCACTGACCTCAATACCAAAATTAAAACCACATCTCCTTCTCACATTCTCCATCCTTTTGTCAACAAGTTTGGTCCCCATAAAAAAGACCAAATGGGGACAATTTGACTTCAGAACATGTCGAAGTCGTTGAACCGTACGAGGTCCCTCAAACCCTAAACATTCCAGCTCAAAATCTTCATTGATCTCGATCGACTTGCCCAAAGGTAGCCGCCGATCTAACTTTTTAAGACACCTATTCTGGATCAAATGGAATAGATGACATTTCCAAATAACCAAAAGCACTAGAATCTGCCACATCAACTCTTGCTTTTTTCCTAGATTCATCCACGTGTATAACAAGATCCACTGCATGCAATTCTTTTAATTCCACTTTTCTTTTACCCAAAATTCCAGAATCACATTGCACAATATCCTTCAAATCACGTGGGATTCGTTTCCAAAAAATTCCTTTTGACTTTTTACAAGTACCATTTAATGAGAGCTTCATTTCCTCCTTTCCTTCAATCATGCGAGATGCGTCAACCCCCTCCATATCCTTTAGATCAGAAGAGTAATTTATGCCATTATTCTCTGCAGCAATCTAGAGATCATTATCATTCCAAAAAATATAATTTTCCAGAAAATGCACAGTTTCCTTAAATGAGTCATCACCATTCCCACCCTTCTCCTCCAGCACCACCACCAAAGTGTCTGCTTTCTATTCTGATATACTCTGACCATTTTTCGTAGTGGACTCACCCTACACACCAAAATCCCCAGTATAGTTACACTGTCTTTTCAATGATTTTTGAGACTGGCTGAGATGTAGGAATTCACGTCCCAACACTTTAGATTCGGCACATAAAGCAATGCTATACGAGTAAGCATCCTCCCCTTTCTCCTTAACATGCATCAGAGTGGATTCACACTCATGAACGCTATGCCCCATCTGTCCACACCCAAAACAAAAAATTGGTAAGTTCTTGTACTTGAACGCTAGCCATAATTTCTCCGTCTCACATGTCGACACGAAAATTCCCCGTTTAAGCAATTTTCGAACATCGACAGTAACACATATCCGATAGTAATTCCCAACCACCTTAGCCCGATCCAGTCCCCCAAAAGTTGACCCTACAGCATGCATGAGATCCTTTTTCTCACATTCAGGGGGCATGGCCCAATTTTTAGCCATAACGGAGATGTAACCATTTTAATATTACTTCTACTGATCGGAGCCTCCAATTTCTCAAAAATAATCAACTGTCTTCTAAAAAACCATGCTCTACGAGCCATAATTCGCTCCATGTCAATTTCATTAGAAAAATTAATCAAAAAAAAGTTTTGACCAACATTTTCAATAACATATTTTTTACTGGATTTCCAGACACTCCTCATCTGGGCATAAAAACTTTCTGCATTAAAGAATTTCTTGGTCCAAACAGAACACAACAAAGAATTCTGCCCTTTAGGTTCAATCAGGGAACTCTTTATTGTTAAATGGACAAGCTCCTCCCCAAGGAGAGAAACCTCATCCTTCACCATAGCCCACAAAAGCCGCCACTCACTCTCAACTCAACCACAGCACAGCCCTGCAACCTTTGAGTCACCAGAGAGAGCACTCTCGACTTTTTTTTCAGATTAAATTAACTTCAAAAATATAATTAATTACATTTAAAGTTTAATGTCGATTGAAGATTATTTAATTTTAAAAATATAACTACATCTAAGGTAATGAGTATCATTGACCATCAGGCCAACACACGGAATTCACTTTGATACTTTAATTACATGTTGAAAAAAAAAAAGATTAGGTGTTATTGGTTTTATTTTAGTAAGGTAAGATAAATACAAAATATAAGGCTTAAAACCATTTATTTTGATTCAATGGTTAAGATCATTTTGGTTCTTATTATTCTCATTTTAAAAGTTCTCACTATAATTGTCACCTGTTGTTAGTATTTATTTTTAGATTAGATTTTATTTTAATTTTGTAAGAAGTCAGATTTTTTAAATGTATCTAAATTGCTTTTATTTTAATTAGAAAAGTTGGATTTTTAAATTGTTCGTTAATTTATTTCATATTTTTTGTAACATTATTTGATAATTTGATAATTTCAATAGTTATTTCATTTATGAAATGAAATTATTATAAAAATTAAAAATATATATTGTGATAATCTTATTCAAATTAAATAAATTAATTTTGAATAAGATTCATAAAGTTTAATTCGTTTTTTTTTTTGTATTTTTCATGTCATGTTCGTTTTATTCTTCATGTTCAGAGTCCGTGACTGTTCTTCCCAACAATATCATTTTACCTTTAGAAGTGCAATGTATGTTGCATCCAACTCTATTAATTTGATTATATTTGATACAATTTGAATTTACTTTGAAGGAATAACATGATTATTTGGTTTTATGTTAGAAAAAATTAAATATCAAAGGTTAAAAATAGTTTTTAATAATAAAACTAAAGAAATTTGAATTTATTGTTTCAAAATTAATAGTTAATTTAATAATTTTAATATTAACACTTAATTTAATCTCATTTTTTAGAATATTTTTTAAATTTAAGATATTCAAACTCATAATAAATATTAAACTAATTCATATGCAATTGCACTTTCCTAATAAGATATTCATAATAAATATTTTAAACTGATTTTTTTGGGTCTTTTATCTCTTATGATGCTCAAGTTTCGGCTTCGAGGATAGTTCGTTTTATGCGGCTGAGGGTGCGGGTGGATATGCGTCAGCCCTTTCGTCGGAAGAAACGTATTTTGTTTGGTTCTCACTAGGTGTATGCCTAGTTTATGTATGAGAGGTTGGGTCTTTTTTTGTTTCATTTGTGGTCTTCTGGGTCATGAAGAGAGTTTTTGTTTGATCCGCTTACGGTAGCCTGCTTCGGATGTTGTTTTCGACTGGGATATTTCGTTGCGTGCATTGTCGCGTAGGAACCAGGTTGAGGATAGTCATTGGTTGAGGGAGCTAGATGGATATTCAGTTGTTGGTTCAGCTTGGGGTACTAATTTCGGTTTTGGTTCAGGTACTATTGAAGTTGGCCATTCTTTTTACAAGTTCCTGAATCTAAATGTTGTGCATGCTGAAGAACAAGCTCCTATTCTAGTTGGTGAGGGTAAGAAATGTCAACGTACTCAGGACTCTCTTGCTTCTAATTTTGGTACTAATGACTCTGTTTTGCCTACGGGCTCTAATGATTTTTTGGCTGGCTCTATTGGGCAGGGCAGCCAACCATAATGAAGTACTTATGTTGGAATGTCCGTGGTTTGGGGAATCCACGGAACGTTCGTCATCTCAAAAATAAACTGAGATCTGTGCATCCCCGTTTGGTTTTCTTGATGGAGACTAAGCTTAGTTTGAAACAAATGGAAGGATTCATCGGCAGTGTAGGTTTCTTCATGGCATTGACATTGGCTAGATTAGTTAGAAGGGTGGGTTTCTCTTGGTTGGCGTGAGCAAGATAGGGTAAGTCTCCAATTGTATTCACAATTTCACATCAATGTTGAGGTTTGGAATGAGGAGGAGTTTATGTGGCGTTTCACGGGGTTTTATGGATACCCGGATGAGCGACTTCGACAACTCTCTTAGAATCTCCTTCGTAGATTAGGTTCCGATCAGAGTCTGCCTTGGTTAGTTGTGTAACAATCTGTTTTTCAATGGTGTCGAAAATAGTGGTTTCGGGACCACAAACCCAACAGAAAATTTTTCATAATGAGTGATTAAATTAAATAAGTCTTAATTTTATATGGACTTTTGAATTGGGAAAATTTTAATTATTACATTAAAAGTTAATATAAATGGTTTGGTTCAAAAGTCAAGTGGTTTTAGAAAATGAGGTAGCGGGACCCTATTTCTGAAATTAAGGGCCATAAATATTTTTATTAAATATTTACAGAGTCTTATTATATGTGAATTGAATTTTGGTTGGGTAATTTTGATGATTAATTGCTTAATTAAGGAAAAATGAGTAAATTGTAAAAGAGGTAAAAGTTAATTTCTATTAATTAAAAAATAGTAAGGGGACCAAAATGGAATTAAACCATGGTCAAAAAGTCCAAGCAGTGGTGACATGATTATCCTCCACTAACTTTTAGGTTATTTATTCATTTAGTCCTAATTAGTTTAGGATTAAATTGAAAATAAGTTTATTTAATTGAAATTTAATATAATTGAAGGACCAATTATGAAATTGGACCCTCTTTAAATGGCCTAATAATAGAAATGATATGAAACTCTTCATATTTTGGTAAATTGCAATTAAATCCTAATAAAATGAGGATTTACTAATTAGTTTATTTTAGTGTGATCGGGAATGGTGATTTCCAGACCACAAATTCGATGTGTTGGACCGTAAATATTAATTATTTAATATTTATGAGGTCATTAGTATTGTATTAGAATTTGGTTATGAAATTTTAATGTTTGGATAGTTAATTAAGTAAAAGGATTAAATCGTAAAAGGTACAAAAGTTGAATCCTATTAATTAAAGGCATTAAATGCTAATTGGAGGACAAGTTAAGATCCTAAAATGGTAATATAACCATTAGTAACTTGAGTGGACAATTTTGACTTAAATTTGACTAAAAATTAAGTGTGAACAAAGGGTAAATAAGTAAATAAGTAAATTAATGAAACTTAAGTTAATTAAAAGAAGAAATGTTCATTTTCTTCCTTTTATTTTTCTTGCTAAGAATCGAAACCCTAGAGAAGGAGGAAGAAAATCATCATCCAAGCTTGTGTCTTCGATTGGGTGAGCAAACTTTACCCGTTTTTAGTAATTTTTATGTTTTTGAGTCCATATTAGCTAAATCTAGCTAGCCTGAGGACTAATTTGTGAATCTATCAAATGTTGTGAATTTTTCCATTGATGATTTTTGTATATTCTTGAAATTTTATGATGGATTATTAATTTAGGTTGTTAAATAGGATAATTTTGCAAACTAGTTTTTGATGGTTTTAAGGTTTAAGGACTAAAATGTGAAAATAATAAAATTTTAAGGACTTGATGTTAAATAACATTAAATATGGGCTGCGGAGTGACCCAAAACAATTCAGCTGAATCAATTTCTAAATAAAAATAGTTAATTTGCATGTTTGGGGCTTAGGGACTAAATTGAATAAAAGTGAAAAGTTAAGGGTAATTTTGTAAAAATACCAAAAAGGTTTATTTGCATAAAATGATTAAAAATTCATGTTGATTTAAATAATTGAATGAAAATATTGAAATAGATCAAGATCGTGTCTCGATCGCAAAGAAAGGAAAATTACGGATTTACCTTGGTGTTCACTTTAACTACAATTTCGTTTGGTAAGTTCTTACAGTAAGATAATTGACTTGATTTTTGTTTGTAAATTATTTAAATAATTTAAATATGTTGTATTTAAATTTTTTTCTTAGTAACTGTTAAATTGATGAATTGAATTACATTAAAATGAAATTGCATTGAGAAGCATGATTGAAAGTGACGAAATGATATAGTTGAAATCAGGTGGCAACGAAACGCTTAAATGATTAAGTGTTATGCTAGTTATTATTCATGTTACGAAAGAATTAATTTAATTGATATATGACAAATAGTAAATTGAACTAAACGACATTTGTTAGTTTAATTCGATATTATGTTTGGTAAATAAGGATTTTATGGATGTTTGCTCGAAATGGTATAACATGATAAAAGTTAATTGCAATGAACACAGTATATGACACATATGAACTTCGTAAATAATTGGGACATAAAGGACATGTCATTAGGGGCTAAATAGAATCGGGACCTAGTTTTGGATGACTTATTGACGGGTAGTCCCTGTACTTGAGCCATTACTACAAATTAATCCTGTAAGTTCATGTTCTTAAATTCCAATTTAAATTACATATTCTTGTATTGTAAACAATTGCTGTGAGTTGAAACGATGATCAAAAGTGTGGAAGACGGGAAAAAAGGAAAGGAAAAGCTAACAAGCTTTGTGCCGTAAATAAAGAAAAGGTCCGATGATTATGTATCATCGTGAGTATATGAATCCTTTATGGATTAAAAGGTCCGATGACTATGTGTCATCATGAGTATATGAATCATTTATGGATTAAAAGGTCTGAGGATTAAAAGGTCCGATGATTATGTGTCATCGTGAGTATATGAATCATTTATGGATTAAAAGGTCTGATGACTATGTGTCATCGTGAGTATATGATTCCTTCACGGATTAAGAGGTTCGATGACCATGTGTCATCATGAGTATTAAATGGAATGAATTCCATTAAGGAATAAAGGTCCGATGACTCTATATCATCGTGAGTATCAAAGACGAATTGGAACCTACCTCGGGTGTATACTGCTTACTCGATTCGGTTGATTAGATTTTTACAACTCTTGAAGTTTGGTGAATCTATATAACTGTATGAACTTACTAAGCTTAGAAATGCTTACCTGTGAAAACTGTTGTTGTTTGTAGATTTAACTTTGTTGTTCGAAGATCGGATCATCTTGGAGCATCATACTATCCCGAAATTTGTTCGATGGTAAATTATCATTTGGTCTTATGGCATGTACTAGGATGATGTAATCCTTGAAATGCTTGATTTTGGATTGTTGATTTCTTTGCTGAACTAAACTTACATGCTTACTTGATGCTCTAATTAAGCAAATGTGTTTAGTAATGAGTTAACATGTGAATTTAAGAATTCTTATGTTGATTGATTGCATTTTGTGTTATATGATAAACAAGTATTGTCACGGATAGATTTTGCAAGATGAGAGTTTGAATAAGGGTCTTGTATTGAATGATGATTGATAATTTGAGGACTTGTGTGAGTAGATGAATTATGTATACTTGTTTCGGTAAAAGTACAAAGTAAGGGAGAGGTTGATTACTGACTTACATTATACCGTTAGTAACATACGAAGTATCGATAGTTCTGTTCATAGTAGTATCGGTAGTCTGAATACTTGTATCGGTAGAAGTTGTAGGGTAAAACTTATTGGCTCTCTGGAGTTTTTAGTATCGATAAAAGCATGACATGTTTCGGTATAAGTCATACTTGTATCGGTAGTATTGTCTCAAGTAACGATAGAAGTCTGCACTGTTCTTGAACTGTTTACTAACTTGATAATTACCGATACTTGTCCAACAAGTACCAATAATAGTATCCAAAAATCATGGAAATGACCTTTTTGCCTTTGTTGAGTTAAGATTATATTTAATTAATTTTTTATGACACGATATTAAAAGATGAACAGTGATAAATGAATAGAAAGACACTGGACCCTAACCGATGACGATTTTCGGGTCTTGGGTATTACGGACATGAAAAATAGATATCATGATATGTGAGATGAATATTGATTCTTGATTGATTGATTGAAATGTTGAAAATGAATATGTAAGATTAAATGGAGTTAGTATTCTAAGTTGCAAGTTGTTATTGAATAAATTGTGATTGATTTGTATGTAAAAAAATTTCAAAAAGTTTTGTGAACCCTTAAGACCTTAAACCGACGATGGTTATAGGTTTTAGGTCATACAAGTTGTGGATGATTTTAATGAGATAGCTTTTTCGTTTGAGAAATCGAGTGGTCAACTTCGCAACGCACGTTAAATGGCCTCGTTTTGTTCGGCTCTACAAGGTTGTGATTTGTCGGACTTGGGATTTATGGCGGGTCGATATACTTGGGAGAGGGGCCATTTTGCTTCCACTAGCATCCGTGAACGTCTTGATCGAGGTGTTACCAATTCTTTATGGTGGGACCATTTTTTGGATTACTCTGTTTCGCACCTCACACATTCTATCTCAGATCATTGCCAGGTCTTGCTTGACATTGAGAGCCGCCAACTGTCTCATCATGTTCGTTCTTCTTTGCAGTTCCAATTTCAAGCAGAGTGGTGTTTGGATAGTTCTTTTTTGTTTGTTCCTTACGCCAATCTTCCTGCGAAACTCCGAGGTTTGGGTAAAAGACTTGGGTTTTGGCCTCGTGCTCAGATGCGAGTTCGGCGAGCTACTAAGGAGAATTTGGAGGCCCGTTTGGTTGATTTGCAATCTCAATTTTCAAATGACGACACGTTGGGGGAATTAAATGAGATTAGGTTGGGTTTGAATTTAGAGGTTGATCAGGAAGAGATTTTCTAGAAGCAGCGTTCTTGGTTAAATTGGCTTATCTATAGAGATAGGAACACGAGTTTTTTTCATTAGACTGCTTCGACTAGGAGACAAAAGAATCGAGTTGACGTTCTTTGCACGAATTTAGGCCATTGGGTTTCAGATGATGGGGACCTTGTCTAATTAGCCACATTGTACTTTTAAGGGCTTTTCAGTTCTTGTGATGGTAATGACACAGATAGGGTCTTGGATATCGTTGATCAGCTTTTAGGTTTCAAATGATGGAGACCTTGTCCAATTAGCCATATCGTACTTTTAGGGGCTTTTCACTTCTTGTTATGGTAGTGACACAGATAGGGTCTTAGATATCGTTGATCGGTGTATTTTGGATGAGTAGAATGCCTCTTTATTACTGCCTTTTGTAACTGAAGAGGTCTGGACAACTGTAAAAGATATGGCTCCGTTACATGCCTCGGGTGTGGATGGGTTTCCAACTATGTTCTATCAAAAATTCTGGCACATCATCGGTGGTAAGGTGACTAGCTTTTATCTTTCGATTCTTCGGGGTGAGCTTGCCATGGTTTCGATTAATCAAACTCATATAGTACTGCTTCCCAAAGTGAGTAAATCGACCTCAATCACTTAGTTTCGACCTATTAGTTTGTGCACTGTACTGTACAAGATCATTGCAAATGTGATCATTGCAAATGTGTTAATGAATCGTATGCAGAGTTGTTTGGATTGTTGTGTTCATGAATCTTAGGGTGCCTTTATTTTGGGTTGTCAAATTTTTGATAATGTCTTGGTAGCTTACGAGGCACTCCATCTGCTCAAGATGCGTCATAGTGGTCAACCTGGCCAATTTACCTTGAAGTTCGATATGAGTAAAGCATATGATAGAGTCGAATGAGATTTTTTGGCAGGTATGATGATCTGTTTGGGGTTTTATGTGGATTGGATGACTCTGATCATGAGTTGTGTTTGTTCTGTGTCCTACACGGTTAGTCTTAATGGTTTACAAGGTACTCGATTAGAGCCATCTCAAGGTATTCGACAGGGTGACCCCTTAAGCCCGTATTTATTTTTTATCTATGCACAAGGTTTTTCTACTTTGCTTGATGAGGCTAAAGACTTGGGCCGAATGTCAAGGATTCATATTGGTTGTTCTAGGTTGTGACTCAATCACTTGTTCTTCGCTGATGATTGTATATTGTTCAGGGACACATCCCAGTTGAGGGTTGAGAATACTTAGTGTTATTAGTGTATATGTGCAAGCCTCTAGGCAACGGGTCAATTTTGATAAGTCTCTTGTTTACTTTGGGTCGGTTGTTTATAAGGATGATAGTCAATTGATTCGTTCTCGTCGTTTGGGGATTTCAATGATCGGTGGTCGTCATAAGACCCACACTTTTCACCATTTTATGGATTGGATCCGAAAGTGTTTGAATAGTTAGACTCGTCGTTTGCTTTCGATATGAGGAAAGGAGATTGTGATCAAAGCAATATTATAGGTTGTTCCCATATATACCATGCATTGCTTCCTCTTTCCCAAGAAATTGTGTACCACTTTGGAAGGGTTGATGAGTGCTTTTTGGTGGCGTAACAACAGATCTGAGAAAGGCATTCATTGGTGCTCTTGGTCACATTTATGCCTATTGAAGTTTGAGAGGGTATGGGGTTTCGTCACTTGGCTAGTTTTAACCTTGCTTTGCTTGCGAACTAAGGTTGGCGACTCTTGACACCCCCAGACAGTCTTTTGGCTCGCATTTTTAAGGCCTGATATTTTCTTTCTAGTTGTTTCATTTCGGCCTGTTTGGGATCTAATCCTTCCTATGTGTGGCGTAGTGTGCTTAACGTTAAAGGTCTGCTGCAATTAGGGATTGGTTGGCAGATCGGGACTGAGGAATATGTGAATATTTGGCATCATGCATAGGTCCCAAGATCTGGGGATGGGAGGTTGCACGATTGCCCCATTAACATTTGTTATACTACAGTCTCACAATTAATATCTTTAGAGACTGATTGGTAAGATGAGATGGTTGTTAGATCTATTGTTCCACTTGATTTAGCTGATTGCATTTTGAGAATTCCCCTTCCACGTTTTTGACATAGTGATCTTTTGATTTGGCAGGGTGATAATACCGGTACTTACACTGTTAATTGTAACACTCTAGAAGTTATAGGGATTTAAGTGTGGTGATTACAAAATTTTAAGGGCCTATTGGGTAAAAAATTCATTAATTGATGAAGTTAAGCTTGTTTGTGATGAATGTGAAAGTTTAGGGTCAATTTGATAACCCTAGAATACTTTAAGGACCCTTGTAGAAATAAACCATATTCTTAGATATAAAAACACCTTAACTCTTTTTCATCCTTTCTTTTTCCATTTTGCTTCTTGCCTGCCATTTCCTCTCTTCTTTTATTCTTTCCTTTTTGGTTCAACCTTCAAACCTCGATTTTTTTTACCATTTGTGCTTTGTACCGCCACCATAAATTCTTTCCTTGTGTGCGTGCGAGTAAACCATGTCTTTTTCTCCTTCTTTTCAAACCACCATTCGTGAGATTCAAGAGCCAAAACTTTTGGGCATTTATTTTGGTGGTTCTTTTGTGTTTCTTTGGATTTGGGTGTTGGTAAGTTGTAAATTTGTGTTGTGGTTGGATTTGAGAGTTTTTATTTGTAAAATTGTGGTGGTGGAGTGCCATGCGTCGTGGTGGTGTGGTGGTGCCGTCGGTGGGCAAAAGGTGGGGTTTTGGTGTTAAAGGAGGCAGGCAATGTTTGTGCCCAAATTGTGACCCAATAGCATGCCTTTTGTGAGCCCAATTTGTGACCCAAATCAAGATAGTTATTAGTGACCCATAGCTTTGACCCAATTACCTTACAAATCCATTAAAACCCAAATAACCCAAATCCTTTTAAAATCCTTAAGCCAAATTTAAACCCAATAACCCAAATCCTTTAACAAACCAAACCCAATTGAACCAAGACCAAACCTAAACCAAGTCAAACCATTGACCGACTGTTGACCAGCCGTTGATCGACCGTTGACCATTGACTGTTGACCTTGACCATTGACTTTTTCAAAAAACCTTACCTTACCATTTTTCGACGTCCTGAGTTCGTTTCCTCTGTCCGTTTTGCCAAATTTTGACCCGAAAGTCCTGTTTTGATAGTTTTATTTTAAATTATGTACTTTAAATTATTTTAGTGTTCTAATCTTGGTAGTATTGATATAAAATATTCGTGTTTAGGTGATCACGATTCTAAGGCAGACAATTTACCTCCTCCACTTGTTCAACCCGTTCCTGCAACGATTCTAAGAGTTACTCGTAAGTTACTTTAGTTTAATTTTGTGTTTAAGTGGTGGCTAGGTTTGTAATAATTTTTAGTTGTATTTGAAATATCTAATTCCGTTAGACCGAGAACTCATACAGTGCATGGCGGACGACCTCCTCGTCGCTAGAGTTTTATTTGCTTGAGGTGTGTTTCTAACTGTAATATATCTTAATGTTTGTGATGTTGTTGTGATTATGTGGTTTCATGCTGTTTAAGGTATCTTGATCTTGAGATGATTGTGTAGTGTTTGACTTAAATAATGGTATGATTAATTAAGTTGTGCAAGTGTATGATGCTAATGTCATGCATACATATACATTTATACATTGAGCATGTGACGGATAATTAATGTGACTATGCTACAGTGATTGTGATATGTAGGATATTAATTAAGATTGAGATTGGGGAAAAATATGAATATTTGATAATCATGTGATCATACCATTGTGTGTTCATGGGGCGGGATTGTAAGGTGGAAGAAGTGGTTATCATTCTTTTTAAGGTTGATACTAAAACCACACTGCAATTGGTGATGTTGGCTGGGAAAGGGTTCTGGGGAACCTTTTCATTGTGTTGGTGTGATGGAGTATGGGTGCATTGCATTGTGCTTGTGTGTGAAATATAATTTGTGGTTACTATTTGAGTTATAAATTGTTATGTTGATTTATAATAACATTAGATTGTATTTACTTTAGAGACACACTGGGCTTTATAGTTCATACCTCCACAGTTTCCTTTCAGGTATTTGGAAAATTAGGTGACTTGGTACCCGGAGGCTTTGTTGCAAAATTTATGATATTCTCTTTTATTTTTATTTATTTATTTATTTATTTATTTATTATTATTATTATTATTATTATTATTATTATTATTATTATTATTATTATTTTGATTTTGGAATTTTAACATACTATGTTAGTAAATATACATTTTGGGTTGTAAATATAATTTATTTTGGAACTTTTGGTATTTTATTTCGGGAAGCTTAATTTATTTATTTTATTATTAATTGTAGATTTAAAATCTTCATTTATGAATGTTTATGCTTATTTTTTAGAATGAATGTGGATGATTTTGGATTGTCGAGTTGGGGCGTGGGTAAATTACTTAAATAATTTTTTAGATCCGGTCGTATCTTTTGGGTCGGGTATAGGGGGTTACATTTAATAGTGGCTATCGTATACTCCTTGCACAGAAACGAGGCATTAGCATCCAGTTCGTCTCTTGTTTACATCCTCATGCTATATTTTTTAAATTCATTTGGGGATTGTAGCTCCCGAGTAAGGTTAAGATACATTTATGAAGGGTCTTTCACAATTATATTCCGACCTACACTAATCTAAATTATAACCATTTGTTTACAATTGATTTTTTCGCTTTGTGTGGCCTATCTGGGGAATCAATGAACCATATCTTCCGTTGTTGCTCTGTTAGACATCAGCTTCTCCATCTTTTGTCGGTCGATTTGGTACCCCCTGCCTTGTTCATAGATTATAAAGTCTGGTTAGTGTAATTATTTTAGGCAGCTACTCATGATCTGCAAATGATATTAGCACTTACTTGGTGTGTAACATCCGCGTTTTTGAATCAGATTTGAAATAGTATTAGGTACGAGTTATGAATTAGAATATGAGGTTAAAATATGAAGATTAGGAAAAATTAAGGATTACTTAGTACTTGTGTGAAAGAAGGAAGGACTAAGTAGAAATTTAGTTAAAATGAATTAGGAGTCGTCATGGGAATTATAGAGATTAAGGTAGGGCAAGTGAGTAATTAGCATCGGTGATATTTTTGGAGGGAATGATTTTGGGCTAGAAATTTAGTTAAAATGAATTAGGAGTCGTCATGGGAATTATAGAGATTAAGGAAGGGCAAGTGAGTAATTAGCATGGGTGATATTTTTGGAGGCAATGATTTTGGGCCAAAGTGTAAAGTTGGATGGTCTAGGGATTAAAAGAGCAATTTTACCATTTCTATTAAAGAAAGATATTTTTAGTGGAGAAATCTAGAGAATTAGAGAAAGGGAAAGAATTAAAAAATGAAAATATCATCTTTTCTTCTCATTTCACAACCGTTACATGCATGTCCCCTTCCACCCAACTTTTCCTTTTATTTCAATTAAGTCCTTCACCATTATTAAGCTCTCCAAGCTTCAAAGTTCTCCATTTTCTTTGAAATTTCTTTAAGAAAGGCATAAAAAGAAGCTATTGGACACCTTAATTTTCATATAGAGTTCACATTGAGGTGTTAAAGAGTGTAGGGATTGAAATAGAGTTTTGTGTTTTCAAGAGCTAAGGTAAGTGATGAATAAATTCTCATGACATACATGTATATTTCCATACTTTAGCATGAAAATCATTGAATTTTAGCTTATAGCTTATATGTGTGTTTATATGAAATTGAAGAAAAGGAAAGAGGGACAAGGATCAAATTGAAGAGAAAGGAAAAGAGAAGAGCAAGGAGTAAAAGAGAAGAATATCAACTTTTTGTTGTAAGTACTACAAAAGTTTTGATTTATAGTTTATTTTCTCTAATGGTATATGAATTATTAGCATAAAATTTGTTATATAGGTACATAGTATGAATATCTACAATGATGAAATGAAGGGATTAATTGTGATAAAATGAATAGAATGATATGTATAATTATAAGAATGGTAATTTTGTGTGATTGAGTAAAATAGTTTGGATAGAACAGAGGATTAACTTCGAAAATTCACCAAAAATTGCATATAATGAGTTAAGGGTCGAATTAAATATGTAATTAAAGCTTATTGAGTTTTAGTTTCATATGAAAGAAATAGTGAAAGAAAAGGATTTGTATATTTCGAGATATACTAGTTTTTGTATAACAAGGTCAGAGTAAGTTCAAGTTCCCCTGTTCTGACTTTGAAAAATCATAGAAAAATGTAGAAAAATTATTAGCGACTGAAATTTATATGGCTGAATCCTTAATGGGTCTATTTTCAAAATAAATAGTCATGAACATCATTTGAACTCTATACTAAAAGATAGATTATTTTTAAAGAAGAAAGGCCGAAACTGTCAGGTAGCAGAGAAGGGGTAAATTGGAAGAATTTACTGTACAAATTGGCTAAATTAAAAATTCTGAAATTTTTATGGTAGAAAGATACTTGAGTCTAGTTTCAGAAACATTAAGCGGATATGAATTTTGAATTTTGTAGCTCAAGATATAAATAATTTAGTGACTGTGACTCAAATAGACAATTTTGAAAATTAATGTGAAAATAAAAGTAAAGAGGTATATGATGAATAAATTATGAATAATGATGTTAAATGAGATTATGCCCATGTAGACGAATTAGAACCGTTGTGATATTAGTGGCATGCCATTAAGGAACACTTGTGCGCCTGCTGTTCAGCACTGTGTGTGCTTCTGTTAGCACTTTGTGTGTCTACTGTTGCCAGCACTTATGTGCCCTCTGTTAAGTACTTCGGTACTTCCTGATTGTTCCGTTTATCCGGTGAATTCTATGAAAGTCTACAATGGGCTAATAAGTGGAAAAAAAAAAGAAAAAAAAAGAGATCAAAATGTGAATTAAGCCAATGTGGTAAGTTATATGGTATTTGTTAGTAAGGCAAGAAGTGTATAAGCATGAGTTATTTAATAGTTGTTCATTACTTTTGTAGTGCTTACTAAGCTTTCACTGGTTTAACGCGTTTATTTTAACGCATAGGTACAGAAGCTATGAGAAGTTAAGTCGAGCTAAGGGACCCCTCCTCACATCACATCATCATATTGGAAGACTCAAGTTTAAGTACATTACTTTTGGTAAAAATAGCATGTACGAATGGTACTGTTATGTGTCTCCAATGGATGGTTATGAATGTTGTTTTGGATTACTACGAGTTGATGAATTAAAATGATGAGTTCTGAATGAAGTAAATTTAAAGCACATCGTTTGAAAGAAAAATTTTATTATACTCGTGTTAAATTCTTTGATACTGTATGTAATACTTCTATACTGGGTTTATACGTGTGAACCGGGTATAGGGGTGTTACATGGTGAGTGTTATGGTATGCCCGTAATCGCCTTGTCCATGACGGGATACGACAATCGGTGTCAGATATGGCTGGGATTATCTTGGGTCGTCTTTAGGAGCTATCCGTTCTGCAAAGAGCTACTATTGTCTCTGGATCTTTTTCTCAACCTCTGTGGCATTCCACTGCATCAGGTTATGTCAAGCTGAATTTTGATGCATCATTTCACTTACACTCTAATGTTGCCAGTGTATAGGTGTTAGAAAGGAATAACGACAGGGAAATTATGGGTGCCTGTACGTACCTCTTCTATCGTGTAGCTGAGGCTCTCGCCTGTGATAAAGTTGTTCTTCTTGCAAGGGATTTAAGGTTCTGACAAGTCATAGTTAAGGGTGACTCTCTCTGTCATCAAACGATTTCATGGTGTTTTTGCTGATCGCTCTGTCCTTCGTACGATCCTACATGATATCCGATCCACCTGTGCTCTCTTCGATGATGTCATTTTCTGTCACATTCGTCGATCGATGAATAAGGTAGCACATGCTTTAGCTCGTTGGGGTTGGGAGTCGTCTGCGCCTTGTGTTTGGGTTGAAGAGGCTCATTTTGATGTTGAACGAGTTACGAGAGAGGATTGGCTGGCTTAGTCGTCGTCTCGTTGACCTGTTCTTGCCTCCTTTGCTTTTCTCTGGCTTTTGGATATGGTTCCTCTGTTATCTTACATTTTGGATTGCTGTCTTTTTCCGAGCATTGAGGAGCGTTTTCATTTGGCTTGTTTGTGTTGTTTAGGGGATGGGTCTTTTAAGGTTTGTTGTTTATTTCTTTTGGACTCTTTGTGTTTTTGCTTTGTTTTGTGGGTTATTTCTGTGCATATTGTTTTGTTTTGTTGGCTCGTTGTAGCTCCCCCTTCCTCTCCTTTTTAATACAAGTCCAGCTGCTTTTCAAAAAAAAAAATTTGTTAAAACAATATTTTGTTTTTTTTAAATATATATATTAATGATTATGAAATAAAAATATTTTATTAAATAATAAAAGCATAAACACTTGTATTCACTTGCAACACACGTGATCTTGAAAACTAGTATTACATATATGAGAGTGTATTGTGACACATTAGAATTGAAAAGGATAAATGAAGCTAAACATGACTTAAAAAAATACTCATATTTATATAATTAAAATATTCATATTTTATACTATAAATATTTATTATTAAATATTTATAAATTGTAATATATATTTATTATTAAAATATTAATATAAATATTTTTCAATAATATATTTGAAAAAATTTATTTAAAATTACTATTGTTAAAACTTATTATTAAAATAAAATTTTAATATTACATAATTTATTAAAATAATAAATACTTTAATACTTATTATTAAATAAATTACATAATTTATTAATATATTAATAATTTATTATTTATTAAATATAAATAATTTAATATTGAATTTAATAATATTGAACATTATATATTAATTTTAATATTTTAATATTTTTCTAAATGTTTTAAAAAATTAAAATTAATAATTTACCATTAATATAATAATATTAAACTTGATTTAAGTTAATTTTTATATAAAAATAAAATTACTCATAAATGAGCTCTTTTTCAAAAAAAGATTTGCGCTTCTAAAAAAATGTAGGTCAATTTACAGGAAAAATGGTTTACGTTCAATTTACGTGTAAAATCATTTTCTTTTCCATGAAACAAACATAAAAAAATGCATAAAACATTTTACCGTAAGTCATTTTCTGTGAAATAAACGCACCCTTAATCTTCTTAATTCCATCTTTTAAGTTTTATAACCGATTGAACTAAAAATATATCCATAGAACTTATACTCAACATAAATATTAGAGAAAACTTACACACGATAAGATTCAAACTTGAAACATTGAAGTTTTGCTTAGTAAAGTGGAAAGAAAATTGAAAAATTGAAGAGGTAGAAAAATAGAAAGATAGAAAATATAATTTTTCATCCTATAAGTGTGCTTGGTAGGAAAGATGAAAAAATTGAAAGAAAAAATAATTTTCTTTCCATTCATTGTTTGGTGAGATTGAAAAACAAAATAAAATAAAATAAAACATTGAAAAAAAATACATAATTTTGAATTAAAATATTTTTTTATTTTCTCTCCTCTCACCTTCTCAATCTAGAAATACTGGTTTTTATGCGTTAGGATGAAAAATCATCATTTGTTTTATTTTCATTTCTCTCACTTTTCTTCTCTATCTAACATGCTCAAAATTTATTTTCTTTCCACTTTTCCACTCCTTTCCATCCCTCTACTTTTCTATCCAGCCAAACACATTCATGCGAGTCATATTAAAATGGTGATTGTATATTATGAATTATGATATATTATATTTAATTTAAGTATATTTTAAAAAATTATTATGACTCATGGATTATTTAATTTATTAATGCAATTTAAAGCTTAACTATTAAATATGTATTAAAATAGCTTTCCTAACATAAAAAACAATTGACACAAAATTAAACTTGAAATTAGAATAAAAAATTAATTTTTTTCATAATCAAGTGCAGGTTCGGTCTTGGGGTCGTTTCGTCCAGAGCTCAAGGTTGAAAAGGGTTCAAAATATTGTATTTTAATTTTTAAAAAGCCTAAAAATTTTAAACTTTTAAAGGATAAAAAAATTTCCAAACTTTTAAGGGGCCAAAAAAAAATTTACTTATAAAGTCTCAAAAAAAATTTTACCAACTTTTAAGTAACCTAAAATAATTTTTCTCAAACTTTTAAAGAACCTAAAATCTCATTTTATTATTTTATTTAAAACCCAAAAATATTAAAAACGGACCTGACCAAATATAAAATGAATTAAACCTTTTATTTTACCAAAAAAAATTAACAACCAAACTTAATTAGACAACAGGCTATTAGACAAATCCCAGAGCAATAGATCACGAACTTTATCCGGCGGTATCTCACAAATCGTCAGACCAAAAACAATGTCTCTCGCTTTCTTAGCCGTGAAATCAGCCATCCAGTTGGCTTTCCCGACAGACATGCCTTACGCTAACTTTCTCCATGTTTGCCACCACAGGAAGACCTACTGAGTAACTAAAGATTTTCTTCCCTTTACTAAAGACAAGTTATACGAGTAATTAAAAATTAACAAGTGATTAATTTATTGTTAATTCATTATTAAAAGCTACTGAAAAATAATACACCTACCAAACAAAGCATTAATACACTTATCATAAACGAATCATCTTGTAATACCATCTTTAAAAATGACTATTTGCAGGACCGAACTCTCAAACTCACCATTTACCAATAACCCAATCACAATATACATTACATACGTACATACATAAAAGGAAAAGGAGAGGCATATAGCAAAACCAACAACAATGACAATTCTGCCAAATTTGTATATTGTATAAAATGGGATAAAGAGAAGGTAAAATAACAGAACCATGCATATGAAGTATATAACACTGCTTTTTATAGTAACTGAGTTCTGCAATAGGCGTTTTAGCATCTATCTGGCGACTTCTTTGACTAAACTAACAATAACCACAAAAGATCTGTAATATTACACTACATGAGACGGCAAGTTTCCATTGCTTAATGTTTTAATATCGGAAAACAGCAACATCTCAAATCTATGGCTTCCCTAAATCAACAACCAAAATACTACCATTATCAAGATATATTATTAAGTCATTCGATCTCATTTGCTACCGCCAGGTCCCCCACCAAAAAGGTAATCCAGAGAAGATCCACCTCCAGGGGCAGCATGAATCTTGGTGGATGGTCGATCCTACATCCAGGAAAAAAATAAAACAGGGACAATTATACAAGTTGTTAATAAACACCCTTAATAACTGCTTGATTTAAACATAAAAAAAAATCAATTATACCACCAGTTAATAAAAAATTTTACAAGCATAGTTTCATGGTGCTTTGAAGAAGGTAGCACATTCAGGGGAATGACATCTGCGTTGTATATTTGATTAATATATATTTTTCTAAGCCATCACCCTTGGAAAGAAAGTTAATACTACAAAGTTATTCACTCATCTGCCCTTAGGTCAAGGAAGGGGAGATGAAAACTAAGGATAAAACATTATACATTTAAGCTATCTTCTAACAGTAATTAATAAAAGAATATATAAATGAGAAGAAAAAAATTCGTAAATGTGTCAATCCCAGACAGCAATTAACCTATAACATTTATTGGAAGCTTCAAGCCTAATTCACAGAACTTGGATACACATTACTTAAAGATGCAGGCAAGAATGTCAAGTTCCTTGGTAATACTTTCTCCTCAATGAGATTCAAGTTTCTAACTTGTATAAATCATATTTTCAAGGTATTATTTTGAGCACGCAGTTAGCCCTTTCTAGCCTACCCCTACATCTATTCTGCAAAATGTTTCCTATTGCTCATTTAAAAAATTGGTGGAAAAACTTGAGAATGTCAAGAACATAAACCACTGAAAGGGTAAGTCTATAAGTGTCATACAATTTTAAAGACTCATGAAGCAATCAGAAAAGGGGTTATACCGTAATGAAATTGCCAGTGTTCTGACCATCAGCACGCGTACTGTTAATACCAGCAGGAATTTGCTTGGCAACTTGTTGAGGAGCAGGAGCAGGAGCAGGGCCAGGTTTGGACATATCCTGTGCTTCAATTGGAGCAGCTTCGGATTTGTTTGTAACTGGTTTTGGAGCTTCTCCACTCCCAAACAGATAGCCCAATGAGCTCTGCCCACCACCACTGCTAACTCCACGACCCATCTTTTCCATGTTACTGGAAATGAAGTAAAAAAAGAATATCACACAGGCTGGGAGGAAACAAAAAAAAAAAAAAAAAAAGAGCACAAAGTAAGAATCTATAAGTATGAAAAAAAAAGCAATAATCCATAAGGGAATGGAACAAGAGGAGGTGGAATGAACACAAAATTATGGATGAATTGCAGGAAAAAAAAAAGGAAGAAAAACAAGCATATTGCACGAACTTCCATCACAATCCTTGATGAAAACTATAGTCAGCAACGTTATTCCTATACTTCAAATCCCCTCGCCCCGCCCCCTCCACTTCTCGAATGCAATGTAAAACAACAGAATGACGTCGCAATGAAAATCTTTGGACTCTCCACTTTGCAAAACGTAAACATCAAACAAATTAAATGAAGCATAAAAATGAGTAGCCAATGGGGGAAATATAATCAAATCAGAGACACAGTAAACAAATTGGAAGCTAAACTGAGTGAATGAAACACTGAACCTTTTGAAGTGCGAAGAAAAGATCTAGGGTTAGCTTCTGAAATTGCCTGAAATTTTCTTTTGAGATCAGATCTGGAGAAAGCGAAAGTGGAAGAGCAGTAATTTGGAGTTGGCTACTGAAAAAGGAGGCGAAATGCGAGCGTTACTATTATTATTGATTCGCTTAACTACAAAATTAGCCCCCCAACTATATTACATTTTCTATTTAGGTACTTAGAGTTTTTTTTTAATCAAAAGTTGTATCTAAACTATCAATTCCATTTTATTTTAAGTCTAAAAGTATGTGGTGTCTAGTAAGAACATGACACATTATCATTGGCTAATATTGTATATTGAGTAAATTGAGACAAAATTAATAGTTTAAGTATAATTTTTTATCAGATAAATATTTTAGGTATAAAAGTAGAAAAAATAATATAATTTGAGGGTCAATTTCACGTTTAAACTTTATTAGTTTTGTCGAAACCTTTTTTTTAAAGTCCCGATTTTATTTTAAAAAAACGAAAATGAAATCGCCACCAATCATTTTTAAATAGGTGTGGTTGGATCACCGTAAAATATATTTAAAATTATTAAAATAATATTTTTGTCTTCGAAATCAAAAGAAAACGGGTTCGGGAGTCGGGTTATGCATGAGGAAGGATTAGCACACTCACACGCCCAAAATTGATGCCTAATCGATCATTTAATGTCTTATTGTTGAAAATCAAGAACTCAAAGAAAATTTAAAATGCAACCCTTAAACATGTAAATGATATATTTCAATGTCGTTTAAAAATTAAATTTCACGAAAAATGATATTTTATTTCGAGTTAATTGAGAAAAAAAGTTATGCCCGTAAGTTAAGGGCACAACATCTCGAGTCCTCGAAAATAAAAATCATTTATTGATTAATTAAATTTTACACGTTTTATTTTTAAATAGGAGATCCCATTACATAGGTTTGAAGATAAAATCGTACCCCATGAGTTTAAGCACAATTTTATCGAGTCCCTTAAATAAGGAACATCGCCTCGATTTTAAATTTTGTGTATACAATATATAAAAAAATATTGGGTAATTAATTTATTTAAACATTGCATGTGAATTAAAGAATATATATAAAAATAATGTACAATAAAGTGATAACAAAATTTGCAATAAACACATGAATATAAAAAAATAATACAACAATTAAACAAAAACATGCATAAAACGGTAGATCCCATCTGCATGAAAACACACGAATCCCAAGTCCATTCGGGTCAGGTCTCGGGTGCGAACATAAAACAGAGTCGTTTTGAGGCCTATGAAATTAGGCCAAAACGATATCATTTAAAACCTACTTATAAAAGTTAAAAATTTCGCAAAAAAAATTCATTTTATCTTTGCTTTCTCAAAAAAATTGCTTTCTCAAAACAATTATTTTCTTTTTCTTTATTTCCTCTCAAATGACCCTTTGCCTGTCGTGGGGTCTAGTGACTCTCCGCCGTGGGCCATCGGTCATTAGCGGCGATGATCGTCGCCTCCAATGGATGAAAAATTTCAAAAAAAACCCTTTCAAACCTCTTTGATTCCTCGGACTCGGTTTTAGGGTCGAAACTTCCTAAATCCTAGTCGAATATAAAAAAAATACAAGAAACCTTTCAATTTCTTTTTTTTTAAAAAAAACCCTTTTTATCCTCTTCGACGACTTCCATGCTAGACAAAAGGGGCCTCAAAGACTTCTCGAGTCATTGAACGTCCATCCTTCATTGGGGATGGAGTCCTCGACCACTAACAACGGCGGCGGAATAGGAAAAGACATAAGATAAAAAAAATTAAAAAAAACCCTAATCTATTTTTATATTTTATATATGTATTTGACTCGAAATAGAATCTACCTTGAATTCTTTTTGCTTTTTGATTGCTATTGATGCGTAAAAAATACAAAGAATTTAATATGGCTTTTATAATCTAATTTACAAGATTTTTTTATTTTTTATTTTGTCCTTTATTTGCTATTTTCTCTCTGTCACATGTTCTTTCAACAAATCTAGAAGGTGCCTTGTACGAATGGGGCGAAGGTGCCAACGTGGCACTGGAACGGTGGCCGACGTGGCACCGGAGTGGCCATCGAAGTTGGGTAGGAGCGGCACTAAAGCTAAAGGCTCCTAGGGTTTAGGATATTATGGGCTTGCTATATTTGGGCTTGGATTAGGTTGATGTATTTGGGCTAATTTTTTAGTTGGCTAGGGTTATTGGATTATTATTTTTTTGTTTTTGGACTTTGGATTTATTATTTGTATTTGGACTTTTTATTATATATGGGTTTTAGTTGATTTATTTTATTGGACTTATATATATAAATTGGGTTTTTTTAAACGGGCTGGATGAAATTGGGCTCATTCAAGCTTTTTTTTGGGGGTAAATTACAAAAATGATCACTGAACTTTGGTGAATTTTTTTCCATTGAACTATGAATAGTTATATTCTGATTGCTAAAGTTATCGACTTGTAATGTTTTAGTCACTCATTTGTTAATGACGAAAAAGTGAGGTGGCACATTAATTCAAGGGTTAATATCCAATTTTGTTGAAAAATATGAAATTGAAAATTTGGTCCCAGAGAGAGTGCTCACTTACCTACCCACCAAATTTGTATGGATATAGTTTCAATATTTAAGTGTTGATAATTTATTGAACCTTATATTTGGGATATGCTGATTACATGGTGAAAATCTAATCTGTTATGGAAGATCATGCTACTTGGAAAAATAAATATCGTTAAGACTGTAACAACCATTAATGGATAAGTGACCAAAACATTATAAGTCGATAATTTTAGTGACCAAAATGTAAATTTTCATAGTTCAATGACAAAAAAGGAAATTTCATCAAAATTTGGTGACTTTTTTTGCCTTCCAAAGCTTAAATCGGAGAATAAAAATGTGCTCAAACTCACATCCGCCTATATTAACAAGAATATTGAGCTTTTAGTAAAATATTATTGTTGTCTTTTAATTTTATTGAAATTAGATTTTATTACCAAGCTTTGCTCGGATCTAAAAATTTGGTTATAAATTAATTATTTAAATTATAGTAAATAATTAATATTTAAGTATCTAATATTTATATTTATGTAAATAAATTTAAAAGTATGTTCTATTAATTATATTAAATTACGCAAAATATAAACTAAAATGCAAAGTATATGATTCCTTCAACCTCTTTACATAATGCTATTTAAATAAATACTTTGAATAATATGTATCCACCCGCAAGTCATTGCATGAATAAAATTGTTTAAATATATCATTGCAAATGCAGATCTTAAATAATTATTTGAATAATTTATTATTTTTCAATTGTAAGTTAGGAGCGTAGTTAGAGGCTAGTAGGGAGGAAAATTTTTTAGTTAGAATTTTAAAAATTTTAAATTAATAAAAATAAAATTATACCGTGACACTTTATAAATGATAAAAATTTGATTTAATCTTTTAAAAATTATAAAGATATATACTATTAAATTCTAATTTAGCTCATGTTATAAGTTAACATGCATGCTTATCAACTCTCCAATCATATTATTTAAAATTATGTAAAACAATTATTTGAATAATTTGATTTTTTTTAGCTTTCTTCATAATTGATCGAACACAAATCCTAATGAAATCACAATTAACATGTGTACTAACTCTTTTAGATATATAATTTAAAAATAAAATAAAAATAATTTAGTAATAAAATATTTTTCTTTAAATTAAATCCTTAAAACAATTTATTTAAATATTTAAAGTGATATCATTATGGACCATAAAAATAAACATAAATTTTTCATATGAATTGAATCAATATAGCAAACTATGATACATATATAATATTTAAAAAATAATTATAATCCAACACTAAAAATAAGATAAAAATGCAAAAAAGAATGTAAAACTACTATACGAAACATAAATTAAATTATTTGCAATGTCCTCAACAAGCAAACAAGTTAATTGTTTTGGGGTAATTCACTTTATAATATTTCTCTCGATTGGGATAATTATTTTCTAATTTTGACTTTATAGACGTATGATTTTCTAACATGTAGCATGTTTCTGATCTACCTCTTAAAGAATAAGTGTTGAATTTCTCCTCTGTACAGAACATAAGTAGGGTATCACTTGATCTATGTCAGTTTTATCACTGATTATTTAAAAAGCTATCATACTCCTTCAATGACCAACCATGACAAGACAACTGTCAATGTCAAGACCTAGTGTCAAGAGATGGACATCTTCGCCTATAAAAAAACTATTCTTGGCTTTGGGAGTTCTAGTTCTTTTTCTTCAACCTTCCTCTTACATGTCATATACTTCTTCTTTCTTTTCCTTCAATAACTTTCAGCATCTTATCAGCGTGTGAATCGTCTCCTTTCTCCTTCCACCTTTTTTGACAATCAACGTTATTGATTTAAGGAACATCAAGTACTTTAGTTGATAAATTTATTTAAAATTACCTTTTTTATGAACAAATAATAATATTACCGTTAAATGTTAATCTTTTATAAAACAATAAATAAGAATGTTATCGTCTCAACAGAATTAAACCTAAGAATCAACACAATGAGAGATTTTTGACAAGAAAACTGGGTGCATTGTAGGTGCATGTAGAAGTCATTATCAAACAGCTGTTTTGAAGAAATGTGAAGAACATGGGTCTTGAATTGCAGCATTAGGCAAACAGAGCAACCTTCACAAAACAAGATGTAAGAAAGTGTGTTGTATATATGTTGGACTATTTTATATTTATGACAGAATTCCAGTACTGTCTTGGTTTTCACTGCGTACGTACAACCTGAATTCGTCTCCAAATGTTTCACAGTCCATCATGCATGCGAAAAAGAGATTCAGGCAATTGGAAATTTTAAATACCTTCAATAACGAAAAGAATATGAACTAAAACATTCTTCACAGCAAAACAAACAAAATCCAACCATATAAACCGAGTTACTATAAAAAAATTTAAATATAAATTTTTTTAAGACTAATCACAACTGCCTCCGTAGCATAGTGGTAGTGCGTTCGCTTCGTAAGCGAAAGGTCGCGAGTTCGATCCTCGCCGGGGGCTAAATTTTTAAATTTTAGATCAGTTTCGATGTTAAAAGCAGTCACGCAACGTTGCCAGAGGCTTCAAAACAAGTAATTGTTTTGTCCTTTTTCCATTGTTTCAAGAAATGTTGGACCAATGGTCGCTGTCCAGTTTTGTATGTTCTTTTGGGCACAACATGTTCGAAGTTGAGTGAGACATGCTAAATGTAAATGTTAGAAATTTTGTATTAACTAAAATTTTTTGGAGATGAAAGTTAGAAATTTTATGTTAAAATATTTAAAATGACTTGTTATTTCTTAGGGAGTTAAAAAAATGTAATTTTTATATTCAATTAAAAACTAAAACAGATTAAATCAAAATATAAACTTTTAAAAGAGTTTTAAACGGGTAGGGTAAATTGTCCAATTGGTTATCGAATTTTTAGGATATTTTTATTTTGATTATTCAAAATGAAATCTTAATAATTATTTTATCTAATATTTGCGGCGTTTTATTTAGCTTTTTAAATGTTAAATTTATAACCACAGTTAATAGTAAATATTACATCATATTTATACTTTCATTTTGGTTATCTAACTTTTAGGTCAATTTTATTTTGGTTACTTAAAAAAATTATTTTTTAGTATTGATTGGGATAAAAAAAAATGAAAGATTAACACAAAAAAAAAATAGAAAGTAAAATAATACATTAAAAATTATCAAATTATATTTGTTTATCGTATTTTCAAAATTTTAATTTTTTTACAATTTTAGAATTTAAAATTTAAAACATAAAAATCAATTAAATAAATTGTTGAAAATTTTGTATTCCTTAATATCGTCAACTCATTTGTTACTATAATATTAAAATTAATTAAATTAATCTCCTAAATTTTAATATTTTATTTTATGTTTCCATATTATTCTTAACGAAACCAACTCAAATAATTTATATTTAATAATTTTCTATAAAACTTAAAACTTCTTTTGATTATATAATCTTGATCTTCCATGTTGAGCTAAAAAAAAAAAAAAAATCCTTGCAATTAATTTATTGCTTGTTCTTCATTTAAGTAAAGATGTAATGAAATTATTTTGGGTTATGTTGGGCATGAAAGATAAAATTAATTAATTGTAATGATTTTTTAACTTAGCATGGAAGATTCAAGATCATTTATTCAAAATAAATTTGGGTTTATAAACATTTATCAAAAATGATTTATTTAAGTTGATTTTAATTTGGACCAATAAAATAACATTTTAAATTTTGTAAGGAGATTAAATTAATTAATTTACTTAATTTCAATATTATAGTAACAAATCGATTGACAGTATTAAAAGATAAAAATTTTAGGTAAAAAGACCTCTCCAAACCTTTCAATTTCGAAATTAAGCAAATTAGTCACTCTCAAGAAAATTGGAGCTATTTAATTCCTGTCAATTTTGAAAGTGAGCAATTAAGGACAATTAGTCAGACGTTAATGTCTTTCGTCAATTGTATATAATTTTGATTGGTATAATGACAAATTTAGCCCTCGATGTTTACATGTTAAGGACAATTAAGGATGAAAATTTTCAATTTCTTCACTAACGTTTTAGATCATTTCTATTTTGATCACTCACATTTTAGATCGTTTCTGTTTTGGTCAATTTCTGCTAAATGGTTAACGAAAGTGATGATGTGGCATTTTTCTAAATGATATAATAACACATTTAGTCATCAATACTTACACATTCTATCAATTGATCCTAATTCTAAATAATTCAATAAATTTAACCCTCCACATTTGGAAATTCTATCAATTTGATCCTCAAACACATATAATTAAATATAAAAATTATATATTATGAAAAAGTACAAAATACAATATTATTTATATAAATAATATTATAGGTGTTAATCTATAATTATAATTATAAGGCTCAAATATGCATTTAATCCCAAGCTGGTATTTGAATTTTCATTCCGTCAAGGATTTTTGAACTTTTTTTTTTTTGCAGCGATGTTATATATAGGACACATGACATTGATGATGCATGATATATATTTTATAAAAATATTTAAAAAATTGAAAGAATATCTAAAAATCATATAAAATTTTTAAAATATAAAAAATATAAATTGGGAAAATATATATATCTAAAAAAATCAAATTATTACAAAAAAAAAATCTAAAATTCAAATTAGAACAATTGAAAACCCAAAAAAATTACATCTTTTTCTAAATAAATTGCAAACAAATTAGATGATGATAAATTTTATAATAAATTTTATGCTTAGAGATGGGTGAAGATTATTACATGATTCTTCAAGTTGACAAGAATGTATAAGATGATGATTTGATCAAGGCTTATAGGAAGCTTTTTTCGTTTTTCTTTTTTTTATTATTAATTATTTGTTAGGTTTCATGTGAAAAAATGAGTTCCTCTGTTGAAAATGCAATTAGCACGATCATGAATGAAGTTTATAAAAATCACAAATTTATTGAGCTTTAGGGTTTTGAGTTTATCAAAATCACAAATCTATATATAAGTTTATCAAGATTTAGTTATATGTGTTTAAATATAATTAAATTTGTATTTAATTATATGTGTTTGAGAATCACATTGATAAAATTTGCAAATGTGGAAAGTTAAATTTATTGAATTATTTAGAATTAGGATCAAATTGATAGAATGTGTAATTATTGAAGACTAAATCTATTATTATACCAGTTAGAAAAATGTCATATCATCACTTCCATTAAACATTTAATGGAGAGTGACTAAAATAGAAATATCTAAAACGTGACTGACCAAAATAAAAATAATCTAAAATATTAGTGGCTAAATTGAAATTTTAAATAGTTAGTGACCAAAATAGAAATATGGTTAACTATAGTTTACCCTTGTTTGTGTGTGTGTGTGGAAGGGTTGTTTTGGTTTTTGGGTAAAGGAACTAAAATGGCAGACTTCTACGATACTGTCACGCATTTAAGTTAGATCCTAAGTTGGGTCATAAATGGTTAGTCTGTTGGTTTTTTTAAAATATTTGAATATTAACCTAAATCAACCAAATTGAATTAAAACATTTTTTATTTAATAATCTTTAAAAATGAAATTAATGTGTATTGGGTGAGTACTTACTCGAATTTAAGTGCTCTCTCTGGTAAGTCTTCGTGCGTTACTTTTCTTTAATAAATATTGCTTATTTAAAAAAAAGAAAATTTTAAAATAATGATTCAAATTTGAGTGTGTGATTATTTTGTAATAAAATGGTAAAATAAGTGATTAAAATATAATTTGAGATAAATAAAAGTGATTGTTTTTGTAGTTTACTTTAAAAAAATCGAATTATGAACCACATGTAATGGCTTAATAGTAAAAAATATTTACTACCCCAAGTGTAATCTCGATTCGAGTCGCATTAATCGAGTTGATTGTTCAAGTTTTACCCTGTTATTTTAATTCACAAAAAAATCGAATAATGAAAAATAGAATAAAATTAACATTTATTATTTAAAAATATTATTTTACTCAAACTCATCTTATTTGTCACAAATTTATCCAAACTATATTACTTATAATAATTTTATTCAAGTAGGGAAGGCGTGTGCTGTTTTTATTTATTTTTAATTTTTTATTTGAACATTACAGGCAACCCTGGGCAAGGGCATCGCATGTCACGGTGAAAATTTAAGAAGCCCCGCTATCTAAGGAAGAAGATAAAATGAAGCAGCTAATGGATAACATATAATAAAATAATGAAGTATAAAATTTGAAATTAATAATATTAATATAGAATAATATGCACAAAAATATTTTAAATTGTGAATAAAAAATTTTAACAGATAAATTTTTGAGATTGGGAATATTAAATGCACTCTAATTATTTATTATGTCATTATCTTTTTTTTAGAAATGATATCGAGTTAATTTATGACACTAACTTAATCAATGACATTATCAATATTAGATTATGAAACACTTCAATGTGAGTGAAAACAATTATGTAATATATTTATTAAAATTGACATAAAAAACCAAATATTATTTTAGTTGAAATGGTAAAATTGAAAGAGTATGTTTTGTGGCTCGGATTCAAATCCTATCATTAGTGATAGGGATAACGGACCAAGATAGTATTCAAATTGTTTGGACAAAAAAAAATTGAATTGAAGAGGAAAAACCCTAACTTGGCAAATAAGCAACCTGAAACACAAGGAAGCAAATAAGAGTTAGATGAAAGCAACAACAATAAAGCAACTAAAAGAAAAAAAAAACAAATTCAAGATCAAAGAATAAAGATTCAAAACAATAAATAAAGAAAACAAAAATTAAAAGGTGAAAGATGGATCGAATAAACCAATATGGATAGAAAAATAATTTTCTAATTGAACCCTTTGAAGAAGATTTCCTGACAAGCTCAACCAATGACTCTAACTAGGCCCCTAACATTGAACCCTAGTAAATTGGAAGATGAAGAATTCTCCCACGAGTTCAAAGAGAAAACCAATAAAAAAAAAACCTACTTGTAAAAAAAAAAAAAAAAAAAGAAATCTCACTAAGAGAAATAACTCAAAAAAGTTAAATTTATTAATCAAGGTGTATGTAAATGGATAATGAATAAATCTTTATATAAGCTAGATAAATAATAAAACTCTAATGAATCTAAACAAAAAGTAGTTTTAGTGGAACTAAACTTTCTTGCTGACTAAGAAATATAAAACTTCTAAACAATTTAAAATACTTAAAAATATCCTAAAATTAAAAATAAATAAATAATAAAACATAATAAATACCTCATATTAAAATTAAGCCTAAAACTTGAACCCAATGTGATTTAAACTCGAATTAAAGCTAGGAACTCATAAATTCCTATAACAATCTTATCTAGAAATTCTACTCACATAATATTCACTAAAACGACCATAACTTCAGATTTTAAACTCAAAATTGAGTGATTCAAAGTGTGTTTCAAAGATAAGAGATAATTATTTAAACTCTATGAAGACATCTCAACCCAAAAATGCCAAGATCAAATCCAAAAAGTCATTACAAGTTGACTAATTTTTCAAACTTGAAACTTAACAGCTTTGGTGAATTAAATTTAATAAATTTCACCCCATTTATGCATGTATCATTCCACCTTTCCTTGAAAATATTCGTCCTCAAATTAGGGTTAGTAAAAACAAAATCATTTTTCTCCATTGTATAGGTTCTTTCTTTCTTTGTGTTCTCTTTTTCAATGTGAATTGAACTTTTTAATTTTACCTCACAAGAATTTTCACTCACCAAAGTTTGAGTATCAAATTGACTTTTATCACTCAAAATCTCTTTTCTCTCTGTCTTTTTACATGAATCATCCTCATTTCCCTTTAACCCCTCACCAGAATTTTGAACATTAAGTTCATTAGAATACAACTCCTTAGGAGGACAATAAAGGTCTAACTCGTCCAAACTCATGGACCCTAGGAAACAATTCTCAATATCAACTTTTTTTTTATACACAAAGTGCGCTATTACTATCATCATAGCTCTCACTATCACTATCAAATTCTTTTATATCAACTTTGGAACAAGGGCCAATCCTAGATCTAGTCTCAACAATAGGCTCATTCATATTGTCATCATCAATGGTAGCACTAAAAGGTGGAATATGGATCAAATAAACTGATGGATATGGATACAAGGATAAATGTCCAATTGAACCCTTCAAGAAAGATCTCTCGACAAGCTCAACCAATGGCTCTAACCAACCCCTTAAGGCTAAACCCTATAAATTGGAGGGTGAAGAGTTCTCCCACGGCTTCAAAGAGTAAACCAAGAAAAAAAACTACTTCTAAAATAAAAGAAGAGAAAAAAAAATAAAAATCTCACAAAGAGAAATGACTCAAAGTGTTGAAATTTATTAATCAAAGTGTATGTGAATGAATAATGAAGAGGCTTTTATAAAGGATAGTTAATTACGTCAAAATAAAACACTTAATTAGAATGAAACTCTAATTAATTTAAATAAAAAGTAGTTTTAATGAAACTAAACTTTCTTGTTGATTAAGACACATAGCACTTCTAAACAACTTAAAATATTTAAAATATCCTAAAATTTAGAATAAATAATTAAATAATAAAACCTAATAAATACAATATTGGGCTCATATATAATTAAATCTAAGCCTAAAAATCGAACCCAATATGATTTAAACTCGAATTAAAGCTCGAAACTCGTAATTTCTCGTAATAATCCCATCTAGAAGTTTAACTCGCATAGTTTTCATTAAAACTGCCATAACTTGAGATCCTGGACTTGAAATTGAGTGATTCAAAGTGTATTTCGAAACTAAGAGATAGCTTTTCAAATGCTATGCAGACTTTTCAACCCAAATATGCCGAGATCCCATCCAAAAAGTCGTTGTAAGTGGACTGATTTTTCAAACTTGAAAATTGACAGGTTTGATGAATTGAATTTAATAAATTTCACCCCATTCGTGTATGTATCAATAAACAATTTTTTTTTTGGATTTTATATAAAAAGACAAAAATATCGTTAGATTAATATTTAATAGTTTATTAAAATAAGGGCCTTCTGATAATTTAACAACTGAGACCTAGTTATAGGTGACACTAACTCAGTCAAAAACTTTATATATGATACTAAAAATTTTATAGCACGTTTATACATGTGAAAACTACACATTTAAAACACAAAGGTGTATTTGGTTAAAAAAATCTATTATACCTATAAATAAAAAAATTAATTTTATTAAAACAATTACTCGATACTTATAAATAAGAATTCTAATTCCATTAAGAGATATTTATTACATAAATTTACATAATTGTAAATAAAAAAATTTAGATTTTATATTGGATTGTATTTAAATTATTATATTTCATTAACCAAAAATAAAAAATAAATTAAATTTAAATTTAAATAGTAAATTGTAATTATTTATATAATAAGTAACTTTATATTGTATTACTGAATATTTAAAATTTTAGAAATAATACATTTATATACTCTAATCAAATGTATTATAATTACTTTAGTTAAATATTATCTACAAACTATTATGGTTAATTTATTGCCAAATTAAAAAAAGGTAAAAATTGAATAGTGAAGAATTTAATTTACAAATTAGAAATCCTATCACATGTATATGCGTGTGAAAATCTCAAATTTAGAATAAAAATACGTGTTTAAAAATAAGATACAATAATTAATGAAATTTATGATTTAAAATAATTAATAACAACCCATGAAATATGTATGTTATTAAAATGAAAAAAATAGATTAAATAGTTTATCATGATATTGTCATTAATATTGAGCCGGTGTTAAGTTCATAGATGGAGGTAATAGAGTATGCATAATAAAATTAAATTGTATAAAAATATAAAAAACAAAACTTTATTTGAGTGATAAATTAAATCTTTTGCTAATGCAATAACTCACCATATGCATATTTTTATTAGTTTTTTTTAAAGTGAAAAGATTAAAATACCCTCGACTAATATTACTTATTTTCATTACAGAAGTGCATTCCTGTAATTTCATAACATAATTGGTGCCCATATCAGAATTTGTGTCTGTTTGACTCGTGACATCAATTAAATTAGGAGTTTAAATAATAGTATAGATATATCAATTTTTTCTAATATGTTCAAAGGATTTAATAATAATTAGAAAAAGTCTTTATTAACACTATATGTAATTGATCAAATTAATCGATATAGATTAATTATGGTTATTAGTTATTAATTTGATTAATGTTTCTTAATATTAATTATATGAAGTGAACTATGTTTTACATGAAACATGGTAAAAATGATTTTATTATGATTTTAAAAATGTTTATTATTATAATATTTGAATTGTTAAATAAGTTAATTTATTTTAATTAAGTTCAACAATTGAAATAGCAGATATTATTTTACCCTAATTATTGTAATTAAAAATACATTATTTATATTATAATATTTGAATTGTTAAACAAGTAAATTTGTATATAATAAATTTAAAAAGTATAAAAATATAAAAATAAAGTTTTAATTGAGTGGTAAATTAAAAATTTTACTAATTTAATTGGTATGAGTTCGAATCACATCACATGCATATTTTTATTGGTTTTTTGAGTGAGAAGACTAAAATACCCTCAAATAATATTTATTTATTTTAATTATAAAGTGTTCGATTGATTTATGGTACCAACTCAATTAAGAGTTTAAATAATGGTATAGATGTATCAATTTTTTTATAATTTGTACGAATTATTTAATAATAATTAGAAAAAGGTTTGTATTAACATTTTATTTAATTGATCAAATCATTTGTTATAGATTAATTATTATTATTATTAGTTATTATTTTGATTAATGTGGCTTTATATTAATTATATGAAGTAAACTATGTTTTACACTGAATATGATAAAAATGTTTTAAATATGATTTCAAAATGTTCATTATTATAATATTTGTATTGTTAAAATAAGTTGATATATTTTAATTATGTTCAACCATTAAAATAGCTGATATTATTTTATCCTAATTACTGTAATTAAAGATACATTATTTAATATATTATAATATTTGAATTGTTAAATAAGTTTAAAAAATTTAGCAAGTAAATTTATTTAACCAAATTAAGTCTCTGAAGTAAACTATGTTTTACGTATGCGATATTAGAGATAAATTTTAATTAGTGTCAAGTTAATTTGTAACACCAACTCAATCAATAATATTATTATTAATATATACAACTGATGGAAGTAATAAAGTATATATAATAAGATTAAAATGTATGAATTAAATTAAATAAAATTTTAGTTTAGTGGTAAAATTAATGTTTTATCAACTCAAATGGTATGAGTACAAATACATTTTTTATTGACTTTTAAAAAAAATTAAAACATCCTCGAATAATATAATTTATTTTAAATATAGAATGATAATTTTTACAATTTTTTTGACCAAATTCACTTGTCACATTAAATCGGTTAAAGGCTTAAATAATAGTATATTATAATATGGATAGACAAACAATGTGGATGAAAAAAATTTGTGTAATAACGTAAAAATATATTGAAAAAAGTCTAAATAAAGATTTGAGTGGTAAAGAAATTTTTTTATAGATGCTAGTGGTATGACTTCAAATCTCTAACATTTATAAATTTTTTATTGGTTTTTAGAAAATAAGAAAGCACATAAGTACCATTGTAATATTACAATTTATTTGAAATAGATAAGGTTATTTTAATAATTTTACTTGACTGGGTTGGTGGGTTCAGATCTTAATAGTTATAAATTTATCATTGGTTTTTGTTAAATAAGAAAAAGGCAAAAATATTATCATAATAATATAGTTTTATAAAATTATGTAAGATTGTTTTAGTAATTTTACTTGAATGAGTTGGTGTAAGTTGACTCGTGATGATAATTTTGTCACACACTTAGATAATAATATAGATATTACGCACCAAAAAGAAAAATATTATATTATATAAGTTAAAATATGTCATAAGTCATGGTCTTTTTCACAAGTTTGGAGTTTAGTTTCTTTACTATTTTTTTTAATTTCAAAATTCATGTACAATTGTTAAAATAAATTTTTTATTAAATTTGTTAATTTGACATTTTGAAATTACACATATTCACTTGATAGTCATGTAATTAAAAAAATGACTTTGTAATGAACTTAAATTTAATAAAATAATTCTAAAAGTGTTAACAGTTGGACCTAAATTTTAAAATATGAAAAATAAAAGAACTAAATTCGTGGAAATAAAAATACAAGGGCTAAATTCCAAATTTATTAAGAGTACGAGACTTATTTAATATTATATTATAGGGTAAACTACAAAAATAGTCACTTTTAATTGCTTTAGATTACATTTTAGTTACTTATGTTTGAAATGTTACGTTTTAGTCACTTATGTTAACGTTTTGTTATGAAGTAGTCACTCTGCCGTTAAGTTCTATTACCTCCCTAACGACAATTTTATGTGGCACTCTAATGGGTTTTAAATGCCAACTGGGATGAGAATAGTTTTTTTCAATCAAAATGGAAAATAAAACTAAAAGAAAAAGGAGATGGTTGGTTTTTCATTTTCAGTTCAAGGTGTAATTAATTTAAAATTTTCAATTAATTAAATTTATTTAATTAAAAACATATTCTCGACCTAGTTGAACATCCAAGTTGACATTTAAAACTCATTTGGATTGCCACGTAGAGCTGTCGTTAGGGAGGTAACAGAGTTTAACGGCAGAGTCGCCACTTTGTAACCAAACGATGACGTAAGTGACTAAAACATAACATTTAAAACATAGATGACTAAAATGTAATCTGAGGCAAACAAAAGTAACTATTTTGTAATTTACCCTATATTATTTATATTATATTATATTACAAGGTGATAGGTATGTGGAAGACAAAGACGGCAACCAAAAACGTCAGAATCTTCTCCAGAAAACAAAAGAACGCCATGAGAAACAGCTTAGCCTTCCATAGATTGCATGCACCCAAAACCCAACAAGTAAGTACCATCAACCGAAAGGAAAAACAAAAACTGTTTTCGTTTTCATAAACGATGTAGTTTCCATTGTTGCAGAGGAGTAAATTTGGAGTGGTGCCGCCATGGGTGACTGTTATGTATAACTCCGTCTTCTTTAACAATTGTGTTCACCACCCAAACGAGAAGAAGAAGGAAGTGGACAAGTTTTGCATCCACTGTCTTCAATCTTTCTGCTCTCATTGCCTTCCTTCTCATGCTTTTCAAAAGCACATCAAGGTTGCCTTTCTTCTCCAAAATTCTCCCACCATTTTTGATCTTTTATTCATAATTGCATGAATAATGGAATAACAAGTTGAATTCTCGACTAATTATTATTATGATCTAATATCGAGATCAAGATTCGAAGATACATCTACAGTGACGTGATCAACCGACAAGATTTGTGTAAGCTCTTCAATTGTTCTGGCATCCAGGTCCGATCATCTCTATAGTTTTTCTTTTCTTTTTTCCTACTAATTTTATCAATCATTCTCTTTTATGATATGTCATCGTATTTTAATTTCATGCATGGTATACTCTTATGATAAAAAAGATTGCTTCTCCTTTCAATTTGTTTATATAATTTGTGTTTAGATTGGTTTTGTTATTAATGTTATTAATACAATAGATGGTTATTAGTAAATTTATGTTTTGATCACTTAATTTTAAAAAGTTATAAAATGGTTATTGAATTATTCAAAAGTTATTATTTAAGTTACCGAGTTATTAAAATTGTTATTGTATATTTTTCTCTGTTTGTTTTGCCTACACCAATCGAAAGAAGGTCTTATTTTCTTTCTCTTTTTTCAATTTTTGTCATGAAACTGCTTTGAACGTCACAAATTTATGAAGAAAAATCCAAACAACTTTATTCTCTTAACACTAATTGTCAGATCGAATTGAATCTAAAGAATGTTTTACTTGTAGATGTGTATTAATTCACCATACCAATCATCAACTTATCACTTGGAACACACTAATTGTACGTTTTTTTTTTTAAAGTAACAACAGTGACTTAAACAAAAACTTTCAAATAATTTAATGACTTAAATAAAAACTTTCAAATAATTAAATAACCATTTTGTAAGTTTTTGAATTTGGGTGACCAAAACAAAAACTTACTAATAGTTCCATTACCTTGAGTGTAGTTTACTTTTTTCCAAATTATAACCTATTGATCGGGTGTTGAGGAATTACTTGAGTTCACATCATTATTATAAAATAAATGTGTAGATATAAAATAATATTTGACGTTGAGCTAGTGAGAGTTAAAATTTTATTTAATTCTAAACAATCCAATGTCTTTTTTACTATGGGTAAATGTCTTAAATTTTTAACTCAATTAGTATAAACATCGTTATTGAAGAAAGTTATTTCCCCAGCCTTTTTTTTTTTTTTTCAGAGAATTATGGGATTAATTTAACTATTATTATTTATTTATTCTCAGGTTTTAAATATATACAGAGATGAACATAGAGATAAAGATGAAGAAATGTACGTTGGATTGCCATTCACAAAGAAGCCAAGGTTAAGGCAAACTAGAAAAGGCATCCCCCTACATTCCCCATGTTCTAATTCCTAACCTATAATCAGAATGCATAAAATAATGTAGTACGAGTCTTAGCTCGATTAGCACGAACATTGTTATTAATATAAAAGGATGTGAGTTCGAGTATGTTGAAATGCATTATCTTCTTATTTAAATTAGAGAAATTAGAATCAAATTGAGACATAAATATAAATTTCTTCGCGCACCAATTTTAAATTTTGAATTTAAAAATGGAGGCTTTTAAGAAAATTACTTGTGTGATTATTTATAGGCATAATATTAAATTTAATCCTTAATATTTACATCTTTATACTAAATTTGATATTATGCTTTATATATACCAGATATTCTTTCTTTTAAAACTTGCATCGAACTAATCTGAACTTATTTAAGTACAAATTACTTGTTGAGTTCAATAGGCTCAACTCGTTATATTTGGAATAATTTTTCATATGATTGTATATTTTGAATATTATTGTTTATTATTATAAATTTGAAAAAAAGATAAAATTAGTAAAATTTGAATCAATTTTTTTTATCAATCATCAATCTAATTAATTGAATCGAAAATTGACGGGTGCAGACACTCAAATTACCATTAAATAGGAAATTAAAACTAATTAAACTGGTTTGTTATATTTATCAGCCCAATAATTGAACCCAACATAAAATGTGGCCCAACTCTAATAAATAGAAACCCAGTCTAAAAAAGTAAAACTGAAAGCATTTTATATTTGGGTAATGATTTTATCCATGGTTAGTGGAATAAAAAGTTTTCATAAACGTGTTTAAGAAAATATCAAGTGTCTTTTTTTAATTATTTTATTATTTTTTTAATACATCCTGAAAATAAGTGACATAAACCCAAACTTACTCATTGACAATGTATAAGATAATAATGTTTTATTTTTTTATGTATTTGGTATATTATATTCAATATTAATTTGAGTATTAATTCGATTGATATGGGTATTGTTGTCAATGTAAGAGGATATGGGTTCGAATGCGTTGAAGCGCATTATACTTTTATTTATGAATTGGAAGTGACTATGGATAATTCTAGAACTTGTCTAAAAAAAAATATGATCAGAATTTATAATGAAATTGTTTAAAAAATTAATCGATATCTTAACTTTGATAATAGATTTATCACTGATTTAATATATCATTCATATTAGTATTAGGAAATGCAAGCTTAAATTTATATTATTAATGTTTTATTTTTTGGTTGAATTTTAAAATTTAAGTTTCAAATTTTCAATTTTGATTTAAGAATGATAATGTTAATGTTTTTGAATTTTGAGATTTATGTCATTATTGTTATTTATATATTTGTGTTTTTAAATATTTTAAAAAATTATTTGATTTTTTCAAAAAAAAAAAATGTTATTGACAATTGAATCAACGTTCTAACGGATTAAATCAATTAAATCATAAATCAATAATTTAATTAATTTAACCACCAGTGTAATTATGAAAACATTATTTTTTTATATCAATATACTATAACTTATCACCTCTTTTTACTTTCTTTTTTGTCGGAATAACTTCTCATTCTAATTATGGTTTTATTGTTGTTTAATGTTGTAATTTGATTACACTCTCTTGATTGGCCTGGTGGGTAAAAGTTGTTCACCCATATTTGGGTGTGAACCTTCGAGAAAGTAGCAGTAGGCCTTTATTTGGGCACAACTCCCTTTGGATGTAGTGTGTGTGGTGTGGATATGTTACATTTGAAACCTTAACATTTTATTGTTAAGTTCAAAGATTAATATTTATATTAATTGTATATTTTAAAAAGTTCATAAATTTTTTAAGCTTTCCAATATGTTGAACTTTGATCAAATGTAAAATTGTAAGGTAATCTACACTAGTAATTATCCAACCATTAGTAAGTTTTTTGACACTAATTATAGTAATTAAAAATATATCAAATATAAAAATAATTATTAGACACCATTTTAACTATATATCAAGACAAGTAATTATATATCTAATATAAAAATAAATTTATGTATTTATTTATTTAAATGTGTACAATTGAATTAAAAGTAAAATTTTATGTATACATTTGAATCAAAATTAAAGTTTCAAGCGTATAATTGCACCAAATCAAAGTTCATATATGAACCTTATGTGATGGCCTGAGGTGTTCACCACCCTAGGTGTGGTATGGATTCAAATCATATTAGTCGTGTTTGTTGTTTGAGTTTTACCCTATTTTTGTAATTCACCAAAAAAATTCATATATCAAATTACACATTGAACCAAAGTTCGTGTAGTTTTGAGATTTATCCCTGACAACAAACAACACATGGTGGGACTTGGATACACATACATATAATTGAACTTGATGGATCTCGAAACTAGATAATTAGACTTAAGGCTTCTGCCTTTACCGGCTATGCCAAAATTGCATTGAATAATATATATATATATATATATATATATATATATATAAAAGAGATAATATTAAAATATATTAAATTATTAAAAAAATGACAAGAAAAAGTAGTTATCAATATTATATAAAAAATGATGGATTGAGTTGGCATCCTATTCAAATTGACACCTACTCAATTGTAAAATTACTAAAATACTTTCATTGTAAAAGAAGGAAATAATATATTTATAAAGATATTTTTATCTTTTCATATTTTTAAAATAAAACAACTAAAAATCAGTATTTGGAAATTAAATACAAAACCAATAAATTTGAATAAATATCTCTTATCATTTCACTTATAATCATGTATTAAAAAAAATTATAAATAAATTTTTTAATACAAATATTTTTTTGGTACATATAATAGATAGCCTATGAAAAATTACACAGACTTTTCACCCACAATTAACATCCATTACCGCTTGTTGTATATCATCTTCTAGTAACCTGCGCACCAATTACGATGGTTCATCAAGGCGAACTAACCAAATAACCCTATCATCTTCTATTTTTACCAAATGATTTGCCGCTTTATTGCTACCATTTTGGACATATCGAAACCTGACTTGCCAAGCCTTCGAACATCATTCATGAATTGCTCGAATTTCATCAATCTTACTAACTGCCGCTAACTCGTTCCTCAAGAGATCAATCAACAAGGCATTAACACTTTCAACTTCTACTTGATAAAATCCTCTTTCCCACGCGATTTTTAGACCTTCTAACACAGCCTTAGCTTCAATAACAAAAATATCTAACATACCTGTTCTCATTCTAAACCCCGTTAGTCATCCTCCACTCGGTCCCCTGAATGCCTCAGCTATGGCCACTCTCAATTTGTTAACCGACAAAGATCCATCCACATTCAATTTAACCCAACCTTCAGGTACTTGCCATCGCTACATAGTCATTGTCTTACATGCCAATTGCTCCATGCTCCCTTTCATTCTCATAGATTTTGCCTATGCAACCGCTATATTGATGAGCTCCTCACTATTGCGATTCAACCCTTAAAGATGTAGTCATTTCTACTTTTCCATTTAAACCAACAAGTAATAGAGAACAAAGTCGCCCATTCACTCCCATGCATTGCAAGATTACCTTTGTTTGTGAGGTTCCACATCATCCATGAGACTATAGTTGTATTAAAGAAATTTTGCCATTCCTTCTCGGAGACTAATGACTTCCAAACCAATTTTGCAAAGCCAAAATCCCTTACAACATGGATAGAAGATTCTAGTGAGCTTCCACATAGATCACAACACGAATTATTGGTCATTCCACGCCTCAATCGTTCCTCGTTGGTGAGGATTCATCCTTTGTCCAACAACCATAAGAATACCCGAACTTGCTGTGGAGCAACTACCTTTCATATCACCTTGTACCTTTCGTTATTATCATTATCTCTAGGAGCAATAAGATGCTGGTAAGATCCTGCCATCGAGAAATGACCAGCTGACATCCATTTCCAATTGATTTGATTTGGTCTCAATTCCTCTATCGAAAAATTACAAGCAGTAATGTGATCAACAATCCATTATGGCAGAACAGATACTAACCATTGTTTGTTCCAATCCCCATTCCATGAGACCACACAACAAACTCGAATCATCTCATCTAGCTCCCTTGGATTGCTATACTTTTGCTTTAACGGGCCTATGTCCTTCAACCAATTATCATTCCAGAAATTAATCATTTTTCCATCACGAACCGCCCAAATGAGGCCATTTTTCACCTCATCCCATATTTTCGTTAAGGCACCCCACAAAATTACTCCACCAAATATCTGTTGGAATCAGCCCATGAACCTTATACTTATTCCTCAACACCCTAACCCAAAGTGCATCAGTGTTGACAATAAGGTTATAGCCAAGCTTCATTATAAACAACTTGTATTGGTCTTGAATCCTCCTGATACCCAATCCCCTTTTCATTATTGGTTTGCAACAGTCTTTCCAGCTAACTAACGATAGTTTCCTACTAGCTTCGGTCGTGCCCCATAGAAAACCATGAGCTATCTTTTCTATTTCTTTGCAGATCGTTATTGGAATGCTTGCTGTAGCCATGAAATAGTTCGGAATTGTCATTAGAACTGACTTGACAAGCATAAGTCTCCCTGCTAAAGATAACTTCCGTACATCCCATCCATTAAGTCGTTGGCGTACCTTATCGAGAACAAATTGAAAGGTTCCAACCCCAACTCTGTTATGAAAAAAAAGAACTCTCAAGTATTTCCCCAGATCTTATACTTGAATAAAACCGAGCTGATTGCATAAGTTAGCAGTTTCCTCAACAGTCACATTCTTAGAGAAGAAGACTCTTGTTTTTTGATGATTCACCCGATGACCAGAGTAGTGACAAAATGTACTCAACACATTCTTAATACAATTTACCCCTTTTACGTCAACTCAACAAAATAGCACCAAATCATCAGCGAAAAATAAATACGACACATCCGATCCTTGTCGAGAAAGCATCAATTTAATACAAATACTTCCATTCATATAAATTTTTTATTCAAATATCTAGAATTATCTAGAATTATTTTTAAATCTTTAATTACGAAATAAACATGCGTAATTAACAGGTTCTAGGGGCAAAGGCAATATCGCTAATGCTATCAAATTAAGATATAATTGACAGATTCTAGGTGTTATAAAATCTAGTATAATATTAAATATATCTGTATATATAAAAAAATAAGGTTTTACTGTTCCGAGTGGACCTTCGCGAGATGTGAGGTGTAGGAGGAGTTGGACTCTCAGGCACTATTAAGTATAAATCTCTCTCTCTCATCATTCCTCTTTTACTGTTTTACTCTCTACAAATTTTCCTATCCTTTTTCGTGTTTTTCCTCTTAATTTTGCTTTTTGGTTTTGGATTGTCTCTTCTGAATCAGAGAAAACCCTAGCTTTTTTTCTCTTTTATTTCTTTGAATTGGAACGATCAAAAGAAGAAATGGGTTCTGAAGGATCAAGGGTTGTTGGTAAGTCTTCGATTTCCGAAGCCCTAGATTTCTCTCATTTATTTCCCAATTTCCCCCATGTTTTTCGATTATCGGTGACATTTTTTGTTATTATTGTTTGATTGATGGGGCTTTGAAGGGTATATTGAATCTCTGAGATTTTTCTTTTTGGGATAATGTTTGGATTTGATGGAAAAGGGTTTTGGCTTTGATTATTGGTGCCCTTTTGTTTAGTTCGAAGTACTGTTTTGAAATGCTTGAGAATGGATTTGTTGTGCTTGGCTTGATATTCAAGGTGAAACTTTTACGGGCTTTTCTGTTGGAATTTATTACAAGATTTTTATTTTCTTAATGGATTTTATTGCCAGTGTTTGACGGGGCTTCTTTAGAAGTATGAATGATTGAGTTACCCTTTTGTGTGTGTGTGTGTGGAGGGATTGAGATATTGTAGGAACGGAATCAGTGTAGCCAGGGTTTAAATTGCTTTTAGATTTAGTCTCTTTTCATTTGTCCTTCGATTTGTAATCTGTAAAATGCTAACGCGAACACAGATTAAAATATGTTTCTTCTTTGTTAACTCCTTTTCTTTTTTGCTTTCTTTTATGTACTGTTCTGAGTTTAAGTTACAGCCATTATAATATACTATTTTAACTAGTTAGATCTGGTAGCACTCTTTCGTGTACCTTATTACAAATAAGGGATATTGATGTTGATTGAGTGCATTCTGGAAAAAAGAAGAAGCAATAATCCTTAAACAGGTATTACTTTGTTTTCCATGCCTAGGACTTGTAGTATATGGCAGCTACATAATTTAAAAAAAGAAAATCTAAAACAGTGAAGAACCCTACTTTTCCAGGTTAGCTATTCTATTCTACTGTCCTCTAGTTTCTCGGCGGACTTTCAACTGAAGGTGGTCTAATCCATTTTCTTTGAGATTTTATTTTGTTTTCTCTTGATCAGAGTTTGGCTTTAACTTGTCAGTTTGATTGTTCCAGCAGTATTGACAATGGCTTGTGGATTTTCATATTTTTACCTCTAATTGAAGGCATGTATATAATCATAACTATATAATCAGACCATATACAATTAATCATTGAAATTTTGAAGAAAAAACAAACAAACGTGGTTTCATGTCATTCCTTTAGTAATATTTCTTTATTAATGTTTTGGTTTTAGTATAATTTGGAGAGTTTTTAGTTTTTCCTTGCTTCATCTGTCTTGGAAATTTTGCATTTGATCAGAGCTTTACATTTGCAGTAACCAATTTGGTAGGAGATTCAGAGGAAGAAGGGTAATCTTTCATAATTGGTAGTAAGTTTATGTTTTTATTGAATGGCACTAGCTCTGCGTTAACACCCTGATTCTTCTCGTTCACAACTTGCTTCTGTTTCTCTACATTTTTAACTTCTATTTCTTTAAAGCTATAAACTTGCTTGCTGTAAACCCTAAAATGATGTACTCCTTTAATCGAATTGCTAAATCCATCACAAAGCCAGCGATGTACACAATTCACTCAAAATTTGGTAAACCCCAATTGAATCTGACTACCCTTTTCAAAACTCTCTCTACTAAACCTCCCCAAAATGGAAAAGATGACTCTTGGAACGATGCCTGGGAAACAGCTTGGCTCCCTGATGACATTTCTCCCAAGAACAGAGCTCCTTGGGAAGCTGATGTTAACTTCCCTTCTAATGAAGAATCCACAAAAATGGCGATTTCATTGAACGTCGATGCTGAAACCAAGGCATTTGTTGAAGACATGAATGAGAATTGGAATGAGAGACGAAAGTCACCTAAGCAGAAGCTGAAAGAGGAAGCAGATAAGGAGGGGAAAGGAGAGGGTGGTGGATTGTATAGTTTGGAGAACATAAAGAAAGATTATAGGTTGAAGAAGCAGAGAATCCATGCTGGGTTGTGGATGAAGGAGATTGACAAATTGGAAGAAGCTAAATTGGGAGATTCTGCGGATGATATTGATAGATTGCTTGATAGCTGCTCTGAGTATGTCTTTTCTCTTATACACTTTGTTTCCTTGCTATATTGGTTTAATGGGATATTTTGGAAGGGTTTTTGGTTTCTGTTATTTTCCATATTGAAACTTGTCTTCATATCATAGATAACAACATCTTCAGGTTCTACCAGCAATTTATTGTTGTACTTGTGGGATTTAACACATAATGTATATTGTGAAGGATTTTTGACTCTACCAATGTTGACTTGGAGAATTCAAGAGTTCCAAGCTCTTCTGAGTTAAAAACTAAGCCTGATGGTTGGGAAACAACATCAAAAGCTCCTGATGGAAACGTGTGGGAGATGTCACAGAGGGAAGAAGATATTCTCCTCCAAGAATTTGATCGACGAATTGCTTACTGTAAATTCCAGGTGTGTGTGTGTGGTGTTGTTATTTATGAGCTTCTTGTCACCGTTACTTTGGTCTATTGAACTCTAACATTGAAGCTGCTTTTGGTTATTTGAAATTATACAGATAGCTAGTTTTATTAAGACTCACATATTTAGCCGGAGGAGACCTATTGATGGGTGGAAATACATGATAGAGGAGATAGGACCTAATGCAAGGAAAGGCAAGGGCAGTGTTTCAAGGTTACCGAGTTTGTCTGATGCATCGACGCAACCATTTAAGGAGGAGAAGCTACAATTGAAACCTTGATTGGTGGTTCATAATTGACACCTTGAGAGGTCACATAATTAACTCTCCTTCATTGCAGAATCTCTTCATTTTGAGTATGTCTTACAATAAGTACATTGGTTTTCTGTTTATAGTATTAATTATTTGTGTATTATATAAATTTTTATATATTTATGAGTTGGGATGTTTGAGAATAACCTGTGCTGGATGTGTGTTATTGTACTTTTCGTTCTTGTTATATTTTAAGATTGAAGATGAAAATTATTAGTTCTTCTGGCCAGCATCGTTAATCGAGATGGTTTAACCGATCATGCCTACTAATTAATATGTTTGGAATACAAAAATTTTACTATGCATGTGATTCAGTAATACTAATATAGATAGTATAAACTAGAGAAAATGTAGATAATTTTTCATTAGAAAATTCATCCTATATATAGAAGAAAATAATCTAACATTAGTTTCTTATATACTTCGTAGCAATTAGATAATTCTAAAGTATAATGCAATAAACAAAAGGCAATACCATACAAATAGATAAAATAGCATTGTATCGATGGAAACACCAAATTAACAAGTTTGAAGGTAGTTAAATAGAAAATTTCTTGAATGCCATCTTTGAAGAAGTTAAATATAAATATAGAACATTAGCATTAATACAATAAAATCAAATTCGAAGTCAAATACATTTGTTGCAAATGAATATTTTCTTTGCATAAATATATGTGAAAAATTAAGCAATGTGCATACTCACACCATAAACACACAATAAATAAAAATTAAAACATCGTATGAAACTACTAATATGGATTTCAACATCAATTTTATTATCAGTCTTTACATTATCTTAATTTTTCCACTTCTAGTGGTGAAAAGCATTACTATGATCACCGCTTTTATTATTATAGAGCGACTTACCACGTCCACATCCAAGATTACGTATTTTAGATTTATATATTTTTGCATTCATTTCAGAGAATGGAACAGATTTAGTTGGATCAATTATACGACTTTTCGTTTAATAGCTCGTTATTTTATTCAACCTCAAGTAAACATGATATTAACTCACAATATATCTTAAAACATTTTTCACGTTATTACTATTGGAAGAGTACAATTGAAGCATGAAAAGTTGAAAATTTTTTCTAACAAGTTTTCATTAGTAATATTCACCTCACATAGTTTTAGTTGAGAATTTATCTTAAATATAGTTGAGTTAAACTCATTCACAATTTTAAAATTTTGGAAGTTCAAGTGCATCCAATCATATAAGCTTTAGATAGAATTATCATATTTTTATAATCATATATTTCTTTTAAATTATACTACAATTCAAGTGGACTTTTTAGAGTCAAATATTTTGACTTCAACCAATCACAGACAATTTTAATCAATTTCAACTTTTTAAACATATTTAATAACCAAGAATTCAATAGTCATTCAAATCTTTAAGCATCTAAGGATCATGTATAATATAATTCAATAACCGAATCTTTCTCTATCTCTTTCAAAATAAAAATAGGAAGATGTTCACAGTAAGAATGATTTATGATCTTCTCCTTATTTACAATCTCAATATGAGATCCATTACAATGAATATATTTTAAAACTTAATAATTTCTTTGAGACTCACTAAAATATAGTCTATTAACAATCTCAAATCTTTGATCCTGTTGTGTTGTGATACATGGTGATTTTAATTGAAAAAAATAAGGGGTTAACGGTTAAAGTTAATGGTTAAAGGGTTTTTTTGATGCATTTTATAATTTTTTCTAAATTTTAATTTCTTATATTTAAATTTAATAATTTTTATAACTTTTATTGATTTTTATTTTTTATAATTTTTTTGTCACATATCAAGTTATGATTGTTTTAATTGAAAAAATTAGGAGTAGTTAACATTAACGATAAACTGTTAAAGTTAATAATCAAAAGATCTTTTTGATGCATTTGACCGTTTGACTATCCAATTGAGTGGAAAAAATAGAGCTTTAATTTAATTTTTTTAAATTTGAGGATTTGTGTAATAAAATTCAGACAACAATATGAAAGAAACCTCAAGCCGGGGTTTCTACAGTAGTAAACTCAGTTGTTATGTCCACAGTCTGATCCGGGGTGGCCCAATGTAGACGAAGCCTTCGTTTTTAAGCCTTGAATTAGCTTTAGAAGCAAAACCCGGACACAACTGGAGGAGTAAAAAAATGGTGTCGATAATATTGTCTTCTTCAGCTTTACCTACGCGGTCCCTCAACTCATTCCCGACTCACTCGGAACGCTCCAACAAACTCACCTCACTGTCATGGGTCTCTTCCTTTCCCAGTATCAGCATCTCCATTAACTCATTCACGTTCCCTCTTGCTCCTTCTCTTAACAAGGTATTCTTTTCTTTTTTTTTTTAAACATTTTTGTGTTTTGGTTCCTGGGAAAGGAATTTGGATGAAGGAATGGGTTTTTTTATGTTTGATTATGCTGTTATAAGTGTTCTAGGCATGTGAAAAAAAAAATGGTTTAGTGATTAACTATATAAACTTGGAAAAATGGGGTTTAAATTGTTTACTTGATGGCAATTGTAATCTGGGTTTAGGTTGCCTTTCATGTTGTTGCTGAATAAGCATGCTTGATTGACCAATACTTATTTTTTCATTAATTTATTTTGATAGATTATATATGTTTTTCCATAGAGGAATCAGTGTTAGGGGAAGCATTTTGGGTTATAGTTGGAGTCAAAACTCCCTATTCTGCAACTGAGTAAATCAGAGCGTTTAGCAGTTGAATATGGTGATATTAGGTGTTGAAGAGTCTACAAAATGTGTTAGAGCTGACCTGGTAAATAGTAAATTCGATTCCTCGAAATTTTATAACAAAATGTTGTCTCAAAACTGGCCTTTTTGGTTTACTAATTCCAGTTTGCCGGCTGGTTTGTTCCACGAGGTGATGTTTGTAAGACTATTTTATAAGCTTGTCCTTTGCGGCGGAGCCCTTTTGTTGATATACTCTTCTAATTGAAACTCAAAGATGTCTTATGAAGTTGATAAGAGTTACCGGTTTGGTAGGGATAATCTGTTTTCTGTGTGAAAGTAGAGATATATACTATGCCAAATAAAGTTTCATAGTTTAGAAATCGGAACATTATTGTTTGTCTTGAATATGCCTAGACCTAGAAGATTTTAAACAGCCTTTTCTGATGAAGAGATCATAAAATCCTACTTCCATTCTCTGGAGTTAAAGAATATCATGGTGCTCCTGTTTTGATGGTTGAGAAGATATAACATCTTGCCTTGAGGTTTTGTTTTGTTGCTTACTGGCTTGTTCACAGGGGCAGTTAACATCATTGCTAAATTTTACTAGCAAACTCCAAAATAAAATGTTTTTAAGCTTAGGTTTTGTTTAAATTTAGAGAATAAAAATCTCCTCTCATCATTGTTCTTGATGTTCCATGGGGTTGGGTTGGGTTGGGTTTTATTATTGTATGATCAATGATCAAAATATGGGTAGAAGTACCATGGAGGCCCTTACACTAGGAGTCAAATTGCATGTTGCCCCTTCTACTAAAAGAATGGGCAAATTAGTCCTTGTAGATTAGATCAATGAGCAAACTAGTCCTTCTATTAACAATTTCATCAATTTTTACTGTTAAAAACTAATCCTTATACGTTAGCATAAGGTACACATGACAAGCCACGTGTAACTGTCTAGTTATTTTGTTAGCCACACTAGTTTTTAGCAGTAAACATTGATGAAAATTTCAACATAAAGGACCAATCTGCCCTTTGATCTAACTTATAGAGACTAATTGGCCCATTTTTTGATTAAAGGGGGCCAAATGCAATCTGATTCTTAGTACAGGGGCCTTTATGGTACTTTCACCTCAAAATATGTGGACTTGTGAACTCATATGCACAATTTGTCCTTTTGAGTAAAGCATAATGCATCTGACTGATAATTTTACTCACTCTTTTTAATCCAAAGGGATCTTCGTACTATTTAACACTTTAGGATCCGAAATTGTTCGGATTTTGGCTTTCATGTTGAATAGTTGGAAAGATGTTTGCTTTGATTTGTTCTGTGATAGTAAGTTATGATTTCCTGTTGTGTATATTTAGTGGACAATTCACACACTGAACACCGAGTAAATCCGTTGATGGAAGCAAAAAGAGAATCCAAGTTAATTTTGTTTGGCATTTATGTTTAGGGTCCTTTTGTTCAAGCTGCCTGGACCAGGAGATCACGTGGTGAAGCTGCAAAGCAACCCAATAAGAAATCATGGAAACAAAGGACAGACATGTATATGAGGCCATTTCTACTAAATGTTTTCTTTTCGAAGAAATTTATTCATGCAAAAGTGATGCATCGAGGTACAAGCAAAGTGATATCAGTCGCAACCACGAATGCCAAGGATCTTAGAAACAATTTGCCATCACTCACGGACCACAATGCATGCAGAATAATCGGGAAACTTATTGCTGAACGATCACAGGAAGCCGATGTGTATGCAATATCTTATGAACCTAGAAAGGGTGAGAGGATTGAAGGTAAGCTAGGCATAGTTCTTGACACCATTAAGGAGAATGGGATCATATTTGTATGAGCCAATCACTCATTGGTGTAGTAAACTAGCTTATTACTGAGCTGTGGTAATGCAATCAATATTTGAGCCTCTTGATGTTAGAATAGAATCATTTTTGTGTGAAATGATGAATGTTGTATTTGTAAAACACCAGCAAATGTTCTGCCAAAACTATGTAATATTGTGAGCTAAATTAAGATTTAACATTCATACAACATAAGCTCTAAACAATAACAGAAAATGAAGCACATCAATCTTTGTCCTAATTATACATTCTCATTTCTTCTTCTCAAACTCAAACCAAAAAATTGAGTCAAATCGAAAATTCGGTTCGGGCTTTTAATAGATCAGTTCAGTTTCAATTAGATGATTTCATTGAACAACATCAATTCAATTTAGTTTTAATTTGTTTCATAGCATATCGAAAAGTAAAAAGAAATTTAAAATTTTCAAAACAAAAACCCTAAGCTCAATATATAAACCCATTTAAAACTCAAAACAAAACCCATTGTTTCTAAATGTTAAATGTAGCTTTTATTATGCTTTTACATATTCTATAATTAAATAAAAAAATTAAAATAAACCCTAAATATAATTTCAAAGTTAGCCTCTTACGAATGCTTCGCTTATTTATTATTGTTGTTAAAATTTTAAAATTTGGATTATCATTATTAACATTTTTAAGTTGGGTGCTTTTTTGCCATCATTACACATTTAAAAGTTATAAAATATAAATAATTTAACATTTGATCATATTCAATGAAGATTGAGTGTGATTAAATCAAAGCTGAATTAGATTTTTCATAAACATTTATAATTATAGATTTTACAAATTATTTTTTAAATAAATGTATTAATTGAGATTTTATGTATAATTAAAAAAATTAAAATTACCAAATAATGTCTAAGGAGCATAAAACAAAGGTAATTTCATCTAATTAAAGTTGAATAGTCTAAATCTAAAAATAAATTTATCTAAATAAAATTCAAAATCTCAAAGCACAAAAATAATATGAAACTCAAAATTCGTACCGAACTAATTTAGTATGGTTTGGTAATATCCAATTTATTATTACCACTGATTCGATATCGGTTCGAAAAAAAAAAAACCCAAATACTTTAATTTTTGATGACCGGTATCACCCTTAAATAAAGTTTTGATTCTTTGAGAATATTTTTTATTTTAGGGATCAATTTAGAATAGGAAATACTTTGGGTATGTATAATGAAATTAACCCAATATTGAAATTACTATTGTCTCCTTCAAAGACGATCACCCCTTCTCATCGTCTCAAAAACCCTAACCTGAAAAGTTAGCTCTTTTGCTTCACTATTGACAAGTGAACAAAAAATGGTTTCGCAAATGACGATCTTGACCCGAACACGACTCCTACTCCGAGTAAGCCAAGCCAAATCCATTTCCACCTTCCCTTTCTTCTCTCAAGAACCTCAACTTGCCGAGTCAGCCCACACGGCTGAAACTCAAACCACCCCTCTCCCTCCCAACCCAGCCTCCGGCAGCCCCCTCTACCACGAGAACTGGCGAGACCCAAACGCAGCCAGAAAAACAACCTCCCTAGCGCAATCCCTTATTCCCCTCGGCTTCCTCGGCCAAACTCCTGTCCATCGGATTCAATACCTCTCCCAAACCCTTGATGCCCCCGCTTTAATGAACCATTTTGCCGATTTGATGACTCAGCAACGATGGACCGACGTGAAAGAGCTATTTGAGTTCTGGGTTCGATCGCTGGATAAGAATGGGAAGCCAAATAAGCCTGATGTGAATCTTTATAATCATTATTTGAGGGCTAATCTTATGATCGGAGCATCGGCAACTGATTTGATTGATTTGGTGGCGCAAATGGACGAGTTTGCCATTGTTCCCAATACAGCGGCCTTTAATTTCGTTTTAAAGGCTATGAAGCAAGCTAAGGAAACTGAAGCCGCTAAGAAGCTGCTTGAACGGTTAGTTATAGTAGCACTATGCTTCTCAAATCCTCTCTTTTAAAGCCCTATGTTCTTTTTTGGGGTGTTTTGGATAATGGTAGGTTACCTTTTGCTTGAAAGTTCCATAAATATTTGAGTTAATAAATGAGACGGGATATAACTAAAAATGTTTCTAATTTGCTGCTAAAGTTTGTTTCTTTGCATTTCGTAGCAGTGAGCTTGGATTAATCTATAAGTTAATTTTGTTTTCTTTTTTTAATTGTATTGAGGGTTTGGATTTTTCATTTAAAATGTTGTATATAATATATATTTTCTGTTACAATCACTTCTGCGATACTATTGGACTTGGGGTTGTGTGATCGTGGATGAATATATATATTTCCTTTTAAAATGTGAAGACCTTTCTTTTATCAATTTACTTTCAGTAAGGATGTGCATTCATTTTTCTATAGGAATTCAATTGCATCAGTAATACACTGCTTTAGCATGTTTATCTTGGAATTGCTTTCTAAAATATTAGTGATATTCACCTTCAATCTATTCCTATCAGGATGCTGCAAGGTGGAACAGAATCTCTGCCTGATGATGAAACTTATGATTTGGTTATTGGGATGCTGTTTGAGGCACAACAGTTTGAAGCAGCCTTGAATTATATTGATATGGCCTTAAAATCTGGATATAAGTTGTCTATGCGAGTTTTTTCAGAATGTGTGGCATGCTGTGTTAACAAAGGCCGGCTTGATGAATTGGCCACTGTCATTGAGATGTGCAAGGTATATGACTTATGTTGTTTGGTAATGATATTGTTTCGAATTAGGAGGTAGCCTTTGCTCGGTGTTTGATTATGTAACTTTGTTCTCATGACTCTTATCAGACAACAGATCAGAATAGAGCCCTTTATCCAAATTGGACTTTGTGCAACTATCTTGTAGAAGTTGCAATGCAAGAGGATAACAGCAAGCTAGCATTTTATGCCTTGGAATTTATGGCCAAATGGATTGCTCGGGGTGAAAATGCAAGGCCACCTTTCTTGCTTTCTGTAGATGAAGGATTAATTGTCTCAGCACTTGCAACTGCAGGTAGGACATACAGTTCAAAACTGTTGGATGTGTCCTGGGCAATCCTACGGCGCTCATTGCGTCAAAAGAAGGTGCCCAACCCTGAATCTTTCCTTGGGAAGATTTATGCACATGCATCATTGGGGAATCTGCAGAAAGCTTTCAGCACGTTGCATGAGTTTGAGACTGCTCATGGCAAGTCCATTAACGAAGCAGAAGACCTGTTCTCACCTTTCACCTCTTTATATCCGTTGGTTGTGGCTTGCTCCAACAATGGATTTGAGACTTTGGATTCAGTATGTCCTGTTACACTTAAAGTTTATGCATTTTGATGGATATTCCTTTGAATCAGCTATTATTTAATATTATTAATAATTGCTATATTTCTCAAGAAAAGGGTATTAGTATGTGAAATATCACCATGCATGCATGTTGCCTTTTAAATTAGAATGAATCCAATTTAGAAATATTAGTGATGAATAAATTTCGAAGAAATTCCTTAAGCTGCTCAAAAACCATTTGATGCTGATTGAGCATTTGAATGAAGCCTTTTAGACCACTTGTCTTTGTGTTTAGAACTGTGGAATATGTTTATCATTCTATTCTTGGAATGCATACATTGATGGCTACATTCCTTGGCAATTATATTAGAACTTGCATCTGTAGGTCACTTTATCAGAATTTAGCACTTACATCCTTGTAACTACAATTTTTGTTTGAGAGAAATCTTTTCTTTCCTTTTTTTTCTCTTTTGGGGAAATAAAGGCTTTTCAAGTTTGCAGTTATGGTATTCAATTCATCATTGCTTGTTTAAAATTTCTCGTAAGCCTACTTGCATATTTTTTACTCATTTATAGAGGAGGGTGTTGCTGATGTTGAAAAATTGAAATATTTTCCCCAGGTATATTATCAACTTGAGAACTTAAGCCGTGCAGACCCTCCATACAAGTCTGTTGCCGCTCTGAACTGTATAATTTTGGGATGTGGAAACATATGGGACATTGAGCGTGCCTACCAAACATTTGATGCAATAAGTTCCTCTTTTGGGTTGACCCCTGACATTCATTCATATAATGCTCTAATCTATGCATTTGGAAAGCTGAAGAAAGTATGTATCTCTCTCCCTTGTATGCACATACACTTGCAACCAGTACATTTAGCTGCATGCATGAGTTATCTTAAGCTTGCAGAATGCATGTATCCCAGATGTTGTTGAAAATGTTTAGCCTGATTCTTCTTTTGTGTCCTTTTTTCTCTCTTGCACCTGTAGCATAGTCTTACATTCTAAAAAACTCATCGAACCACCCCCTTCCCAACTGGAAGGTGCTTTCTTGGGATTTAAGCTGTGAATTTAAACCTAATTCTTCAAGTGAATATATCCTTTCATGGCAGACTTTTGAAGCTTCAAGGGTGTTTGAGCACATGCTGAGCTTGGGTGTGAAACCCAATGCTAAGTCATATTCGTTGCTTATTGATGCTCATCTCATCAATCGAGATCAAAAAGCTGCTCTCTCTATGATTGACAATATGGTAACTCCATTTTCTTTCTGGTTGTTAGGAATTATCTCATGATATCTCCATAGAAAAAGATTGATGGGCATTAAACAATTCTTTTGGCAGGTGACTGCTGGATTTGTACCATCCAAAGAAACACTAAAAAGGGTCAGAAGGCGATGCATACGAGAGATGGACTATGAGTGTGAAGATAAAGTTGATTCTCTGGCTAAGAAATTCAGGGTCAGGATGGGCTCCGAAAATCGCAGGGGCATCCTTTTCGATCTTGACTATGGCACTGAATACGCATCATAGGCACGGTCTTGATTCCTAAGGTATAAATACTTGCGTAAGCATTTCCAGAGTATATCTATGTGCCCTTGACATCCACATTTCTACTATGCTCATGAATGATTTGAGAACCTTTAACTTTTGCTAGTGGGTTTTTAACTGGGAATTCATCTCTTATTGCAGGCTCGGGACTACATTATGCTGGAAATTATCAAGAGTGACAATTGGGGTTAACTAATTTCCAATGTTGCAAGTTCCAATGAAGTAATCAACCCATTTGTTATTAGATTTTTGACAATTCTGAGCCTTTGCAGGATAAATGTGGTGTTCTTAGCTTGTGATTTCCCCCCTCTAATTTCTCAATTCTCTGTTTCACCCTTTATATGCTTTCTGAGGAATAGGAACACAAAAATGCTAGGAATAGGTATTCGAATGTTGATAAATAAATGAACCGTCCAAATTATTTAAGGAGCATAAATTTGTCTTTTCTTTTTTGCAGCTTTTAATCAAATAATTTCGGTCTTTTGATTATTTCCAAAAGAAGAAAAAGAAACGAATGAATGCTTTTAGCTGTGATGATCATATTACAGGATACCGTAAACATTTGTGTTGAGGCGTATGAATCATTTCTGGTTAGCCATTAGGAAAAGTGAGAGAGAGAGAGAGAGAGAGAGAAATTGGCTGATCTATTTGTACTAATCACATTTCGTGGCAATTGCACCGAGATGATGGTTCCATACAAGGAGTTCACTATCAAGTAGGTAAAGAAACGATATGGATATGAATGAATTGCTACAAAGCCTTGACCAAAAATTTTAAAAAAGAAAAAAAGGGAAAAAGTAGAGCAGCTACATTTTGCAGCTACCTCCTTTTCTAATCTACAGCTTTCCACCTTTGTTCCTTGTTCAGTCACACCGTATCTCACATTCTGATGCTGCCAAAATAAACTTCATCAGTTTGCCCACATTATATGATATTTTGCATTATTGCTACTCAGATACAGTATGATGCAATCAACCTTAGGTTTGATGCTTAGGGGGTCTTTCTTTCTTCTTTCTTTCTTTCTTTCTGATGCAATGCAATCAAGGAACCCAATGTGTGAAGCTTAGGTTATAATTTCTTTTCTTTATTCATTTTTTCCCTATTTTCTTGAGGATCTCAAATTATCATTATCGGAAACCCTATCCCCTAAGCTGTTCATCACAAAGTCAACCAAGTTCCAATGTCATGAGCATCAAAATATGCATAATATATTATTACACGCATGCTTCCACATGCACTATTTCCATGCTGAGTGAATCATAGACGATGTTTTGGTGGATTATTAGAGAAATTACCAGATAAAAAACAGTGTACAAATCCACGGTCTTGACACCTTCTGATCCTTCTTTGATCAATCATTTTGTCAAAAATGGTTTCTGACAAATCAGTAGCCTCTGATCACTACCATTCTGAAGGTCGATCAGTCTTGCACCCCATCGTATCTGTGTAGCATGCACACGTGCTAACTCTATAGCTCCTAATTTATCAGAAAGCACAACCCAACCCTGCAATAAACATAAGCAAATATTATACAGATGAATGGTTCCCATTATACTGTTGTTCAAGCAACAAATCTTTCAAAAACTATTCCTTAACACAACATATTCTAGTACACATCAAATGAAATACCATTCTAGGGGGTTGATTATAATTATCCAAAAAAAATTGCAGCGGTACCGTTGAGTATAAAATGAAAACATGAAAAACCAAAGAAGAATGGTGATATTTTCCTTCAAACTATCTAACGGTTGGGACATTTAGAGGCAATTGTGGCATAAATACACCCATTGGAATTCATGTATAAACTGTGTAAAAAGTGGAAAATACCTCAGGACGCAGGATTCGGTCCATCTCTACAAACAAGTCCATCAAACTGCACCTCTCTGAAGAGAGATGTGAGAGGAGCCCATTTGCATGAAGCATGTCATATGTTCGAGGATATGTTGGGAAGGGTTCACACCTGAACACCACCAGATATATCAGATAAGAAACTTGTTTTCACAATTCAATAGATTGATAAATAGCTGCCTGTCAGAAAGGAGAAATCTTATTAGCAATTCTACCATGGTGAACCATGTCTTTATTTGTCACTATGATTTGAGGAAATAAGTCAAAAATAGTTCAACTACTGAAGGTTCAGAATATATAGAAAAATTATGGAAGACAGTAATATTCAGTTCTAGAATGAATCTAAAACCAAAGCAAATTATTTTAACAGAACCTTTAAGATAAACAAACTTTAACATTATCTTAATCTGGAACAAAACGAGTCTAAAACTTGTGAAGATAAATATAGCTAAAAACAAAGTAAAATTTGAAGTCCTTAACCATCTCATTCCTTGTCAACTTAAAAAAAATAACTTCAAAGTTGTCAAAATCTAACCAGTCATGCAAAACACCGGGAAAACCTCGGTCAAGAATAAGAGGTAGCATATTATGTGACGTAACAGGCACCACATTCATCACCCACACTGATTTCTTTTCCTCCAGGAATGCAGCATTTAAACCCCCATAATGAGCATTCATGTCCATCACATTGCGTACCATATTAAATGGAGGCAATGGATCTTCAGCACCTAGCCTCTTGGGATGATCAGAGAAAACTAATGGAGTAAGCAAAGACCAATAGTTTTTTAAAGCTAATTTCCAACCTTGCAAATCTTCAAAGAAATCTTCTGGACTGACTCCTGCAAGGATTAATTTACATCAGTACACTAGCCAGATAAAGCCATCTACTGCATAAACCATGGATTGCATTTGCAAGACAACAGGAAAACAAAAGTACAGATGCAGGAGGATAGAAAGAGGTTGGAACAATACTTTCCATGAAGTGCAAGCTCCGCAGAGCTCAATTCTGAGCTAGAGGACCTGTTCTGAATAGGAATCCAGCGTTTGCTGGAAGGTCCAGTAATGCATGGGCTCAAGGCCTGATAATAGGAAGCATCATGTCCTTTGCAAAGGGGTACATCATTCTGCTTGCTGTATTCAAGAACACAAAATCAGAAAATCGCAAGTCTGACAGTTAAGAAGTTATGAGGAACAAATACAAAAAGGGTGAGACAACCTAAAAACAGTTTTACTGAATTGAAAGCCTGTTTCATAAAGTGATTGAACTAAGAGCTATTCTAAGAAGAGTGAAAACTATCAGTGCAAACTCACCGAGAAGAATAGCACTGAGCATCAGCAGTTTTCTGCCAGATGAAAGTCTCATCCTGCTGAGCAATAAGACTCCAACAAATTTTTTCAGTGAATTGTTCCAGTGGTGTTAGCATGTTTCTTATCTTTGTACCTGTTGCACTTCCATGTGGCTTTTTCTTGGGTGAGGTTAAAACAAAAAAACCTCCAGGCTTGAGTAACCGATCTACTTCTATGAGAAGCATCCCCTCTGTTTTATGAAGACATGGTTAGAAGGCAAAGCATATGTAATTTCAAGATAGGCAGCTATCCTTGCCTATTTTTTAAATATAGATACATGGACAATGAATTATGATCGTATGCACATGTAACAGTAACACTAGGCAATTTGGGCTAAATGCATTATACTTTTTCCGTCTTTTTTCCTCCTAAAATTTGTCTTCTCCATCAAGGGTCACAGGAGGAAGTTTCAGCACCAAAATATATTTCACAGATAACAGCGTTATTAATCTTAAACAGATGGCACCGTTAGCAATGCACCACACTTCACCTTAGAGCATCAGTACAAAGCATTGTAGTTTCAACAAAAGAACTCTACAACGAAACATGACATGAAGATTATAAATTAAAAAAAAAAGGAACAGAACAGTGGTATAGCTACATCCTTCCCAATAATTTTATAACAATTGAAAAGAGTATCACTAAGTAATAGAAATCAGGCCTACTTTTAAACTCCAAAGTACCTTTCTTCTCCCAAGGAATACCACATTGAGCACAATGGACCATGTCAAATGAAAATGATGGATATGGCAGTTGTCTTGATATGAAATTGCCAATCATTGCTGGAAGACCTCTCTCAAGAGCTAATTGAACTTGGCTTCCAGTTGCCTCATATCCAGCAATACAAAGAGCCATCAACTTTATTGAAACTAAATGAGCTCCAAAAGTTCCAAATCCACAGCCAATATCAAGTACAGTGCGTACCTGTAATAAATTAGGAATATTAAATACCATGGTGCAGATTGCTTTACTTCCTCTTGAAGACCATATAGTGTCTTTCTCATATTTGTAAACATGAAAGCTAAAATATTTGAACATATTTGATTCCAAAGATACCAATCTCAAAGCTCATGGTACCCCAAAAGCTAAAATAATAGAATGAAAAAAAAAAAGAAAAGAAGTTACCCCAGCTTGTAAAAATTCAGAGTCACTTCCTAGTCCCATCATCTCTGCGATCTGGCGAGAATAATCTTTGACACCGTCAAAGGTTAAGCCAGCATCAGATTGAAAAGCAATTTGATTCTCTTCTAGCAACATCATTCTAACAGTTTATTAAAAGATTATGAAGGTAGATTAGAACGGATGTGACTGATCATGTAAAGAACAAAGAAAGAAGAATACACACGTTGCTACAATGAACAGACACTAGCAAAATTCTAAAAGGTAAAGCTTGTAACCGTAGGAGATAAACCTGATACTTTCTCTACTTTAACAAACCATCCAAATGCTTTGATAAATACCTCTTTGTCATGCTTCCAGAAGAAAGGAATTGGTCTTTAGTTATCTTGACATTTCCACTCCATATCACATCCCTACCAGCAGGCCATTGAAGTGGAGTCTTATAATCCTTAGGAGGGCGAATTAGACACCACTTTCCTTGGCCTAATACTTCACAATGTCGATCAAATTCCTCTCCATCTTTAAACCCGGATAACAGATTTGCTGTCACGTTGTAACAAGGAACATAGTTCTCTCTTTCTTTGCCACAAAAGCCAAGCTCCCTTTGCCGACTAGCACCCGACGAAAGAGTTCTAAGCTCAAAATAATCAACTGCGGCTTGCACCTTTAGCCTTCTATAATTTTTATAACTCTCAGGTACCCAAGTGGTGGTTACAGAGTCAAAAGAACTAGAAGAAGACGATCCAAAGACTGTAATCAGCGCAAGCAAACTGACAACGCACAAGAACAACCAACTGACTGGCGGTCTAGAGCCAAGAATGACAGATAGTTTATTGAGCCAGGGGCTTCTCATGTCCAAAACTTTAAACAATTGAAGTTTGGGAATCCACTAGATAACCAATCCCTTTAACTTATGTCTCCAGGAACTGTGAGCCATATCCTATCATCACACATAAGCTTCTCTATACCGTGAATACACAGGTAAGTCAAGCAAGCTTCTTCTATGCCCCTATCTGCACTGATCTTTCATCGGCCATCACAAGCAACAGATAACAAAATAGTACGAAATCTAGGTTCACTGTAAATCCACCATAACCACGAAAAAGAAATTAAACCAACAAAAAGCAAAGCTTAATTTCACTTCCCTGTTACGGATCAAGAATTCCACCCAAAATCCAATGGTCTAAAAGCGAATTACAGAACTCCTAATTCAAACCAATCCAAAATTTACCGCAGTATCTTTTTACTAGAATCCAAACAGTGCCCATCAAAACTTAATTTCGAGTAATGACAATCCCTCAGTCTCAGCAAGTGACCAATCGCGTCAAGCTGCAAAGGCACCACCAAAATCAATATTTAACAAAAATAAAAATAAAATAAATTATGTTTCTTTAACGGCCTGTTTGCTAGATTAAATGAATTTCGATCTAAAAACAGTATTCTTACTCCAAAGATTAAAACAGAAAATTTCAATATATTCAAAATTCAGAATTAAGAGGAAGCAGAACTTTCCGTTTTTTAAATCCGGGAGCATAAATCAGATCTCAAAAAGGAAAAATTTAGAGAAAAGATTATTGAAGAAGCAGATAAAATGTAAATCGAAAACAGAAAAGGAAAAGAAAAAAAAAAAAAAAACACAAGCAATTAGGGTTTACGTGGAAGCGTACCTGTGGAGATTCAAAATCTGAAAACTGACAAATGTAGAGAGCGACTGAACGAAAGAGAGGATGAGAGAGAGAGAGAGAGAGAGAGAGAGAAGGTTAACTTTTTTATATATTTTTTATGAAATTATGTATAAATAAATAATATGTTCGAATAAAAACAAAATTGGAAAAAAAAAAAAAAAAAACACAGACAAAGATACAGCAGAAATCATTTAATATGGTTCAGGGATTTTAATCAGGGTAAATTATAAAGATAATCACCTAATTATAAAAGTTTTTACTTTAGACACTTAAAATAAAAAGTTTGCAAATTAAGTATTTATATTACATAGTTTAATTATTTTGATCACTCTCATTAAAATCATACGGTAAGTTGACGTGATAGTTAAAAAAATTAACTCAATTTTTATATATTATATCGATTTAGTCATAATTTTAAAAAATTAACTCAAAATTTATAAATATTATCAATTTGATCCTAATTTTAAAAGAAATTAAATATATATACATAAATATTTAAAATATATAAAATAAAAAAAATTCCCTTATGGTTGATATTCAAGGTAAATATCAGCACTAACATTTCAGAAAATAATGCAGCATAATTTATTTTAATGTATTTCTAATTCTATCAAAAGCCACTTCTAGTTGATATATACTGTTATTTTTTCAGGGTCAGCTTCCAAATGGCTGATGTATATTCTTTAAATTTATTATTATATTTTTAAAATATTAATAATTTTTATATATTTCTTTGAATTTTTTAGAATTAGGATTAAATTGAAAATATTTGTGAAATTTGAGGGTTAAATTTTTAAAATTATGACTAAATCAATATAATATGTAAAATTTGAGGGCTAAGTTTGTTATTATACCAAATTTTTAAGTGCCGCGGTAGTGATTTTAACGAGAGTGACCAAAATGATCGAATTATGTAACGTGAGTGCTTAAATTGTAAATTTTTTATTTTGAGTGCCTAAAATGAAAATTTTTTATAGTTGGGTGACTATGTGTGTAGTTTTCCCTTTTAATTAATAAATGATAAATTAAGGTTGAGGAATAATTGCAAAATTATGGGAGTGTGTGTGAAGTAAAAGAGGTAGAATGATAGGAGGTAATGATTATGCAGTTGTTGATTAGTCCACTCCTGCTTTACGCAATATTGATCCTTTACTTTTGTGGGCCTAGGTGGAACGAACGGTGTTGAGTTAGTTTGTTTCTTGGGTAAACTACACCACAGGTCACCCAATTATTGTCCCTTTTCTTTTTAGTCACTCAACTATTAATTTTTTTAATTTGGTTACTCAATTATTGTTTCTTTCCTTCTTTGGTCATTCAACTATTAATTTTTTTCAATTTGGTCATCCAACTATAGCTTCTTCTTTTTTTGTCACCCAACTAATCTAGATTGTTTTTTTGTGTCCATTCCCGTTAGGTGCCATTAAATCTTGGACAAGAGAGTGATGAAAGCGACAACGTTAACAATAACGAAGAAAAAATAAATTAAATTGACACATTTTCATCAAAAGCTTAGACTTTTATGAAATTCGTTTTTATTTATAAAAAAAATCAAAGAAAAAAGAGAAGTTCTTTTTTGAGAAAGGTGAAGGAAGAAGTGGAGGTGAAGGCAATGATGATAGTGGAGGTGGGAGAAGGAAGGTAAATTTTGATGATTAGATTGAGATTGTTTGTAAATTTTGAAGGTTAATTTTTTGCAATTATGAATAAATCAGTATATATATAAAATTTGAAAGTTAAATTTGTTATTATCTCAATTTTGTAACTGTCACGTCACTCTCTCAACAAAGATTAAACGACACTTAATGGATATTGAGCAAAAAAAAATTCACGATTAATTGAGTGACCAAAAAAAGAATAATAGTTGGTACCATTAGGAAGCTTTAAAATCAATGCACGTTAAATTTCTTTATGTTTATAATTTATATATTGCATACACAGATAATTATATTTATCTAATATGAAAATAAATTAATGTATTTATTTATTTAAATATATATGATTGAATCAAAATTAAGATTATATATATATATTAGAACCACAATTAAAATTCTTGTGTCAAATTACACATTAAATTAAAATTTATTTATAATTTTGAGATTTATTCCTTTTATTTTTGTGACAAATAAATAGTCTAACTACTTCATGTTGGAGAATGTTGCAGAATATTTCTTCTGGATAGAAGTATATCAATTTACTATTGTCGAACTATCACAACTTCGATAGTTAAAATAAAGTGACAGAGATTGAGGCGCGGATCAAGTTGCTCTCTTGAGACTATATGCACCTTTTCAATGATAATAACCGGTACAAAGAGATTTTGTTGCACATCGTCCTACAAGATACAACAAACCTAATCACCCATTGTACACCTTGCTAACCTCCACAAGTTAAAAGGTAAAAGTTTTTACCAAAAACAACACTTTTTTCACTCAATTAATTAAAACTCTTTAAGAGATTAAGGGAGGCTTATTTTTATTTCTATTGTGAACATGTGATTCCTATTTATAGGATAGGATTTAAGTAAAAAAGTAAATTAACTATTAAAAATTTCTAAACTTGAATTAAATTCATTGAAAGAATAACTTAAAAAAATGTTTCATTTAAACTTCCAAGTAAAAAATTTATAAAATATATTTATTTTTTTTAAAACATCCCAACAATCTCCCCATTTTTTTAATAAAAAATATTTAGGTGTTAATTTTTTTTAGGTGAAGATAAAAAGTTATGCATAATGTAAGTGTCAATAGCTTAAACCTATACTTGGTGTTCAACCATCTTTGCTCCAAAGCCAATAGTGAACTAAGTCTTGAATTAAGGCTGCTTTGAGGAAATTAAGGCTTTGTTTAGCATTGCTTCTCGAAAATATTTATTCATATGTGCATGTCATCAAATGTTTCTATGATTCATTTTTTGCCCTTTGAACCTAATTATTGAGATCTCCAATCACTAGGTAGGGTATCCTCATAGTTGTTTTTTTATTCTTGTTTGGGCTTTAGTCTCATGCCCCTCGATGTTATCCAGATCTTTTCTCTTGCTAGAGCTTTTATCAAATGATATGTAAAATGTAAACACATAACCAGTGGTATACAAGGAATCACTAGGCATGGTATTCCAATTAGCATTATTGTAACCTTCGAGTACAGTAGGATACTTTTGATGAAGTATACATTCATCACTGAATTAATTACATTCCATTGCTTTAAGTTTGGTTTACTTGTAAATCTAGCTAGCATCCTTACAGCATAAGCTATGTTAGGTCAAGTGCAATCAATGGCATACCTCAAGATATTAATAGTACTCGCATATTCTTTTTTATTACATGCATCTTGATCATTCTCCATGGAAAATAAGTGTAAAATTGGATCAAAAGGAGAGCACAAGGGTATATATATATATATATATATTTAAAAAATCAATATAATGAGTTTGGTCTAAAAAATACTATTTGAAGTCCTTGTGATCCTTATGCCAAGAATTACATTTGCTTTTTGAAAATATTTCATGTCAAAATGAACCGTGAGTAACATCTTGATAATATTTATAATACCTAGATTTGTTCCAAAAATCAAGAGATTGTCAACGTATAAACAAATTATGACATATGGATTATTATCTGATTTGTAATGTATGCACTTATCACTTTCATTGATTTTAAAACCATTAGAAATTAAACAAACGTCAAATTTCTCGTGCCATTATTTGGGGGCTTGTTTTAAACCATCTAATGATTTTAACAATTCGCTCACTTTATATTCATTACCTGACACAACAAAACCCTCATGTTGCTCCATGTAAATTTCTTTCTTCTAACTCACCTTTTAGGAAAGTCGATTTTACATCCATTTAATCGATTATCAAATCATTGATTCCAGCAACTGCAATTAGGACTTTTATTGATATTATTTTACTCACCGAAGAAGATGTATCAAAAGAATCTATCTCCTTTTTTTTTTTTCCCCTAAATCCCTTAGCTACAAGTTTGACTTTATATTTATGAATTGAGCCATCAGGCTTCGTTTACTTTCTTAGTACCCACTTACGCTCTAGTGGTTTGTAGTAAATTTTCTAACTTCCATGTTTTGCTGGTTGTCAAGAAATCCATCTCATCTTAACGGGCTCCTTCCCAAAGGTTATAAAGCCTCATCTAAAGCGATAAAATCTTCCCGAACATTATACGCATGATAATCAAGGCCGAAGTCTTTTGGTGTTCTTCCTCTCTTCTTCTAGGTTTACTTACAGGTTTATTGTTCAAGAGCTTGTTGGTCATCCCTAGGTTCAGAGATAATTGATGGTCTAGATTCAACACCTCATTATTTTTAGTTTTAAAATGAAATGTATTTTTGTGAAATATGGCATCTATGAATTAAATTGTAATGTTGTTATCAAGTTCAAGAAACCTATATGCCTTACTCATAAAGGCATAACCCATAAATGCACATTTAAAGGCTTTTACCCCAAGTTTTGGTCTTCTAGGATCTAGGAGCCTAACAAAGGCAAGACAACCCCGCACTTAAAAAAACTCACATTTGTCTTGTAATTTTTTTTCAAAGTTCATAAGGTGTTTTTAAATAATATTTTGTGGTATCCTATCAGGGACATAGTTATCAAGGACATTAAGTTAAATCTGTTAGATTTCTATTTTTGTGTTTTGTCACTCCATTTGACGTAGGAGGATAAGGAAGAGTAGTTTCATGAATAATACTTAGGGATTGAATGAAAGTATTTAGTGTTGAATCAACGGTATGCCCCGTGGCATAGTGGAAAAATTTTCCAACGATCGTCAACTGAGAATCCATGTACGAGGAACGAGTCAGGTTGAGATAGGGTTGAGGATATACTTTTTCAAAAATGAAAAACGGAATGTAACGCTATTTATTGGATTCCTTTGAGCAATGTCAATCCTAGCCGCAACCGCAACAAAGTGTCTCGATCTCTACTAGTCCACCCAATCAAGTACGAACATAAAACTCTTTTGAACTTTTCAAAGAGTATTCAAACTTTTGGCTGGTAGACCTAGTTTGACTTTTCTTACCCGCACATTCATAATCCGAGATTGTATTCTTTTTATTAATATCATCTATATTAAAAATGAAATAATTCTCTTTTACTTTTTAGAGAAAATCTTAGAAAATATTGAAATTACTAAAGTTTAAGGAGTTTTCGATTTAAGGGAGGGATAGTCAATAAATTCGATTTGTTATCCCTGTTTGTAGGCATGTAGTTGCTGTACATCAGAGATTTAGTGGCTGCAAATCATGAGTTTGTTTGATTTAGATTTTTTCTTATTCCGTTGGTGCCTAATTTCTTCATTTAGGTTCTCGAGGTTGTGAGTAAACGAGCTGATCATCTTATTTTCCCTTTCCTTTATTATTTTCATCTTACTGTTATCTCCTAGCAAGTTAACATTGCTATGATGAACATTTCCTTCAATGCCAACCAAAATCAGGTAACTCATGGGCTTGGAGAAACCTTATGAACATAAAGAGATCTAATCAAGCATAACATCACATAGCAGAGAGAAAATAGGTTAAGTGATCGAAGCCATTTGGATGAAGAGAACTATGAATGAGTTCGAAATGAATTTCAAAGTATGGACCATCGAAGATGGTGGGAAGCAAAATCTCTATTTGAAGGCAACAAAAGACCAAAACGGACTCTCACCCAAGATAGTAACTTTTTAGTAAAATCATCATGCTCTCACGAACTCAACAATCAATGTGGCAGAAGGTTGAATTCCCACAACATGAACATTTCGAAGATGCTTGAAAGATGTTGTGGTCGGCTAAAATACCTTTTAAGATAGTCGTCTAGTGTGGAAGATGCACTACCTTGCAAAGCCAAAATTCACAAAAGAATTAGATCCATGGCTATGTTAAGCTGAAATAGAGACCTCATATCGTCTCTTTTGCAAATGAAACTTCGCAAAGCAGTTTGGTTTGGCTTGGCTCACCCCTTAGAAACAGTACGAATAACTTTAATAAGGGCTAGGATCATGCTAATCATGGAACAAGCAAGGGGTGAAGAACTCATGCCTGAAGACTTCGTTGGCTTTGCCATTACTCTGTGGAACATTTGGACCCATAAGAACAAAGTCTTATTTGAAGATGCCATGCAAAATACCACAACAGTGTTGAGATCAACATACAAAGTTTTATTTGAAGTTGTCACACCAAATACCACAACAATGTTAACATCAACATTGGAATTAACAAGAAACGAAAAGATGGCTCACTTAAATTGGAAAATATCCAAGTCACAAAAAGAATAAAGAGATACAAGCATCACTAAAAGGTATGCATGCCAATGTATGTATATACATTTTTCTTGGATGGAATACGAGAAATTCAATAGTATTTTTTTATTATCCTCATCAAAACATATATTAGAGGTGTTCATAGACCGGGCTGAAGCTCGATTTCAAAATATTTTTCAAGCCCAAGCTTGTATAAAAAAAACACTTTAAATTTAATTTAAAAAAGTCTAAATTTAAGCTTCAAAGCACGTTTTAAAGAGCCGAGAATTTTTTTTCCTCATTACTGCAATTGATGGTATTTGTTTAGCACATTTGGAGGATGGCAAAGAACTTAATTCATCACATCCACAAACTCAGCAAATCATCAGAAAATTCACAAAATGTAAAAAGAAATAGAACCCTTCAATCATAGATGCAAATGACATTGATGATTAGATATGATTGATGCTGTCCTTTAATCATTCATCATACACATCAATATAACACATCCTGCAAATGTAAACTGTTCTCTTAATGACTCTCAATGCCAAGTCTAAAGATATTATGAGACAATTTTAAATGGATCTTTGGAGAAAGTAAAATGTAGAAAATAAATTAGTGACCTTTGACAACACTGTTCAAGGTATAAAACTAGGTAAGTATTAGTAGTATTACCTTCTTTCAAGCAATAGTTCCAAGTTCTCGATTCAGATAGTCTACAAACATCCTCTTTGCACTGTCGGAATCGGAAGGGGGAGGTCGTCCGCTCAAACTTGTTTGTCCTGTTAACTTGATGAATGTTCTCCGTAATCTCCGTAGCTCCGGCAACCCAACCGAGCTAGAAATATCGATATTCGGTAAACCTTGACCAATGGGGATACTGGCAAGAGGTCCTCCAATTGACTGGGATTGTGCTTCCACAATAGCATTAATCACCTCCTGCGTGGCTCTGTCCATCTCATACAGTGAATTTGCCTCTGAAAACCGGGTATTTTGTGTGGCAATGGTTGGCTGCAAAATCTTAACATCCCGAGATTTCGAGTCTGCTTTTTTTGTCAAATACGAAACCACATCTACAACGGCAATAGAAGATCTCTCCACTCCATCATTATGAGCCCATAGCTCGAACAAAGGCGAATCCCAACGATTTCTGCTATCCGGTTTTTCAAACCTTCTAACTAAATCCTCAAATATCACATCATTATATGCAGCTTCTCCCTTCTCCCGACGCTCTTCATTCCATTTCCTACATTGTGATTCTCCAACATCACAGTACAACACACAGTACCTTATCCCAGCAGCACGAGCCAAACACCACAACTCGTATCTATAACCCTTGATGCTGTTCAAAGAATCAACTATAATGATATTATCTTTGGAGACAGACCTATCAACTTCAGACCTAAGCACTCCCCGTAAATTCTTCTCTGATGGCATATTAGCATAGCTTTGATTACGATCAAGATGAAATGATGTTTCATCAATGACCCTTACAGTCTGTTTGCACTCTGATTCATTCAGAGCTTCAGCTAGACATTTTGCAGCTGTCGACTTCCCACTGCACGGCTGTCCACAAATTACGACCAATGCCATCTTTTTTTTAAGTCTTTTTCTTACTCTTAATACAAAATTGGCTTTAGCCCGCAGCTCGCTTAGCTAAAGTTCCTTGAAATCTCACTGTTCATAAATTAAGAAAGTAATTCAAATCAAGAATTTCCTTTGCCCCACAGTTTTACATATACTTGCTAATACTGTAATATTCTTCAAAGTTTTCAGATTACATAGACATGTATAGTTTTATAGGAAACTATATAGAAGATATAACTGAACCCCAAATCGTATTTCAGCAAGATGCAGAAACGAAATAAATAATCAAGAAAAAATTGCAAAAGAACTAAATTAGGGATCAGAACAATCCTGAAAAAAGCAGCATGAAAAAGAGCCAAAGATTAAACCGTAAAAAAATCTAAAAACCTGAAAACCCTAGTTAAGTAAAGTACCTTGGTCGGAGATTTGAACAACAGACAGGCAGAGAGGGAGGTCGCGTTAGGAGGAAGCCGCCGACCTGAATGGAAAGGCATGTAATGGTACACTAAGCTTCCATCATATTTTTGCGCTTTTATGGATTTTCTTATATTTGGGCCCTTTGATTTGGTCAAGATTGGGCCTTGAGTCCCAACTTGCCAATAGTTGTTTTTAATGAATATATGTTAAATTCTGTTATTAGTCCCTGTATTATGTGTTAGTTATGGAATTAGTTCAGGTACTCTAATTTGGCTAGTTTTTATTGTTGTACTTTTCAAATTTTAAACTTCCACTTGACCCAAATGATGTAAATTGAGTCCCTTAGGTCAAATTAATCTATTAATCCTATATTATCTGTAAGTTTTGAATTTAATCTTTATTCTTCAATTTGATTATTTTTAGTATTTATACTTTTTCAATTTTTAAAATGGGATAATGGCAAGAAAGGCCCTTGTACTTTGGGTTTGCTCGAATGTGATATATGTACTTTCAAAATGGGGTTTAATACCAAAAAAGGCCCATTTCCAAAATTATTAATAGAAATGAGCCGTTTTGGGCCATTATTATTGGAATTGTTCGGTTTTACTAAAATGAGTTGAGTTGGTGTCATTTTTAGGAGAAATTCAAAAAAGCGCTTACAGCTCAACGTTGTTTTCTCCTGTCACATGTAAAGCGCATCCATGTCAGCGCACTTTACTAAAGAGCACTAACGTGAACACACTTTTGCCCGTGTTTTCTCAATTTCTTGAAAATACTAATAAAAAATAATAAAATTATAATTTAGATAAAAATAAAATTTAGGAAAAATTCAAAATTATGTATTTTTATGAAAGTTGAAATGTAATTTTATGTTGTATTAGTTTATACTTTTATAAATTTTTGAAAGGGTTAAATTAAAGTTTTATTAATTTATGAGATCAAAATGGATTTTAAACATTTACTAAATTATAATTTTATAGTCAAAAATGTTCTTTTCCCACCTTTAAGGAGCACCCTAAACCCCCCAAACCTTATTTCTCACATCACAATCTTCCCAAATCTCTCAAATTTTCAATTAAATCTCAAATAGTCTCAAATACAGGTTTAATACAAAAAAGGCTCATTTTCAAAATTATTTATAGAAATGGACCATTTTGGGTCATTATAATTCGAATGATCCAATTTTATTAAAACGCGTTGAGTTGACGTTGTTTTTAAGGGAAATTCAAAAAAGTGCTTCCATCTCAACGTTTTTTTCTCTTGTCACATGTAAAGCGCGTCCACATCAACACGTTTTACTAAAAATCGCTGACGTGAATACGCTTTTACTCTTTTTTTTTTCAATTTCTTGAAAATACTAATAAAAAAATAATAAAAATTACAATTTAGATAAAAATAAAATTTAGGAAAATATTTAAGAGAGTAAGCAAAACAATCATGCCATTTTTTATTTTGTTTGTGGATAAGATTGAAGATTTATTATGTATTTGATTAGGACATCTATTATTTAATTAAAATGGATTTTTATATTTTATTTGAGGATGCTTTTTTAGGGTAGAGTATAACTCTTCAAAAGGTAAAAATAACTTATTTAATCAATGTAATATGAAAGATCGTATTAATATTGTCACATTCCAAAAATCAAGTTTATAGAATCGGGCTAGAAAATTGAAAGTTAGTGAATCGAAAACTGGAGTTAGGTTAGATAATTAAAATAAATAGAAATAAATAAATTAAAATATTAAAATAATTACAATTAAAAATTTTAGGTGAAGAAATTGAAATTAGGTGTCCGAGAAATAATTTAGTTAAAATGGATTTTTAAAACGAGATCGAATTTGAAAATAATTTAGAAAACAACTTTTAATTGAAAATAAGGACCTATTTGAAAAAGAGAAGAAACTGGAGACGATTAAATGGGCAATGACCCAATTTTTTAAAATTGGTTGCCTATTTAGCCCCTACCATCCCTTCCCTCTCATTTCACAGCTCATTCAAAAATTTTCCAAACACCAAATCAAGGCTTTTCTTCTAAAATTGATTCATCCTATTTTACTTTCAAACTTTCCAAACACAAATTCCTCTTTCAATTTCGAAGAATATTCAAGTTTTTTTCCTCAATTTCTTTATAGTTTTTCACAGGTTCTAGCTTGAATTTGACTCATAACTCATCTCTTTCGTCAAATTGAGGTAACATTCTGACTTTTTATGATCAAACTAAATATGTTGTTATTTCAATTCGAGTTTTAATTGATTTAATCAAGATTTCAATAAATCAATTGATTTTAAACCGATTTTTGGCTTGAAAATGGTAGATCTCGTAATACTAAGCTAAGCTACTGTTTTAAAGTGATTTTTAACTCATTCTGATCTAATTAAAAGTTATTTGATCTTAATTTAACAAATCCTTAATGAATTCTAATGAATTGGACGTTTTCCCCTTTTTAATGTTCATACAAGCATTATTTTTTCGAAAAAGTTAGATCCGTGTAATTAGATGGAATTGAGTATTTATATCTGTAATTAAATAATATTTAGGATGTTTGAAATCATAATTTAGGCTTAGAAACGAGATTTGAGTGATTAAGCATCTATTCCGGCAAAATTAGCTAGTTTTTTAGTGTTGTGAATGAGAAGCTTGGATATAAGATTCTAGAGTGATTTAGTTGTGTTTTTTTTGCTGTTTGCAATGTATTTGCATTATGTTTGATGTGTATGCAAAGTGTCAAACCACTTGGGAGCTTCTTCAAGCAAGGACAAAGGCAAACAAAAGCTTACTTGAGCTTTTGGCTTTGTTATGCAAGAGGTACAACAAGGTGAGTGACCGGAATTGCTACTCTTAGGCACGATTCCTAAGGTTGAAGGGGAGCTTAGGTTGGTTTAAACGCCTAATCTAAGTTCCATGAGTAAGTGTTTCTACTTGATCTATGTTTGACTACATAATATGTTTGTGGTTGTGATAAGTGAAATATGTGAATAGGTATGTGTGTGCTATGTGTATGTGGCAGTGATTATAAGTGTCTTGATGATCTTATGTGGACCTAAATTAATTATTTGGAAAGTGGCTCTATGAGCAAATGTGAAAGCACTTAAGAGTGTAATGAAAATTATTGTGAATAAGTGATGTAGTTAAGTGAAAGTGTGCAAAAACAATAAGTAAATGTGTACAAAAGTGAATATGTTGGCATCGTGAACTCTTGAAACCATTGGATATCATTGGCATGCCATAGAATTGTGAGTGCTCACAACTTATTGATATTGTTGGGTATTGAGACCGAAGATAGTGTTGGGAAGATAAGGGAATGTGAGCTTAGCTCTATTCATGAAGATAGTGTGGTGTGTTTAGAGAGTGTTACCTTCATGTTACACTTAATGGAGATAGCGATAGACTTTATGAGTCACTTGGAGTGTTTGGAGATCCACTTATCCAATTTGTTATGTTATATGCATGTTTCTTAGTCACAATTATGCCAATATATCAATATGAAACTATAAGATATGTTTGATAACTTGCCATGATTGATTGAGATAGTATGCTTTCTTTTCACTATGGATATTGTGTTTACTTGTGGCAATCTTTAAACACTCACTGAGCTTGAAAAAGCTCTCACACTCTCTTATGCATATCTTACAAAAAAATTGCTTGAGTGAGAAGGAGAAGTGGGCAAGCTTTTGATCCAAATCTAGGCAAAAATACCTTGAGTAGGTGTTTTTTTCCTACTTCAATTAGGAAGGCAATGTGGGACCATTATTGAGGGTTTTAGACTTTACTAATTGTTGGTTGTAATGTACTTCTTAAGGACCATTTTGAGGATTTTATATTTGGTTTATAATTGATTGATTGATTGGATTTAATGCTTGAATATGCATGACATGTTATGTGTGTTTAGTAGTGAAATGTTGCTATAGGTGCTCAAATGGTAGGCTGAACATATGGACAAGTTTTAAACATCGTATTAGTATGAAAAAAAACCTATTTGGCATTTAGAAATGCATGAGCTACAAATTTGACATGTAGGGTGATCGCCGCCATATGTGTGAACATCTGGACTAGAAATACTACAACAAAATAAATAAATAATTCAATAGTGGTGTTCGCAAGTATACGAGTTAAATTGTAATATAGAATAATGTTACAATGAAACTCTTCGAGAAGTATTCTGAGGATCGTACTCAAGAGAAGTTGAATTAAACCGAAATCAATTCTCTACACTAATAAGTCTAAATAGTACAAATTAAAATTATATTACAAAAAATCAAATAAACATCAATTAATCCAATTAACCTAAAATTTGATTAAACTAAAAATCAACCAATTTAACAATAGAAAATAATCCAATAAAACAAGTAGGAGCTTAACTCACTTCAGTGATCCTAATTAACTTTAGAACTCGAGTTTTATCAAGTTAACTATTAATTAACCAGTTATTACCTCTCTGCCTCTAATTAATTAACTAATCGACCAATACACATTTACCTCTTGCTTTTACTTTCTTGATCGAGATAAATTATGAGGTACTCGGTAAACTTTTTTCTCGATCTCATTTATCCTAAATTACTTCCTAAGGGCGTCACTTCTTAGGGTTTAATCGCATATAATTTAAACTAACGAACCCGAATTTCAATCATCATTCATTTTAATTATTCACACATCCTGTCGTTAAACTCCCTAAAGAAATTAGCGGTTATTTTACCCAAATAGTCCAAAAAAATAATTAATTACGTAAATGACTCTTCTTCAAAAATATTCACCTAAATGACCTGAAATGAACAATGCAAATTGGTTTTGGCCAAGTAATGGTAGGCACCACCTCAAAATTCTACCCAATCATTGCTTGACATTTGTGTCAGATATTAAAAATTAATTTTTTGGGTTTTGGCTATGTGATGGCCAACATCAATGTATTTTTTTATCTTGTTGGTATGCGAATATGCCAGTTTTTTTTTTTAAAAAATGGGTCTTAGTCACCTAATGGTCGGCACCAAGTCTCATCACAGATAAAAATAATAATTTTTTGGGTTTTGGGCCGACACCAAGTCCTATCACAGATAAAAAAATAATTTTTTTAGGTTCTGGCAATTTAATGGTCGACACCAAGTTCCATCACAGATAAAAAATATTAAATTTTTTGAGTTTTGGCCGTCTAATGATCAGCACTAAATCCCATCACAATTAAAAAAATAATTTTTTTGGTTTTAACTTATAGATGGTCAGAACCACTTTTTTCGGGACTTGAGAATTTTTTTATTTTGACCTATAAATAGCTAACACCACATTTTTCGAAACCTGAATTTTTTTCTGATATTTTTAGACACTAATTTATTAATTCATTCCTAAACAATAAACAGTGCTTTGTTTTTTTAATAAATAAAACCCCTAACTAATAAATAAGCCCCTAATATTGATTTGATCTCTCATCTCTTTTGAATCAAATTTTTATTTATTAAAATGAGGTTTTATTTTTTAGTTTGGAGTTTATTTATTATATTAAATCAATTTTTTTAGATAGATATTCCCCATTTCAAATAAAATATTAGTTGGGTTTATAGATTATACTATATATTTATTAGTTGGGGGTTTTAAATCTATTTAAAATTTTTCATGATTAAATCAATTTTGTATCCATAAATCATTATTTTGTCTAATGATAAAAAATTTAAATTATGATTGTGAAATTATATAAATTAAGAACTCCAAATAGTAACACAATAAATTTAATTAAAATTAATTTTAAACCGAAATAGTAACAAAATAAAACAAATTAAAATTGATTTTAAACCGAAATAGTAACAAAATAAAAAAAATCAAAAAATCTAAATTTTATTTAAAAATTAATTAAAAAACAAAAATAAAAAATAGAAACAAAGGGGGTCTTGGGTGTTATTTTACCCAAATAGCCCAAAAACATGAGAATTGCTCGTCTTCTAAATTGAAATAAAGGTTAAAAGTTCCATAATGAGTTCCCGACCATTACTTGGCCAAAGCCGGCTTTTGCAGGTTTGATCTCGGCCATTACATGGCCATGGCTTGCAATTGCAGGCCTTTGTTGTCCAATCATTTTTTTATTTTTAATATATATTAAATTTTCTTTTCAAAAATTGGTATATTTGTATACCAATATAATACAGGGTCAAAAAAATATTTTGGTGTCAGTCGGGTAAAACCCAAAAAATATTTTTTATTGCCTAACACAAAAATCAAGCAATGATTGGATATAATTTCGAGGGATGCAAGCCATTATTTGGCCAAAACCAATTTGTATTGTTCATTTCAAGTAATTTAAGTGAATGTTTTAGAAGAAGGGTCATTTATGTAATTAATTAATTTTTAGGCTATTTGGGTAAAATAATCGAAATTAGCTACTCATGAATCAAAATACAAAAATTCCTAAGGTCGTATTTAACATGCAAAACAATAAATTAAATAAAAGTAAGGAGTAGAGAAAGAAATCCGTTTTTCAATATTGATTGAAGCTCGAAAGCAAAATCTCCTTTAACAGTTACGAAGATCAGCTCGATTGGAATTGGAATCAACCGCAAAATAGTGAAAAACTAATATATTAAAGACTTGGATCGAAATTGAATCCAAGTTAAAATGGTAACAAAAGTATAGAAAAGACTAAACTGAAAAGAAAATAAAACTAAACTAAAAATCTAAAAATACTAAAACGGCTCACTTGACCAAGCCTCCTCAAAGGGAGACTTAAGATGCCTATTTATAAAGTTCATGCTCAGACCTAATTAGGGTTACTAAACAACCCAAAATTTTGATTAAAATACATTGCAAGGATTAAAATACCCTTAATTAATTTTTCCTGTTTGTCACTCGGTGTTGCAACACCAAAGGATCGGTGTCGCGACACAGCCTTCATTTCCTGGGTACTTTGGCTTTGAAATCTGGTGTTGCGACACCACTTATCGATGTCGCAATGCTACAGTCGTTCCTCGCCTTTTAATGACAAATTCTCTTATGACAAGCACATTTCAGATGTTCAATTGCAAATGGTAATATTATTTTTATTTTTAATTTAATTTAATTTAATTATTTTATTGTTATATTGAAATTTAAGATTTTGTATGTTTTATATAATTGGTCGAAAGATAAGATTTTGAAGACATACATTCGCAATCTATTCGTTCCTCTATCGTCTTTAATCGAACCATACTTAAGAGATGCATGATTTTTGCATGTGACTCGTATAGGTAGGGGGTGTAAATTGGACCTCAGACTTGTAAGTACATTGGTGGAAAGATGAAGACCTGAGACACACATTCCATCTTTCATGCGACGAGTGTACTATCACACTCGAGGAAGTGCAGTTATAGCTCGGGTTACTAGTGGATGGACCGATAGTGACGGGGTCAGTTGTTGCTGCTGATTTGAGATATATATGTGAACAACTTTTAGGGAGGGTTCCAGACACGATTTTTGGAGGTTGGATAGATATGAATTGGTTGAAAAGAAATTTTGTTGGGCTCAACGCGAAATCGAGTGAAGTTGAAAAAGAACAACATGCTCGAGTGTACATCCTTAGGATCATCAGGGGAATCTTAACGCCCGATAAATCGCGAAATCTTGTTCATTTAAGTGGTTGTTAAAACTTGTGGACATTAGAGAAGTGGGCTGACTCAATTGCAAGTTAGCCATGTTGGCGACGTTGTACATGAAGATGTGCCAAACGACGTAACCACACAAAATTAAAATAAGCGGTTGCACGCTACTTCTGCAATCATGGGCGTGGTATCAGTTGCATTTTTTACATCCTCGAGTTGACTACCTTTATACATTCTCACTTGTAACAAGGAAAAATTCTTTTGATAATATACCATCCATAATAAAATTTTTAAAATTTTAAAATTTTGTATTAACATATTATTTGAATAGTTGGAACCATGGGTCGAGTTACATGGGACTACCAGAGGAGCTCGAAGATATATAACTACTCTTAGATCAACGATTGGAAGCAGAGGTATGTATTTTTAAAATTTCAATTATATAATATTAACATAGTTTATTTTAAAATTAATAGTAAATATAATTAAAATTATTATTTTACTATAACTTGAATGGACGTCATACTCTGATCCGAGAATTCAAGCATGCTTTCTGCTCGAATTCTTGAACATTTGGCACGTGAATGTGCCATTGGTAGTGTACGCTACAGTGGAGATGCATGAATCTGACCGAGTTATACGACAGTTTGAGTTTAGGTAAACGATTCCGTCGACACCTCAAAACATCGAAGATCTGCACAATATCGACTTGCGAGGGAGAATCAATGAAAATTAGATTACATTCCATGCGCAATATATCAACATTTAGAACCATAAGTATAACTTTATACCTAATTACGACCCCATTATGCTCGGGAATTGGCATGCGATCTGGAGTGCATGCCATGTTTTAGACACCATGGCAAGCCATATATACTATTGGAGGTGGCGAGGGGTAGGCAATGTAATATGAGAAGGCCACGACGAGCGCCTAGGAATCCAAGGTCTAGAGGAGCTGCCGAGGCGGGTCCATCATCGACACCAACATAAGAAGGGGCACCGATGGTCATACCAACCCCCAGTCAGTATGGTTCGACCTATTCTAGTACATTCACTAACCCTCCTTTTTACACAAGCACCACATCTTGCACCACATTTCTTTGTTTTTACACTGTCTCTAGGTTTTTTTTGCACCATCACCTTCGTCCCCACCATATTACCTGTCGATGTCGATGCCATCGATGTATCAGACGAAGACGATTCCAAAAATGATTCCTGTGCCGACTATGTTTGCAGCACCGACAAAAAGTCTATATTTTTTTCCATCGATGTTTGGGACACAATATACTTATACGTCGATGGTGTTACAAACACCCTCGAGATCATTGTTCTACTAAGGTGAACCATCTTCGCAACCATCTTTGCAACCAACTATTCGTAGAACGGAGGAGACACAATGGTAACTGAGGAGCACACCGTAATCAACCACATATGAAGGCGAAGAAGAGGAGAGGTTGGAACCACAACATGTACCCGAGGGTGGAGGTGACAATGAAGACGAAGAAGAGGAGCAGACTGAACCACAACTTGAATGAAGAAGAAATCTGTCTCGGAACCAACGACCACCCCGTTGTGGCACACATTCTGCTCGACGATATAGATGATTTTTATTGTACTTGTCATTTAAATCTTAATTGTTTAGCTAAGTTTTAGTTGATAAGATTGTATGGATATTGGATATGAAATGTTTTTAAATAAATATTATTTTTGAATCGAAATTGATTGTTGTTGTTATTTTATATTGTTAAGCCAAGTTTTATTTGGACATTTTATACGAAAATTACAAATTTGTACAGGGATTCAGTTTTTAGCTGGGCGCGCTTTCAGTTCATATTTCTCACATATCATTGAAAACGCGCCTTATAGGTAGCATTTTCACTCTCCCAATTTCAACCACTGCAAAGTTGCCACTCACCTATCAAATATCCTAGGATAGTATTTTCTGAATATTTCTGGTCAACCTCCACCTACCATAAACTACAAGTGATCAAAACTCGATTTGATTAGAAAAAATCGAAAAAAACACGAATTTTGACTCAATCGAATCGAGTAATTCAAGTTTCGATTTCAAATCGAGTTAAAATTTACAATTTGAATAACAAATTTGGGTAAATACCCTTTTGATACCTATCAATTTTGAAAATTACCAAATTAATCTCAAAATAATAAAAAAATCAGAATAATTTCAATATTTTAAAAATAATATTATTTTTAAAAATCAAAATATTTATAACAATCCTAAAATTTTTATTTTCCACAAAATATAAATATTATAAAAAATTCTAAAGAATATATAAATATGTAACAAATTAAAAAATTCCTAAAATAATAGTTTTTTAGACCTAAACCTAATACCCTAAACTCCAAAATCCCTTACAAATCCCAAACAAAAACTCTTAAAAGAACCCCAAACCTTAACCCTAACTTTAAACCATGGAGGGAGAAGGAAAATATTGAATGAGCAAGAAAGTGCGTCCAGTTAGAAGTGTTTTCCTCCCAAATTCGTTGAAAACACGTTTAGCTAGATGCATTTTCTTTCTCTCTCTAAAAGCGATATATTCCGATAAATGAAAAAATTAACCTATCCCGATAATTTTTTTTAAAAAAATCAATATTTTTAAATAATTCACCCAACCCATCATATTATCAATGTAATGCACTATATTTCTTCCTTTAGTTCTTGAACAGTTCAAATACACAAAATCATCTTAATTTGATATAGCTAATATTGAAACTTAACCTTACACATACATTGATAATTAAGAATACATAATTTGGTGAAGTACCTACTAAAAGTCAATGTATATACTTTAATAACACTATAAGCACTTAGATTAATATAGCCATTAACATTCTACGTGCATAACTTAAGTCATAACTTAACTAATCTTTTAAATGTACTTTTAACACCATTTCAATGAAAGATTCGCCCATTCAAACCAAACATATGCAAATTAATTCACTTAAAATATAATTCATCTCTCGTCAATCCATAATTCAAATCGTTAAAGTTGTATGACCTAAATTTTTGTTAAAAAAATAAAATACAAGTGACAAGATAAAAAGTATACTTCTGTGGTTGGTACAATGCTGATTGCAAAAATGGAATCCGTATGAAATATACTTTTTACTATTTGATTTTGTTTAGAATAAAGTGCTTCGAACTTACTACATTACTTTTATTAGAAATTGATTAGAATAATATTTTTCAACCGATAAGTAAACTTAATCGTCTCCTCTTGTAATAATTCGATTTTCGACATTAATAAATTTTTTTCTCTTCTGCTCGTGATTTTTTTTTCAACAAAATTTTTACATAAAATATGTCTTCTTTTTTTTTTTTTTTGCAATACTTTTTCGTTGTCCGCTGTAAATTTTAACACAAATAAAAAAAGTACACCCTTTGGATCACATCAATGACATGAAAACTTGTGCCAACCAACTTTAAACTAGGCTGTCTTGTTTAATATTAAAAAAGAAAATGAAGTACTTTTAGTGTCTTCCACGTATGCCCTTGAAAGCTTCCAAGTCCTCTAAATATTCCCGCAAAATATAATATGATAAAATTCCCTTTATTCCACCAAACTTTACAACTCACATGGATGCTTCTATTTTATAACTATTTCACCATAAAATTGCCCTTTTTAACTTTTTCCGATTATCACCTAGGATTCCTTAAATTTATAATCACTTTCAGGATCTGGGTTTTTGTCGCTGTGCGAATTATTTTGTATTTCCAATTGAGCACAAAAAGGAACAAAATTTCCATCTACCATTGAAACGTCCCCACTGAAAAAGGAAGAAGCTTTAGCAAACTTTAGACTAATTAATTAAAAAAAACTGTTGGTAGTTATTAGTTAAGTGTGAGATTTAACGAGTCAAGTGAGTAAGAAACGTGTAAGAATAAAGAGTTGATAATTTGTAGAAAATAATAATAAATTGTAAATATGGGCCGTGGTGGAAGCACTTGAGTGGTTGGATCTTCGATGTGATTTAGCTAAGAATATTTCTATATAAATGGAAATCTTTTAGATCTCCTCATTCTTCGCCATAACACCCATCTCCCATTTCCCTCTTCATTTTCATCTATCTTTTATCTGATAGCTCAAGACCCAGAAAAGTAAGTGGTTTGATCTTCACTTGTTTCCATTCTATGGCTTTTCATTTTTCGCTTTCTCTTTGTTCATGTCTATCTATGTTTTGCCTTATTTCATTTCTTTTTGGATTCATGTTTTTTGGGTTTTGTTAATTGATGGATCTGTTTTTGTTTTCATTGTTTTTTTTTATTTTCTGGTTAGATCTCATGGCTAAATGTGTTCATCGAAATTATTCTTTTTGCTAAAAGGAATTACTAGTAATTGACTGCATTTTTTTTCTTAGTCTGTTTGCATTTTGGACTTCTAGTCCTTAATTTGACATATATATACTGGGAAACCATAGATCTGATTTCTCTTACTAGTTCATCAACATTTGTTTTGTAATTTCTCTTCTTGGAATTAAGCTTTAAAAAAGAAGAAGAAGAGTTTTGTTTATTAAAGAAATAGATCTTGGGTAATTAACGTATTGCCGGCATCATTGTTTGCTAATTTCGATGCTTCATAGGTTTTCTGTGTCTTGAATTAGATGTTTTGTTTTACATGTGTATGTTTTAGGATATCGAACAATGGTGAAGATCTGTTGCATAGGAGCCGGGTATGTTGGTGGGCCTACAATGGCTGTCATTGCACTAAAATGCCCAGAAATTCAAGTAGCTGTTGTGGATATTTCAGTGCCAAGAATTAGTGCCTGGAATAGTGATACTCTCCCCATATACGAGCCAGGGCTCGACGAGGTGGTGAAGAAATGCAGAGGAAAGAACCTTTTCTTTAGCAGTGATGTGGAGAAGCATGTTTCTGAGGCTGATATAGTGTTTGTTTCGGTTAACACACCCACCAAAACTCAAGGCCTTGGTGCTGGGAAAGCGGCTGATCTCACCTACTGGGAGAGTGCGGCTCGTATGATCGCCGATGTATCCAAATCCAACAAGATTGTGGTCGAGAAGTCGACCGTCCCTGTTAAAACTGCCGAGGCAATTGAGAAAATTTTGACACACAATAGCAAAGGCATCAACTTTCAGATTCTCTCCAACCCTGAATTCCTTGCTGAGGGAACTGCAATCCAGGACCTATTTGAACCTGACCGTGTTCTCATAGGAGGCAGAGAGACCCCAGAAGGTCAAAAGGCTATTAAGGCATTGAAGGATGTTTATGCTCACTGGGTTCCGATGGACCGTATCATATGTACCAACCTCTGGTCTGCTGAGCTATCGAAGCTCGCTGCCAATGCCTTCTTGGCACAGAGAATCTCTTCTGTTAATGCTATGTCAGCATTGTGTGAGGCGACTGGTGCTGATGCGAGCCAAGTTTCTCATGCTGTCGGGAAGGATACGAGAATAGGACCCAAGTTCTTGAATGCTAGTGTTGGCTTTGGTGGATCATGTTTCCAAAAGGATATTCTCAACTTGGTTTATATCTGTGAGTGCAATGGGCTCCCAGAGGTAGCAAATTACTGGAAACAAGTGATAAAGGTGAACGACTACCAGAAAACTCGCTTTGTGAACCGGATTGTGGCCTCAATGTTCAACACAGTTTCAGGGAAGAAGATTGCCATTCTTGGATTTGCTTTCAAGAAGGACACTGGTGACACTAGGGAGACCCCGGCGATCGATGTGTGCAAAGGACTGTTGGGTGATAAGGCTATGCTGAGCATATACGACCCTCAAGTCAGCGAAGAGCAGATTCAGAGGGATCTTTCGATGAAGAAGTACGATTGGGACCATCCAGTTCATCTTCAGCCAACGAGCCCGACTTCTATGAAGCAAGTTAGCGTTGTTTGGGATGCCTATGCGGCAACAAAGGATGCTCATGGGATTTGCATTCTGACAGAGTGGGATGAGTTTAAAACCCTGGATTACCAGAAGATTTATGATAACATGCAGAAGCCTGCATTCGTCTTCGATGGCCGGAACGTCGTGGATTTAGCTAAGCTGAGGGAAATCGGGTTTATTGTCTACTCCATTGGAAAGCCATTAGATGAATGGCTAAAGAACATGCCAGCCGTGGCATAAGACTCTACTCTGGAGTCTGGACCATGGTTGAGCTACAACTTTATAATCTGGAGGAAAACATTATTCGATAGTATACTTTATAACATTCATTTCTTTTAGAATTAAGATTATGGTTATATTGGATTACTTGGGAGTTGAAACATTAGCGTCTGGATCTGTCTTTAGCCGCCATACTATCTTCTTTGTTATTAGTTTAATATAATAAAACATTTACCATTTAATTTTATTATTTATACCACAATCATCCATCGTACTACATGTTTTTTAAATTGGAGATTCTCTGAAACTCAACTGTATTATATTATTAGGTTTAATGATGTAAAAAGCTCTCAAATTAAAAAAAAAAAAAACAATTAAGTCTTTTTTTTTTCATTCAATTGATCACTTGTACTTTTAAAATGCATAAAAAGGTCATCAAACTTCTTAAAAAAAAAAGGCAATTAAGTCCTTGCATTTTTTCCCACTCAATTAGGTATTTAAACTTTCAAAATGTATAAAAAAGATCCTCAAAATTTTTCAAATAAGCAATTAAGCCCTTGCTCTTATTAAAAATTAGAAAAAAATTATAAAAAAATAAATTTTAGAAAATTATTAAATTTTAATAAAAATATAAAAAAATTAAAATTTATTAAAAATTCATATTTTAAAAAAAAATCATAAAAAAATAAATTTTTTTGTAGAAATCATAAAAAAATATAAAATGCATCGAAAAATCCCTTTAACAATTAACTTTAACTCTTGATCGTTAAAGTTAACGACCCTTTGTTTTTTCAATTAAAGTCATCACGCGTCGCAATACAGTGTGACATGTGACGAAAAATGATAAATAATAAAAATTAATAAAAGTTATAAAAAATTATAAAATGCTTCTTTGGTACGATAATTTTTATAAATTTTTTTACGAATTTTATATTTCTTTATTTTTTTATAATTTTCTTACTACTTTATAAAATTTTATAATTTTTTATATTTCTATATATTTTATAATTTCTTTACGATTTTTATAAAATTTTTACAAATTTTTTTATATTTTTTTTACGATTTTTTTTTTCTAATTTTAATAATTTTTTATTAAAATTTAACAATATTTATAACCTTTATTGATTTTAATTTTTTATATTTTTAATAAAAACAGGGGCTTAATTACTTTTTTTTTTTGAAAAAATTTGAGGGTCTTTTTTATGCATTTTAAAAATTCAAGTTCCCAATTGAGTGCAAAAAAAAAGTAGGGGCTTAATTTCTTTTTTTGAAAAGGTTTGAGGGTCTTTTTGATGCATTTTGAAAGTTCAAGTAGCCAAATGAGTGCAAAAAAAAAAAAGGATGGGCTTAATTGCTTTTTTGAGAATTTTAAGGGCTTAATTATGAAATTTTATCTTTAATTGATAATAAATAATTTATTCTAATTTTTATAATGATTTAATATATTTTAATGATATATATACTTTAATTAATAAATTTTATTCTTAAAATTTTATACTTTTGTAATATAACATAATAATAATATTTTAATAATATATATATATATATAAAACAAATTAGAAGAACAAATTAGGTAAATTTGAGTTTCAAATTATGATAAATAGCGGTAAAAGAAACAAAATAAAACAAATTAGGAGAACAAATTAGGTAAATTTGAGTTTCAAATTATGATAAATAGCGGTAAAAGAAACAAAATATAGAAGAAGGAAGGTTAGAGTGATTATGAGTGTGAGTGATGTGTCGACAAATGTAGGGGTCGAGTCTGGAAAAGAGTGCAGCTCAGGGAGAATGAACCCCCTGACAGCGGTGGGGGTGTCGATGGTTCGGATAGTGGTCCGTTGAGGCTAACATCCTTTCGTGATGCGGTGCTAAGTTCGAATTCTGACAATGGAGATATGGAAGAGAATTGGGAAACGGAGGATTTTGCCTTGAAGGCTGAAGATGTGAAAAAGAGTGTAATAGATTGTGTTCCAACTATTGACTTCTCCGACAGACTTTATGGCCTTATCGATGAGAGCATGTCTTTGACACTCATTGTTAAACTATTGGGGCAGAGAATTAGCTATAATGCGCTCTAGAATAAAGTTTGCGCTATGTAAAGGCCATCCATGCGGTTCCAACTCATGGATATTGAGAATGGGTATTATTTGGCAAAATTTGAATCCGAGGAGGATTATATAACAATGTCATTTCGAAAGGTTCGTGGGTGTTTTATGGTCATTATCTTATTGTGCAACAATGAAATCCTCAGTTTTCAACGCAAGATGAATTCCCACAATGTGTAGTGGCCTGGGTTCGTATCCCTAGGTTATCGAGGCCCTTTTAAAAACAGAGTTTGCTCCAAGAATTGGTAGTCCAATTGGGAAGGTCGTTAAGACTGATGTTCAAAACGGACAAAGGCACAAAGGGACAATTTGCCCAGTTCGCGGTGCACGTGAATCTCAATCTTCCTTTGGTCTTGAAAGTACGTATTGCGAATAAACTTCATAGGGTCGAGTATGAGTCTCTCCCTCAAATCTGTTTCGATTATGGGAAGTTTGGTTACCTTATGGATGTATGTCCAGAAACTTTAAATGGTGCGACAAATGGGGTGGACAATAATAATGAAAAAGGTCTCATTCAGGTACCGGAAGAGCAAAAAGTTCAGTTGAAGGTTGAAAAGGAGAATTATGGAGATTAGATGGTGGTGGGACGTCGGTAACGTTGGCAGCAGAGACAAGGTGCTAAAATTTTAGGATTTAATGATAATACTAATTTGGGGGGATCTCATTTTGATATACTTTCCAATGTTAATGAGGATTTTGCGTTGAATTAGGGGAAGGGTCAAGATACGTTCCAATTTAGGAAGCAAAATGTTAGGGAATCTTCAGGACTTAGCTTTAAAAAGCCAATTGGTGCGTCATCTTTTGGGGTTGAGAGGTTGGTCTCATCAACTAGAGTTGCTAAGGATGCTAAGTAAGGCTCCACGGTTGTTCTTAAGTCCATTAATAGTAAGAAAGGGCTCACAAATGCTAATTTGGGTCCGAGGAAGGCAGAGTCGACTATTGGATCTAAAGGAAATGGAGGGGGTTTTAAAGTTGGGTGCACTAGGAAATCTAAAGAGTAGGATGTTGGTTTAAAATCTCTTGATCCTAAAAACCACTCTGTGGTGGTTCTGGACGAGAGCAACAATCCTAATTTATTAAGTTCGCTTGCTGGAAAAAATGATACTGGTTCGAGGTTTAAAATTTTACAGCATGATAATACCTCTACACCATCGTCAAATGGTCTGCGTAAAGACAAGTGGAAATGGGTGAATCCGTTAGGGGTTTCACGAACTCCTAAGGAATAGACAGTGCCCATGGATAGTGCAGTTGCAGATATTATTAGCTGACTAGTGGTAGAGGGAACAAGTTTGAACGTTCAAATGAGAGCAAGTATTCAAGACGCGAATGATGATTTTATCGATGAGGTGAACGACTCTGGGGATGAATTCGATATGGAGGAATGCTTGGAATAAGAAGTTTTCCCAGGTTTGTTATTTTTCCCTTTTTATTATGAAGTCAGATCTTTTAGTTTGGAATGTTCAAGGGGCAGTGTCGAGGAGTTTTCCTAGGGTGATGAGAGAGTACATGTGTGATTTAAATCCAAACATGGTGGTTCTTATTGAGACTAGGGTTAGTGGTGCCATTGTCAACCGTGCCTTGGTATGCCGAAATCTCACAAGGTGGAGGCTAGAGAGTTTTCAGGTGGTATATGGGTGTTGTGGAAGGAGAGTGTTGAGGTTCAAGTGCTGGTTAATAGTAGGAAATTTGTTCATTTGAAGGTCAAGTTTCTTGCTCTTACTGATTGGGTTCTTTTTACGGGTGTGTATGGTAGCCTGCGGGATAGCTTGAGAAGGCAACTCTAGTTTGAGTTAGACTCCATTTCTAGCACAGTGCAGCTTCTTTGGCTCGTCGCAGGTGATTTCAATGTGATTATTAATGATGGGGAAAAGAAAGGAGGCTCGAGGAATGGTGATTGTTCTTGAAGGTTATTTTAACAATTCTGTTCTACATGCAGTTTGAAGGATTTGGTTTTTTAATAGTCGACTTTTACTTGGAGTCAGGCGTCCCTTTTTGAGCATATTAATTGAGCACTATGTAATGTTCAGTGGGAGGATCTTGTTCTTTTGACTATAGTACATCATCTTCATAGGTTGAAGTCGGTCCATCGGCCCTTGGCAATATGTTTTGAGGATTAGATAACTACGTCCGTTTAGATTCTTTAGTGGTTGGATTTTACATAATGAGTTTGGTAAGTTAGTTTATGATAGTTGGAGCATTGAGAGTAGTTTGGAGATGACTGTCAAGTCTTTTGTCGAAGTTGCTAAGAAGTGGAATGTAAAGGTTTTTGGGAACTTCCATAAAAAGAAAAAAGTTTTGATAGCTCACATTAAGGGCATTTAGAGGTGCCTTGAACAGTACTACTCCCACAAGCTTGTGGTGTTGGAGAAGGAGTTGTGTGAGGAGCTTGAAGTGGTGCTGGATAATGAAGAACTCTTATGGAAACAAAAATCGCGCAATGAATGGCTAGAATTTGGAGATAGGAATACGAGGTATTTCCATAGCTAGGTCAATAAATGGAGGCGACGAAATAGAATTCATCTCTTGAAACTTAGTGATGGGTATTAGTGTTATGATGAGCATAGGATCAAAGAGGAGGTGGTTGGATTCTTCAAAATCTTTACACTGAAAGGGCTTCACATGGGCTAATCAGTTATCTATGGAGGCATTTTTCGCATGTAGACTCTTACTTATTGGCTCAAGTTGAGAGAGATATTATGGCTTAGGAGGTATACGATTGTTCATTTGAGATGACTCATTTGAAAGCTCCGGAGATTGATGGGTTGTATGTGCAGTTTTATTAGTCCCAATGGTTTGTTGTTGGTCCTTCTTTGGTCTCCATGATCTGCAAGGGGTTTAAAAAAGGTGTGATTGAGGAGTTTCTGAATAAAACTCTCATTTTCCTTATTCTTAAGGTCTTTGGACCGGAGGTAGTCAGCCAATTTTGCCCTATTAGTTTATGCACTTACCGTACAAGCTGTTAACCAAGGTCATTGTGAATCGTTTGAATACAGTCATGTCGTGGTTAATGGGTGAGCATTAGATGAGTTTCGTGGGAGGACGGTACATTATGGATAATGTCTTCATTGCTTAGGAGGTTTTACATTCTTTGAGAGTTAAAAAAAGGAAAAAAGGTTGGATGGCGGTTAAGATCGATATGAAGAAGGCTTACAATCGTCTTAGGTGTGAGTTTATTAGGGATACTCTAGAAAATGCTAATTTCCCTAGTAAGGTTGTGCGACTCATTATGAATTGTGTTACCACGGTTTCGATGCAAATGCTTTGAAATGGTGGATACACTGATAAATTCACTCTTACTCGAGGTGTTAGGCAGGGTGATCCTATTTCACCATATTTATTTATTTTAACTATGAAGAGACTGGGGCATGCAGTTGACAGAGCTGTTAAGGGCAATTATTGAAAGCTAGTTGTTATAAGGAAGGGTAGGATGCTGTTGTCTTACTTATTTTTCGTCGATGATCTGGTTCTATTTGGGGAATCTACTCTTGAAATTGCTACAGCTGTGCATTTTGTTTTGGATGAATTTTGTGTTCACTCGGGGCATAAAGTTAGTAGTGATAAATCTAGACTTTGCTTTTCCAAGAATACGGATGTGCTTGCTCGAGGTATTGTGGGACGAATTCTTGGGTTCCAACAGACTGAGGACCTAGGTATATATCTTGGTGTCCCTTTATTCCATTCAAGGATGAGGCATAGCACGTTTCAATTTATCATTGATAAGGTCCAATAGAAACTTAATGGGTATGATGCAAAGTTGTTGTTTCTTACTGGTAGAGTAACTTCGGCTAAATTAGTTTTGTTGACCATACCAGGATATTTTATGCAAGCTACGTTGATCCTAATTGGAGTTTGTAAGCGGATTGAACAGACAACTAGGTGTTTTGTTTAGGGAGCTTATCATGATTCTAGAAAGATGGCTTTCGTAAGTTGGGAGTCTTGTTGCTAACCTTGAAGTTGGGTGGTATTGGCATGCGAAAGATGTTTGCTCGGAACTCTACTTACATGATGAAGCTTGCTTATCATCTTGTTACTAAGACAAATAAATTGTGGGTTCGAGTCCTACGTGCAAAGTATAAAGTTCGAGAGCTATGTCCTGAGAGTGTGGATCGCATGGTTTGTTCTTACATTTAAAAATCCATTTTAAAAACTTGGTCGTTGTTTCGTGATTAAATTGTTTGGATCATAGGACGAGGGGATAGCGTGAAGTTTTTTTTATGATAATTGGGCTTACAAGTTGGGACCCTTGTTTAATTATCTTTTTCTTGGGAAAATTGCTTCAGCGATTGCTAGAGTGGTGGATTTTGTGTCAATAACTAGGGGATGAAAATGACAGGTTCTATCGTCTTATTTTAGCAAGGAAGTTTTTGATTATATTGCAATGTTTCCTCCTCCTAATAATAATTTGGGTACGGATCAGTGCTTATGGAAATGCTAATCAAATGGGCCTTTTTCTATCTGAACTGCTTATAGGAGCATGGGATAATATTCACATTCAGATATTGATGGTGTTTGGTAGCTTGTCTGGCGAAATCCTCTTCCTCCCAAGGTGAAGCATTTCTTGTGGCTTGTAAGGCGACAGAGGTTGTTAAAGAATATCGAGTGGGTTAACCGATGTCTTTCGAATGATGCTAGCTGCGTGAGATGTGGAGCTACCTAAGAATCGGTCCTTTATGTGTAACGGGACTATAGATTCGTAGTAGCTATATGGATGAAAAGTATCCCATCCGATCAGGTTGAGAGCTTCTTTGGAGCGGATATTTGTATTTGGCTGGAGAATGGTTTACGAGGATGGGTACGTTTGGGACGCATTGAGGGAGAATCGGTGGTGGTTTTTGCTTCTATTTGCTGGCTCATATAGAAGGCTAGGAATATGTTTATCTTTCAACAATACGAGGAGCAGGAGGATGGAGTTTTTCGAGCTGCTAATTGCATGGCCAAGAATGTGTGGGACTGCTACTGTAGAAGGAAAGCTGGTAGTTCTAGCAGCGTTAAAAGTGTTCCTCGGCAGCCACTAGAGCCTGGGTGGGTAAAGTGTAATGCTGATGGTGCTGCGGGGTTGCAGGAGGAGTGGGCTGCTGCAGGTGGTGTGTTGCGAGATTCAAAAGGTTACTGGATAGTGAAGTTTCAGCAATATGTGGGAGGAGGGTTAGCTTTGGTTACCGAGCTTTGGGGTATGTTGCCTTGTCTCCAAGTTACAAGACTGAAAGGTATTAGCGAAGTAATTATTGAAAGTGTAACAGCCTAATTTTTAGTGGTGTCGAAAATAATGATTTCAGGATCACAACTCTGACGAGTCAAGTCGTAAATTTATTATTTCAGCATTTATGATGTTGTTAACATCATATTAAATTTTGGTTACGAAAATTTAACGGTTAGATAGTTAATTAAAAAAATGGACTAAATAGTAAAAAGGGCAAAAGTAGTGCTAGATAGAATAAAGGGACTAAATGAACAATTTAACCAATAGAGAATTTGTTAGTGGAATGTCATGACACTTAGATGTATATGGTGAGTTTAATAAAAGGTTAAGAGAGATTAGTTAAGTTAATGATGAAAGTAAAAAGAATTACAAAAATGTCATATAGTATATAAGTGAATTTAAAAGAGAAAAAGAAGAAATTTTCATCTTATTTCTTCTTTTTCTTCAAACAGCCAAGCTTGGGGAACTAGGGTTTCCATTGTTCACTTTTAACTCTTATTTGAGTAAGCAAATCCCACCCGTTTTTAGTAATTTTTATGTTTTTGAGTCCGTATCAACTTAATCTAGTTAAAACAAGGATCAATTTGTGATTTTGTCAAATGTTATAAAATTTTCCATTGATGAATGAACTTGTCTTTGAATGTTTATGGACGATTTGAAAGCTTGAAGATTGAGTTTAACAACTTTAAAAAGTGATTTTTTGATGAATTTAGAGTTTAAGGACTAGATGGTGAAAATGGTAAAAGTACATGCCCTTGGTGTGAAATAGATGTATGAATGAGTTGAGGCTTTGTCCTAGAATAGTCAGTTGGCAATGGGTAAACTTAGAAATTGTTATTTTACATGTTTTGGCTTTAAGGACTAAATTGAATAAAAATGTAAAGTTTAGGGGTAACTTCGTAATTTTTTGTATAAAGGATTTATATAAGTAAATTGATTAAATTATATGATTTAATGGGTGATTTTATTTATTGTGTGATTAGATCAAGATCGGGTCACAGATTGTAGGATGGGAAAAATCGTAGAATAGTCCTTGATGTTTCACCTGAACTGCAATTTCGTCCAGTAAGTCTGTTTGTTACATTTTATACTTGAACTGCTAAATGTTACCTATTGGAGAAGTACTTGAATTTCTTGATGTTTAAATGGAAGACTCATGTCTCGGGTTGAACATGAAAGTTTATATAAAAGGAAGATTTGTGACTCGAAAGGAGTATGAGAAAATGTTAAAGGAAGACTTATGTCTCGGGGTGAGAATGAGAATGTGTTTAAGGAAGACTCATGACTCGAATGAACGTGAGAATATGTTTAAAAAGGAAGACTTATGACTCGGTAAAGCATAAGATTGTTTAAAAGGAAGACGCATGAACCTATGAAGTTTGAGATCGATTAAAGAGGAAATTTTACGACTCTAATGTTAATTTTCGTCACTATGCTTAATGATGAACTATGACATCCTATTCATGAACTTACTAAGCTAGAAAGCTTACTCGTGTATTGTTGTCATTTCGTAGATTTTGTTTTGGCTGGTTGAAGATCGGATTACCTCGAAAACATCACATTATCCGGGAGCTGGTTCGATAGTTCTTACATCACTGGGTTAAATGGCATGTACTAGGATGATATTATTTTGTGAATGTTTACATCAGAATTGAATGAAACTTGTAATGCTTTGGTTAATGTTGAACACTTGAATGCTTGACCTATGTTATATGTGTGTATATAATACTTAAATATAATGTTAGGTGTTATCCTTGAATATGCTATGTTGTCCAATTACAACTTGTATTTATGAAATGAAAGTTGTGAATGAACTTGTATGAATTTTTGAATTCTGCATACTTGTTTTGGTAGAACCCATGCTTGTATCAATACAAGTATAGGGTAGGAGAGAGGTTGTTTACAAATTTGGGTTGTATCGGTAGTTGCATAGTAGGTACTGATAGTTCTGTGTATGATTGTATTGGTAGTTAGGATGCTTGTATCGATAGAAGTTGTAGGGTAGGACTTCCTAAATCTCTGGAGTTTTTAGTATCGGTAGAAGTAAGACTAGTATCGGTAGAACTGTCACTTGTATCGGTAGAAATCTGCACATATTCCTGAACTGTTTTCTAGCTTGACAACTATCGATACTTGTCTATCAAGTACCGGTAGAAGTCTCCAAAAATCTTGGAAATGACCCTTTTGTCCTTGTTGATTTGTGATTATAATTAAATGGTGATATATGATGTGTTGGGTGCCTTTCTTTAATGAAATAAAATTGAATGATATGATATTTAAAAGATGAATAGTGATAGATGATTAGTATAACACCGGAACCTTAACTTACGATGATTTTCGTGTAAAACCTAAAAGCCATAACCATCTCCGATTTAGGATCTCAAGGTTTACAAAACTCTTCGAGTCTCTTTTTTTATAAATATATATAAATCAATCACAATTTATTTAATTACAAACTTGCAACTCAAAATACTAACTCCATTTAATCTTACACATTCATTTACTACCTTTCAATCAATCAAGAATCAGATTCAATCACATATCATGACATCTATTCCATATCAATATAATATCATAATATCATCCATTCTACATCAATCATTCTTACTATCATTGTATAGTACCCAAACCTAACACCATCGCTGGTTAGGGTTCCGAGGTTACATGCATTCATGCCTTAAATCGTTACCTATTCAAATCTTATTTCAACATCATTCTTGATTTAGTAAATATATACATTTATAATTCATCATTCTTACTTTGTTTATCAACTCAATAAGGGTAAAAATATCATTTCTACAATTCTGGGAGACTTCTACTGGTACCTGTTGAACAAGTATCGGTAGTTGTCAAGTCAGTAAACAATTCAGGAAACAGTACGGACTTCTATCAATACCTATGATAATTTTACCGATACAAGTGAAGCTTATACTGGTACTAAAAAATCTAAAGAGCTAAGATGTCCTACCCACCGATACAAGTACATAAACTACCGATACTTTTATGGGCAGAACTACCGGTACTTATTATGCAACTACCGATATAACTCAAGTCAGTGAACAATTTCTCTCCTGCCCTATACTTCTACCGATACATGCAAGGGTTCTGCCGAAACAAGTATGCAAAATTCAATTAATCACACAAGTCCTCAAGTTTATCAACCATCATTCAACACAAGACACTTATTCAAATTCTCATCTTGCAAAATCTATACATGACAATACTTGTTTCATCATATAATACAAGTACAATCAATCAACACAGAGATTCTTAAATTCACATGTCAACTCATTACAAAACACATTTGCTTAATTAGAACATCAAGCAAGCATGCAAGTTTAGTTCAACAAAGAAACCAACAATCCAAATCAAGCATTTCAGGGGTAACATCATCCTAGTACAAGTCATAAAACCAAGTGATGTAAAAACTACCAAACGAGTTCCGCGATAGTGTGATTTCTTTGAGATGATCCGAACTTCAAGCAACAAATAATCTACAAAACAACAATAACACCTCCGGTAAGCTTTATAGCTTAATAAGTTCGAAAAGTCTAAAGGAGTTACCAACATATGCATAAAGCAGTAATAACTCAGTCGAGCTGGAATAATCCAATGCTTCCTCGAGCCATTTTAGCATTTCAAATTCCCTGTCTGTATCATTTCTGTTACCAGTACCTGATGCTGCTCACATAAGCTGTCGAGGACTCGCAACATATGCGGTACCTCAACCATCGGTACGATGTCTGTCTATCTTAATGATGCTGCTCACACAAACTGTTGGGTGTATGCACTTATGCATAAGTCCTAGCCATCGTAGGGCTTGCAATCCATTTTAGGATTCATATTTTTTTTTTCTGACACACGATGCTGCTCACACAAGCTGCCGAGGACTCGCAACATATGCGGTACCTCAGCCATCGATGTGGTATCTGTGCATATAACTGTTCCCTAACGATGTTGCTCACACAAGTTGTCGCGAATATGCATTCAAGCATAAATCCCAGCCATCTTAGGGCCTGTAATCTATTTTAGGATTTTATATCTCCTTTTTGACTCACGATGCTGCTCACAAAAGCTATTGAGGACTCGCAACATATGCGGTACCTTAACTATTATGTCGGTTTCAAATCATCGGCTCAAAGCCTGATATCTCTTTCATTCATTTCTTTTTCATCTTTCTCAATTTCACGTACCATAACCTGTTCTACAAAAATCATAAAGAATACAAATAATGTACTATTTAAATGCAAATTTAACGTTACGAACTTACCGGACGAAATTTCAATTAAAGTGACCTCTAGGGACACATCCGTAATTTTCCTTTTTTCACGATCGGGACACAATCTTGATGTATTACAATAATTTCGTTATTTAAATAAACATGAATTTTTAATTATTTTATGCAAATTAGCTTTTTTTGGTATTTTTACAAAATTGCCCTTAACTTTTCACTTTTATTCAATTTAGTCCTTTAGCTCAAAACTTGCAAATTAACAATTTTTATTTTAAAATAACTCCAGCCAAATTATCTTGGGTGTCTCTAGAGCTCATATTTTCTGTTATTTAACAACAAGCCCTTGTATTTTTACTACTTTTGTAATTTAGTCCTTTAACAACTAGAAATTATTTTACAAAATAATCAAATCTAACAACCAAGCTTATAAATCTTCCATAAAATTTCAAGAAAAAGCTTATTCATCAATAGAAAAATTTATAACGTTTGAAAAAATCACAAATTGGTCCTTAGGTTAGCTAGATTAAGCTAATACGAGCTCAAAAACATAAAAATTACTAAAAACGAGTGAGATTTCACTTACCTATCAACACCTAAAGCTTGGTCGAATATGATCATTTGTTTCTTTAGGGTTTTCGGCTAAAGAGGAAGAAGAAGAAAGAAGAAAATGAATTTTTCATCCTTTTGTCTTAATTAATTTAGGTTTAATTTATGTAATGACACTTTTACCTTTTTTAATTCTTTCAATTTCAACCCATTTCAAAGGCTAAACAGCCCACTTACACTTAAAATGGTATAATTACCATTCAAGTACCTTAGCTTACCTTTCAATTAATAGAATTCAACATTTTCATCTTTTACGATTTAATCCTTTTTACTTAATTAACTATCTAATCAACAAAATTTTGTAAACAAAATTTAATACTATACTAATGACCTCATAAATATTAAATAATTAATATTTACGGTCTAACATATCAAATTTTTGGCCTCGAAATCATCATTCCCAATTATATTAAAATAAACTAATTAGTAAATCCTCATTTTATTAGGATTTAATTGCAATTTACCAAAATATAAATATTTTCACATCATTTCTATTATTAGGCCATTTAAAGAGGGTCCAATTTCATAATTGGTCCTTCAATTATAATAAATTATATTTAAACAAACTTGTTTTCAATTTAGTCCTAAACTAATTAGGACTGAATGAGAAATAACCCAAAAGTTAATGGATGGTAACCATATCCACCGCTTGGACTTTTTGACCATGGTTTAATTCCCATTTTGGTCCCTTTACTATTTTTTAATCAATAGCAACTAACTTTTACCTCTTTTACAATTTACTCATTTATCCTTAATTAAGCAGTTAGTCATCAAAATTACTCGACCAAACTTCAATTCACATATAATAAGACTCTGTAAATATTTAATTAAAATATTTATGGTCCTAAATTTCAGAAATGAGGTACTGATACCTCATTTCTAAAACCACTTGACCTTTGAACCAAGCCACTTATATTAACTTTTAATTCAATAATTAAAATTATTCAATTCAAAATTCCATATAAAATTATTATTGACTTATTTAATTTAAATACTTATTATAAAAATTTTCTCGTCGGGTTTATGATCTCGAAATCACTGTTTTCGACACCACTGAAAAACAGACTGTTACATTTCGGGTTTTGGTTGTTACATTTAATGTTACTATGGCAGCAGTAAGAATGGTAAACAATTGTTTAAATGGTTCGCTATCCACTGCTGTTGTTCGTTGCATTACGAATTTATCAAAATAGTTCAAGTTGGTAAGATTTCAGTATGGTAATAGGGAAGGTAATATGGTTGTTGATCGGCTAGCTAGAACTTGTGCCTCTGAGGACGTAGATATTCGAATAATTGATGCTCCTGAGGTAGCTCTCCGCGAGTTGTTATTACAAGATGTGTTAAGCAACAACACTATGTAATTCATACATTTTTAGGTTATAAATCATCTCTTTTATTACAAAAAAAAAAAAAAAAAAAATCAAAATATAAGAATCTGAATAAAATTACATTAATTATTTTCATTTATATTTAATTAAAACATCATAATACAATTATAAAAAACAATAACCACAAATAATTTGTTCATCAATTAGAAAATAGTATCTCAAAAATTTATTGTCAAAAAGAAATCTCAAAAAGTTTATTGAACCATAATTAACGGAATTCGATTGATTGAAGTTTTAGACAAAATTGAATTGTATAACCATAAATAGAGTTAACACCAATATAGTGATGGAACAAATTTATGACCATATAAATACTTAACTATTCGTTATCTTCCGATCAATTATATATCTATACTAAAGTACTTTTAATGAAATTAGCCTATCAAATAGTGACCAAGCCGGACGCGTAGCAAGTATAAGATGTCGGAGGTCTGCCCTCGCTTGATAAGTAGACCTAGTTGTTCATATGTATGGTGCTCGATATCAAGAATTTGGGTTCAATTTTGGAAAAGGTTGTATTGGAGCTTAGGGAATAGCAGATTGGTTAGCTTCATACAAGATGTTTGGATTCTTGGTTTGGGGCCTTTACATGAACATCTGCTCCCTGCTGCAGACATCTCGGCACAACTTAAAGTGGCTGATTTCGTGGATTCAGATGGATGCTAAAAGTGGTTGGAGTTGAGACATCACTTTAGTAGTGAGATTCTTGAGTTTATAGTTGCTTGTCACCCGCCTAATGACGCTTTGGGTAATGATATATGCCTATGGAGGGCTAATGCTAATGGTAATTCTCAGTTAAGGCTGCTTATAAAAGTATTGTTCAGTTTGATTTTTTGCATGTTGATAATGGGTGAAATGAAATTTGGAAAAAATGCATTACCTCCTTGAATTAAGCACTTTCTTTGGCTAGTGATGCACAGAAGAATTCTCACTAATTGTGAAAGAGTTGGGAAGAAAATGACTGACGAAGCAGGGTGTTTAATCTGTGGAGCTGTTCAAGAAATGAATTTACACGCATTACGAGACTACCGGTTTGTGACTAAAGCATGGCTGAAGATAATTTCAAAGGATTGTGCTCCTAGAATTTTTGGGTTGGATCTGTTTGAGTGGGTGAGTGATAATCTTAGAGGAGAATTTCGAATGGGATCTGGTGGAGCTGAGGCTCAAGTTATATTTTCGGTTTTGTGTTGAATGTTGAGGAAAAATAGGAATAAGCATGTTTTCCAGCAGGGGATTGGCAGAGTGGAAGATACAGTCAGAACTGCTGAGTGTTTCGATATCAATGTTTGTGAAACAAATCGTAAGAGGAATAGAGTTGAAGAATGCTAAATGGCGTGCACCCAATCCTGGATGGATCAAAGTTAACATGGATGGAGCGACTAATAGAAATGGAAATTGGTCAGCAGTTGGAGGCGTACTACGAGATTCTTCTAGGAATTGGGTTGAAGGATTTCGAAAGTTTGTTGGAAGGGGCTCGACTGTGAATTCAAAACTATGGACGATTCTGCGTGACTTAGAAATAGCTCGACTTAGAGGTTACAATAAGATAATTATAAAAACTGATTGCATGATGGCAATAGATATGAATAAGGATTGTTTGGAAAATACACCTTTGATGTCTCTTGTCAGGAAAATAAAGGAAGTATCTCGATAGTTACAACTATCAAGTTCCAGTTTGTGAGCAGGGAAGGAAATATGGTTATTGATTAGTTAGTCAGATCATATCCTTTTAATCAAGTTAATTTAACTACTATTGACACTCTTATATTTCATATCACGAGACTACTTTTAAAAGATAAAATAGGTGATCTCAACGTAAGAATAAATTGAACTAAGGCAACAATCTTTATTGGCTTACTCTTATCAGATCTTGACTATTACGTTCAACTTTCTTTTCTTACCATTTGTCCTAATCAATTAAGGGATTAAATTAAAACACAGAAAATTAAGTGTCTTTTCGTAAATTTCCCTTTTTAATTTTTCAATATTTGATTTTTTTTTTGTAATTTTGTAAAATATAGTAACAAATTTATACATTTAAATGTATATAAATTCAAGATATTATAAATTTAATGGACTAGAATCCAAAATTTTATTCAACATTGAAACAAAATGAAAATGATCTAAAGGATCCATTAGCTCAAATTTCAATCAAGTTTTAAAATTTCAATCATTAAATTTATTAAAATCATTTAATTCTTATTTAATAAAAACATTAATACAATGTCATTTTCTTTTCTAAATAAATGGTAATTCTTTTTGTTTTTTTACAAATTTATAAACCTTTATTTTATAAAATATTACTTTTCATATTAAAGAAATATGATTTTTTTTTTAAATATAAGTATTTTTCATTATTTTATAAAGTAGTATTTTAATCGATGCACCAACTAAATCCGTATATTGTGCGGGTATACAAATTAGTATTTTGATAAATTTAATTTGGTTTCATTCTAAAAGAAATTAATAGGACCTTTCGGTAATTTTATTTAGACCGGACCGGTTTAGCTTAAAAGGACCAGGTGAATGACAAAGGACGAAAACTGCTGTTTGGGCATCGAAAAACCAAACTTAGTCCAATCCGGTTTTCTTACTGGACCGCCTCGTATACAAAAGCCCCCGAACCGTATCCTCGCTTCCCATCGCCTCTTTACCCTCTTTCACGATCCCCAAATTAATCCGAAAATCGATCTCGGATTTTCTCATCGTTCTTCATCAAATCTGTAAATCACGTAATTATCTATTTGATTCTCGCTATTTCCTTTTGATTGATCTCTCTTTCTGTCGCAGCCGTTCAATTTTTGCTTCTCTAGGGTTAGGGTTATTCGATCTCCTCGATCGGGCCCTTTTTGTTGATCAATCTCTCATAGATTTTGTTTCCTCTTCGATTTATGTTGATTTCCCTTTGTGATTCGGTCTAATTTTGTCTGATTATTCTTGGTTTGTTTATTAGGGTTTAGGTTTCTTCGATCCGTTAGGGTTCGTCTCTATGTGTGAATTGGTAGAGGGTTTCGGTGTTTTACATGACCTCGAGATTGTGTACAAGAGTTTTATGCTGTAAATTCGTCGTTTCTTCGTCGAATTGGGAATTTAGGGTTAGGGTTTTCTTGTAAATTTAGGGCTTCAACCTGGTAGTCAAATTAATTTAGGGAAACGTCTCTTCCCATACTTAAATCAATTTTAGTGCCTAATTAAGTGCTTTCATTGTCTTAATTGAGGCTCCCTAGGCTTTTAAATGTTCTCCACTTTTTTCCAGTTAAATTGAAGTTTCAATTCATCACAATTTAGAAGTAATTGACTTCACCTAACATAAATTTTCATCCATTTCATCATTATTAAGTGATTAATATGTTAATTCTTGCCTTTTATCATGCATTTGACTAAATTTTAACTTATTAACCTTGTTAGCTTACCATGCAAAGTCAAATATGTTAGTTTGCCTGTACTATGAATTGGTGTGTGCATCATAATTAGCATTAGTACCATCGGGTCCCAAGCACTATTTCTTTTTCTGTCTAAACGAGCTTCAGGCTAATTTATATGTTTATTGCTTGTGTTAAGTGTTCTTTGACATAAGCTTGATGCTCCTTTTCTTAGTTTGCTATTGCATGTATTTTTCTGTCGTACTATGTGCCACTATGTTTTTGCTGTATACTCTGTGATCGACATGCATCTATATATTTTCTATTATTATTGTTTTACCTTGTATTCATAATTATCCTTTTTGTCCTGCAGGTTTTAAATGGGATTTAAGCGCCCTTTTGACAGTGAGGAGTTGCAGGAACTTCCTTTCAAGCATCCAAGACAGTTTGGCAATAACAACAAGTTGACTCAGTTTGCTGCTGATAATATTTCCCATAACTATACTCATCAGAATCCCCATATTTCAGGTAATGTGTTCGCTGGCTTTTCTGCTTGTTTTTATGGGAATGATTCTTATTCTGCTGCATGGTTTTATTTTTGATGTGATCTTCTTTGTGACAGTTGATGTTGAGGGTGGATTTCGGAAATGCCAATGGGATGAAGCGTTTGAAACCGGTGGTCTTAGTGATGAAAGACCTTTGGTTGATAAGGATTTTGAGACTAGTGCTCCCTTGTCTTTGATCACTAGCATTTCTAGTGAGGAAGATGTAGATACTGGGCTGGCAGCAATTTCACCTATTTCTCCAGAATATTTTGACTTTGATTTCCCAAGAAGAGCGTTGGGCCCTGTTGGGGATGCCTATTCTTTACTCTTGGATCGGTCTCCCCGAAAACAGGTTCCGCTTGGGCCAAATCATCAAGCCAACATTCCTTCATTGGGTAGGCAGATAAAGAAGGACAAATTTGTTCAGGATTGTGCATTAGACACCATTGATATTGACTATGAAGAGATTATGACGGGAACATGTGTCATTCCAATGCCTGATTCAGATTTGTCCGCAAATAACAGTGGCAAAGTTGGTGCCGGAAGAACTGACTGTAGCTGCCTGGATGCGGGCTCGTTGAGATGTGTGCGACAGCATGTCACGGAAGCGCGGGAAAAACTGCGAAAATCCCTTGGTCATGAAAAGTTTGTGAAGCTGGGGTTTTATGATATGGGCGAGGATGTTGCATATAAATGGAGTGAAGAAGAAGAAGAGATCTTTCTTGAGGTTGTTTACTCTAATCCTGCATCCTTGGGTAAGAAGTTCTGGAAGTATTTCTCAATGGTGTTCCCATCACGATCCAAAAGGGAGCTTGTCAGCTATTATTTCAATGTCTTTATCCTTCAGAGACGAGCTGTTCAAAACAGATCCTGTATTCTGGACATTGACAGTGATGATGATGAGTGGCAAGGAAGTCAACAGGTTTATGAAGTTAAGGCTTCAGAGGAAGATGAAGACTCTTCTGCTATTGAGTCCCTTGCTGCTCAAGAAGGCCTGTCAAACCATGAAGGTGATTGTCTTGGAGATGACGATGACGATGGCAGTGATGATGATGATGATGATGACGATGACAGTGGTGACTCCGATAGTGATAGCGGAGATGGAAATTATAGCAGTGCTACAGCAAGAGGGGATTATGGTGTAAATCTTATGTTAAAAGGACCTGTTGCAAAATCATTTGATGAGAGCAGGTTTGATCCTGTTTTTGAACAAACAAACAAAGATTTGGGACGAGTAGAGGATTTCAATGTACAGGATGACTCATGCATGTCTTTTGAGTTTCAGCCAAACATGGTTGACTCTCATAGTCTGATTGACACAAAGGCCGATTTGCATGATAGTCAAATGAAGACTGACCTTAGCAAGTGTATGCAGGCTAAAGTAGACGGGTCTACTGACCTGGTGAGCCATGTCTATTTATTGGATACCTGTGATGCAAAAATCTGGGACGCTAGATATCCTACAACTGATACAGAAGGTATTGATCTCCAGCCTACAAGCAACATTATTGAAGAGATTTTTGGACAAGACACTTGGGATAACAAAATGAGAAATGAATAAGCATCTAATAATGGCTCTTGAAAAGTCCAAATCTTCTCCTTAGAGGAGGCTAAGACTTTCGGTTTTGACTTTCTTTTTTCTTGTTTACGCATAAAGTTCATTTAGCAAATGTAATTTGCTTCAGCATGTTAAGAAGTGCTCTTAATGAGATCTTTTCTGATTTTGTAAATGGCATAGCAGCAAAGCACTCTTTTCTCTCTGTAGGGTCGGAAATGCCGGTAGTCTTTTTGTGAATTGTTAAGCTGAAATTTGTTAAGAATCTTTTTGTGGGTAAAGTTGCAGGTAGTCAATGAATGACATTGACTTGTATAAAATTACTGCTAATACCTGGCTCTTGTATAGACGATTCATTAACAAAGTTACATGTATATGTTTGTTCAGAGGCTTTCATGCTTTCTTTTCTTCTTTCATGTTTTAATAAAAGAAAATAAAGTTGAAAATGCTTCATCATTCCTGTGTATTATGATCTTTATTTTCTTGATTGTTTTCATACTAGGCTCTGCAGCTTGTTAGACTTTGATAAGTGTGGAATTCATGCTTGGAGTTCATCCATCCCTTAAGTCGGATTTGGTTGAATCACAGCTTCAATATCGAACACCGTTTGTCTCGATTTGACTCGATCCAATTCAAAAACCTAATTTATTATTTAAAATTGAATTAAATATTGTCTATAAGATAATGTTGATATTGTAATTCAGGTTAAATAGAATTTTTTTGGTGAGTAAAAACAACTACAAAATTAGAGCAAGAGATCAAAGTTCATGACAAATAGAATCTTGATTAAGGATCCTTAACACTTCAGGAGGCGACAACTCTAGGATTTGAAGCTTCGATTTTCAAGTAAGACCCAGTTTGGCCAAAAGATCCACCGTTAAATTCTTCTCTCTCGGTACATATTGTAATTGCCATTGCCTTCGGACCTCAGAATTTTTTGTGCAAGTCTTAGGATAGTGATGCCAAAATCGCTTGTGCTGTTTGAAGACAAGGCTTGAATTACTTTCAAATTATCCACACGAATAATTGCCTTTCTGATTCCCTTATTGAGTAGAATAAGAATGCCATCGATAACGCCCCGTAATTCAACCTCAAAAAGGAAGCATTTAATTGAGCCAATAAAGAGAAATACAAAAACTTTAAAAAAAATATTAACAAAAATGGTTAAAAAAGTTCTCAATGAAAATAAAAAAATCAATTATATTCTTATAAAGAATTTTAATTGAGTCCTCAGTGGCCCAAAAAAATTTAGTTAACTCATTTTATTAATGGAAATCTTTAATGAATCGGGTAATCATGCTGATGTAATCAATAGAAATCACGAAAGACCATCACGAAGCATACAAAAACTTTAAAAAAATATTAAAAATTTAACAAGAAAGTGCATATTTAGATCCATTTTAGATGAGCGCAAAAAATGCGTATTCTTTATAAGAATGAAACTTTATATTCAGATTGTGTCTATACTGTTTAAGTTTAATTGAATTCAAAAATTATTTGTCTAAATTCATTTTAGATGAGTTCAAAACTATAATTTTTTTGAAATTATAAAAATATTAATAATTATTAAAAAGTTATATGAAACTTTAAAATGTGAAAAAAAATTAATGTTATTAAAAATTATTTGAATTTATATAATTATAAAACATTCTTTTCATATTCTGATGCATTGTCGAATCCTATTGTTTATATATATTTTTGAAATTTTAAAGCTTTAACCTAAATTTTTTAATTTTCTTTCAAAATTTTATAATTTTATCTAAGGTAATTACATAAAATTTTTAGTTTCTTACATAAATACATTTAATTATTGACTATATGAAATTGCAATAAATAATATATATATATATATACGAATAATGAATAGTAGTTTTCTTGAGTTTTTACGCAGTTGAAAATTTTCTTATTTTTTTTAGAATATTTTGATAACAACAACTTTTATAATTTTTAAAGTTTTTAAGTACTGCATTCATCTAAAATGAATTTATACAAATTTAGATGAAATGTTGTCTAGGTTCAAATGAATGTGGATAATTTTTTGTTTCGCACTTTTTTATTAATATTTTAAAATCTTTTAAATTATTATTGATGTGGCATTTCACATTAGCATATTGCCGTTGCACAATTAATGGAAGAAGCAAGTTAATTTTTTTAAATCACTGAGGGCTCCTCACAATTTCTAATTTTTGTTTTTCAAGAAAAAACTATCCATAACCTCTCTCTTACCCTTAAATAAGAGGATAATGCGTTTCAGTACACTCAAACTCACGTCATTTTGCATTAATAAGAATGTCGATGCCAATTGAGTTAAGATTCAATCAACACATAAATTGGTTAGATTACTAATATATCTCAGTGTGTATATTATATTAGTTTCAAGGTTAAAATATGTCATAGTTCTTATATTCTTCAAAAAATTGAAATTTAGTCATTGTACTTTTATTTTCAGGAAATTAATCCGTATACTTTTTATATTTCAAAATTCATATTCAATTGTTAACAATGTTGTTTTTTTATTAAATTCGTTGGTATAACATTTTAAAATAAAAAAAAATACTCACTTGGTAGCCATGTAATTAAAAAATGTCATCTGTAATGAATCTGAATTTAACAAAATAATTTTAACAAGGTTAACAGTTGAACTTAAATTTTGAAAAAAAAAAAAGAGAGTAAATTTTTAGAAATAATATTATAAAGACTAAATTCTAAATTTATGAATAATGTCGATACTAGTGTTAATAGTGCCAATGACATGTGCTAGGCATGTGATCGTGGTTACATTTTAATATAATAAATTGATTTATTTTTAGAAAAATCTATACTATGTATCTTCGTATTTTCTTTGGTGAAAATTTTGTGAAAGAATCTTTAATGTTCATCTCTTTATTTTTCTTTGCAAAGAATCTTTACTAATCTCCATCTTTTCTTTGTAGAGAACCACTTCTATTAATCTCGGTCTTTCCTTCCAAAGAATATTTGAAGGTTGCAAACTCTTTTTTATTTCTTTCTAGTTTTGGTGATTGTTATTGTTGTGGTGTCATTTGTAAGATCTACCGTTTTGATCGAAGATGTCGAGGATTTCTCATCTTTTGAGTCAAAATCCATTGAGTTGAGCATTTCAACCACAAATTTTTTTGTATTCCTTCTTGGTTTTGGTCTGAGCCAATAATGATTTGGCCTGAAGAAGCTTTGCAGTGGTTTGGTTTGGGGTAGCAGACTTACATAATCTTGGGTTTTTGTTGAAAAGATCATCCAAATATTTGGAATCATACTTTTCATCATTGAATTTATCCCACCATTTTGTTATGAAATTTTGAACTCACAATGGAATTCTCATGTATGGATCTTGTTCATAAGAATAATTCTAGGAAACAATTTAAGAAATACACAATTTTGAAAAGAAATGAATTGTTTTGTATATGTGTTTTTGGTCTTATTCTGGTTGGAATTTGTCAAAAAACTTAAGCCATAAATTTTGAATTTTTGCTGATAGAATATCAAAAGAAGATGATCCATATCAATTCCATCATTCTTGAAGCCAATTTAGAAATTTTAATTGGGTGTTATACTTGAAATATATGATTCAAGAATGTCTTATATATTGGTTGTTGATAAGGAAGAAGTTGTATTAGGCTTTTTGATAGTTCCAATGTGTAAAATATGAGTGGTGGCTTGTTTTGGTGGTGAATTTTGTTGGGAATTTTTTTGGAGAGTTTGAGTTTTCACCTCAATCTCTTGGTCTAAGAATTTTAATTATTTGGGCTATTGAATGGGTAATGAATTTGGGGTCTTTTCGATTTGTATAATGTTTGAACAATACTTATCTAATTTGAACCAATATGTTTTTATAATATAGTTGGTTTTTTGTGAGTCTAATGGCTTAAAATGGTATCCTTAGAAAAGTTCTTTGATAAAAATATATGGAGGGTTTTCAAAAAAAAAAATTTCCTCTATAATGAATTTTTTTTAAAACATTTGTTTGTAAAATTATTGCGAGGATTTTTGTGAAGCAGTTTGTGAAAATGCTACTCTTTTTGAAAAAAAAAATCTCTTGGAAAGATGTTTCTTTTTAAATATTTTTGAGATATTTTGACATATGTAAATCAATCTCTCTATTTTTAAAAAAATCTTGACTGTTTTAGCAACACTTTATTTGATGGGAGTTTCCTTTTTGGATTAGACTACGACTAATGCCATTTCTAGGGATTGAGAGAGTGACTCAATTCATTTTTTTTTATTTGCGAATTGATTTCATTTGGGTCTTGTGCTTCTTGGAGGGATGCATTATTGGAGGTTTTTTTTATAAGGACGATGATCCCTTATTTTCTTCTTGTAGGCAAATAGCATACCATGATTTGATGGGTTTTGAGGAAATTTTTGTTTCTGGGAAAGATTGTTCTACTTTAACTTTTCTTTTGTCTTTGAGTTTTTGAGGCATTTTTGAAAGTATTCTCTAGTGAGAAAAGTAGGCAAAGAATTAGTTTCTTTTTTGATATATTCAATTTCAAAATTAAATATACTCAAAATTGCTTGACATCTTGCAAAAATTTGTTTTGAGGCAATATTTTGAACATCTTTTTGTAAAACTTCTTTTGCGAATTTGCAATCAATTCGTAAAAGGAAATGTTTGATTTAATAAATCATTGTGAAAATTTGTAATACATAAAACAATTGAGTGAATTTCTTTCATTGTACTATAATTTTGCTAAGTTGGATTCCAATGTCTAGATGTAAATTGGACTACTTGTTCTTTTCCTACTTTGACCTGTTTCAAAATCCGACCATATCCTATTTCAAAAGCATCTATTTCTACTATTTTAAGGGCGGTTGGATCGACTAAATGTAAAAATTAAGTTTAGTGATTTGTTTTTTTTTTTTAATTTGTGAAATTGTATTGGTGTGAACATTTGTCCAAAATTGTGAATTCTTCTTGAGCCTCTCATACAAGGGTTTACATAATTTACTAAGACCAGGATAAAAATCTATGACATAGTTTAAGCTACCTAAGAACCTTCGTAGCTGGACTTTATCAAGGAATTAATTTGATAATTTGTTGGCAAATTCTATAGATCTTTCTATTAGAGTAATGATCCATTGGGTAACATAAGGACCAAAAAACCTTACTATGAGTTTAAACAAACTAATCTTGGATTTAGATACTACTAAACCATTGTTTTTTTATAATTTTTATAAAAATTGTCAAGTGTTTGAAGTGCTTTTCTAGATTTTTAGAAAACACTAGCACATCATTAATGTATACTACTGTAAATTAGGAATATGAACAAAAATGTCATTCATAATTTTTTGAAATTTAGATGGGGAATTTTTTTAATTCAAAAGGCATTACATTCTATTCATATTGCCTAAATGGTATAGTAAATCTAAAAGGCATTATGTTTCATTTGTATTGAAAAGTTTTTGCAATAAATCTTTTATATTTGGGATTGAGTATTTAATCCATTTTAAAGCTTGATTGAGAGGTTTGTAATTTATAACTAATCTTGGAGTACCTCTTTCAAGTTCTGCATTTTTATCAAATAGAATGTTGAACAACTCTAAAGAGAGTTGTTTTTTTTGATTAATTTTTTATTGAGAAGATCTTGTATTTCTTTTTTACAAAATTCTTCCATTTCTTTGTTCATTTTGCATTAGTCTTACTTTTGTTGAAATTTGTCTTTCATCAAAATCATTTTCATAGGATAATGTTACTTCATGTTTTTTTTCCTATTCCAAAAGGCATTAGGAATGCTGGAACATATTGTTGATTCTATATATTTCCAAGTCGAATTTAGGAATGTCACATTTGAACTTTGAAGTAATTCTAGCTAAATTTAATTCTTTGAACCCTTTATCGATCATATTTTAACTCTACGAACATATTTTTAACATATTTCCAATGTACAACTTAAAACCAAGTGAAGCTTTTCAGTAAAACCGCATTTTGAATATTATCAAATGTCATTACCCAATCACTTATTTCTTAAACATATGATATCTTGTAATGAACCTTATGATCATGCCATTAATTTCAAATTTATAAAATAACATAATTATCAACCTTTTACAAATAAGTCCTTTAGAGGCCTACTCTAAAAATAGTTTATCCTCTCTACATGTCATTATTATTATTAACATTTACCAATCAATTTATCAAATAGGGCCTCTGTAATGATCCAAAAGTTAAGAGTGTCGAAAAGTGTATTTTCGTGACTTCGTAACTGTGAACCGGACTCTTACGGAGTTGATTTGTAGGCTAATAAATTTTTTGAATAAATAATTTTAATTGTGTAATGCTTAAATTAAATACGAGGGCTAAATTGCATAAGAGGTAAAAGTGCAATTTATAAAAAAATTATAATTGAAAATAAATATGAAGGACTAAAATGGCAATTAACTACAAAAGTGGTTAGTGCCATTACTTTTTTTTTTTGGTAGGAAGAGATACAACACTAAGCGATTACAATGAAAAAACTAGAAAGAACTGATACTAGTATTGCATTTATCATTCTGCATGAAACGGAGAACCGAGGTTAAGGGTTCTTGAAAAAGATGAAGTTGCAAGTCGTCTGATGTCTTCTGTTTAGCCATAGCATCTGAAACCATATTAAACATTCTAGGAACATGGCGAAGATAAACCTCCCAATTTCGTCATATGACTTGATGAATAAAGCGCACTTCCACCAGATTGCTATTCATGCCTCCTGATTTGAGAAGTTCAACAAGTAAGGTATGATCACATTCGACTTCAACTTTCCTGAATCCTTTATCCCATGCCAACAATAGCCCTTCAAGAATTGCCCGTAATTCAACAATAAAAATGGTTTCACTTTTCAAACTCATGGTTTACCCTCATATCAATCTACCTTCAGAATTGAGCTTTACCCATCCAAAGAGACTGCCCCATCAGAATTGAGCTTTACCCATCCATCCTTCGGAGGGATCCACTTCGAAATTATGCCTTGAGATTGCAAAACCTTTCTCCTCTTGTCAAAATCACAGTAACTCTGAGCCCAAATCCGACTCATGTCTATTATGGATTGGAATGCCTGTGGGAGTTGGAGAAAATGACTTCATTCCTAGCCTTCCATATTAGTCAACACAAAATCGCAAAGAAAGTTGGTCACACCAACCATCAAATCTCAACTGGCCTTTATTCTGTACATTCCAAGTTAACTAGTCATGTAAAGAAAGAGAGAAAAAGGAATTACGAACCTGATTTGGGAGCACATTCCTCCAAATAGAGTTGGAAAAGGTACAATCTCGAAGCACATGAATTGTCGTTTCCACCTTGGAAGCCCATAAGTGACAAGCATCATCTTGTGTCATATGTCGTTGCTTCCTTTCGTTGTTTGTTAGTAATTTATCATGCCAAAGGAGCCATAGGAAGGCACAGACTCGTTGCGGTGCTTGAACGAACCAAACCATCTTCCAATGGGTCGAGCCATCATTCCTTTGGACACACAAATGCTTATAAGAATCAGATGTAGAAAAACCCCTCCTATCACCCCATTTCCAAGCTAAGAAGTCATGGCCAGCTGCATTATTTGGAGGGAGGGTACCAGTAATATGTTTAAGAATAAACTGTGGAATAAGGCATTGAAGACGATCTCAATCCCATGTGCCACTAGCAGTAATAAGCTCACAAACTTACAGATTCCTTACATTAGGATCCCCTCCCATATAGAAGCGTTTCAATGGACCCACATTACGAAGCCACACATCGTCCCAAAAGTTAATAAGGCGTCCATCCCCAACCAACCAATGAACATTGCTCAAGATGTTAGGCCAGATTCTCATTAGAGACCTCCAAATAAAGGAGCAACTAGATCTAGCAATAGTGGTAGGCAGAGTTTCCTGAATATTATATTTTTTTCGAATGACTTGTACCCACAAAGATTCAGGATTAGAGAGCATCCGAAAGCCCAACTTCATAAGAAAGATTCTATTTTGATCAGTCAAATTTTGAATACCTAATCCACTGTGATCAATTGGTTGACAACACTTGTCCAAGCTAATAGAGTCACTTTCCTTTCATTGCAAGTAAATTTCCATATAAAGCTTCTAGCAACCTTTTCATTTTCCCTGCAAACTAAAACAGGAATTCTAACAGTAAACATGAAATAATTGGGTATGGAGGATAGAAGTATTGACCTGGCAAAAGTGATTCACCCCGCAAGAGAAAGCCGTCTCGCATTCAATCCTGAGAGCTTCTGCTTAACCTTCCGAACAATAAAATCAAACGTACTTTGGGTGACTCTGTCATGTAGTAAAGGTAGACCAAGATAGCTTCCAAGATCATCAACTTTGCACATTCCAAGCTTATTGCAAATCTGATCTGCAACCATAGTAGGCATAGAAGAAGAGAAAATATTTGCGACTTGGAACAATTAATTTTTTGCCGAGAAAAATAACAAAAATAGTCCAAAATGCTACTAATCATGTTGGCCTGACTCATGGAAGCATCGGTGAAGAGCATTAGGTCGTCAGCAAAAAAGAGGTGTGATAATTTCGGGCCTCTTTTCAAAAGATATAACAGTTTCCAACTATCTGTCTCGATGGCATCCTCTATAAGGTGTCCCAATCTTTCCATACAAAGGACAAACAAATATGAGAATAAGGGGTCTCCTTGTCGAATTCTGCGAGAAGCCTGAAATCCCTCAGTCATATTCTCATTCTAAAGAACATGATAAGAGGCCGATGATACACATCCATGATGGCACTAACAAGTTGTCTAGGAATCCTAGCAATGGTTAAAGTATCCCTCAAAAACTCCAAACTAATTTTATCGTATGCCTTCTCCAAATCAATTTTCAAGATCATACCCATTTTATTCCCTTTGAACTCTTTCAGGAATGCACAACCTCTTGAACCACAACATTGTTATCAGTAATATCTCGACTTGGGACGAAATTTGATTGATTCAAACTAGTCAATTTTCTCATGAGCCTTGTAACACCCAAAACTCAAAAACCATTACCGGTTAGGGTTCCTGTGTCTTACTATTCATTATCACTGTTCTTCTTTAACATATTTATCATTCAGGCTTGATTTTTATCAAAGGATTCCATTTCACAAGTCATGAATCATTATTTGATTATTAGCATAATTTATCAAGGGCAAGAAGGTCATTTTAAAGATTTTTAGAGACTTCTATCGATGCCTGTTAGACAAGTACCGATAGTAGTCAAGTCAATAAGCAATTTAGAAAGGTACAGACTTCTACCGATACCTATGGCAGTTCTACCGATACAAGTGAAACATCTACCGAAACTATTTATGCTTCTACCAATACTAAAAACTCCAGAGAGCTACGAAGTTTTACCATGCAACTTCTACCGATACAAGTATTCTAACTACAGATACAAACATGAACAGAACTACCGAAACTTGTAGCATATCTACCGGTACAACTCAAGTTAGTAAACAACCTCTCTCCTACCCTGTACTTGTACCGACACATGTAGTAGTTCTACTGAAACAAGTATGCAGAATTCTCAAATTTCACACAAGTTCATATACAAACTTCCTTCATAAACATAAGGTGAAATGGACAACATCTTAGAGTTCAAATACAATACTTAGCATAATATTGAAGTACTAAATGTCACATACAACATTCATCAAGCATTCAAGTCCAACATTAAACCAAGGATCTACAAGTATCATAATCTCAAAATAAGCATACAAAGCGACATCATCCTAGTAAATGCCATATAACCGAGTGATGTAAATACTATCAAATGAGCTTTCGAGATAGTGTGATGTCTTCAAGATGATCCAATCTCCAAGTCGCAAAATGAAATCTATAAAACAACAACAATTCCACGGGTAAGCTTCATAGCTTAATAAGTTCGTAAGGTTCAATAATTTACCAAATAACACGTAGTAAACATCTCTATAAATCTGACGAGCTAGAATAGGACTAAATTTCAGCGATCCTTATTCGTTTATTCCTTGTTGACTCTAAGGTCATGATGCTCATTTTACTCCCTATTGACCCAAAGGTCATGCCTGTTACCAGTATATGATGCTAGTCTTAGCCATCGATATGGTATTTCTGTTCCCTATGACGCTGCTCACACTAAGTTGACGAGAATATACACTCAGGCATAAATCTCAGTCATTGTAGGGCCTGTAATCCATTCTTGGATTCTATTCACTTTACAGTGACTCACGATTCCTTAGAGAATCTGCAACAAATACAAGATCTCAATCATCAGACTATTCAACTTTAGCATAAGGCCAGGTAATTCCTCTTCTGTTGTTTCCACCTTTCACATATTCAATTGTCGTTATGGTCATCAAAAATTACAAAAAAGCAATTATAAGTAGATACAAGTAAGAATTTAACATTAAGAACTTACCGGACTAATTTGCAGTTACGATTAAACTTTAGGGACTACTCCGCTATTTTCCTCTTTTCGTGATCTGAAGTACGAACGTAGTCTACATCCATAAATCATCCAATTCTCACATTAAGTCAAATAATTGAGTCATTCAACACAATTTAGTCTTTTTTGGGAAAATTACGATTTTTCCCCTAATATTTTCCTTTTATTCAATCTAGTCCTTTCGATACAAAACATACAAAATAATCATTCTCTTACACAACTAACCTTATCTTAATTTTCTAAGGTGCTCATCCAACCTCTACACACCAACATTTTCACAACAATACTAGCAGTTTCATTGTTTTCACATTTTAGTCCTTAAACTTCAATTTCATAAAATCACTTTATAAAACCAACAAATCTCACATCCAAGCTTCTAAAAATTCCATAAAATAGAAACAATAAACTCATTCATCAATGGAAAAACATTAAACTTTTGACAGAATCACAAATTAGTCCATGGGTTAGCTAGATTAAGCTACCACGAACTCAAAAACATAAAAATTACCAAAAATGGTCAAGGTTTACTTACCTAAATCAAAGCTCAAAGTTTGAATGTAAAAACCCTAATTCTTTCTCTCTTAGCCGTATGGAGGAAGGAGATGAAGTGAAAATGATAAAATTTTCACTTAAAATTTCTTTAATTTAATATATATACTAATGGCAATTTTTTAAATTTTAAGACTTTCATCATTAAGCTTTAATTAACCCTTTTTAGTCTTAATTAAACCTATTTATAATTAATATAACTCATGCTAATCCACCAACTAAAATACCTTTGGTTAATTTGCTCATTTGGCCCTTCTAATTAATCAATTCTACTTTTGCACTTTTTACAATTTAATCCTTTCTACTCAATTAACTATCTAAACACTATAATTTCATAACCAAATTTTAGTACAATGCTAACGAATTCATAAATATTTAAATAAATAAATTTACAACTCGACTTGTCGGAAGTGTGATCATAAAATCACTGTTTCCGACACATTGAAAATCGGACTGTTACAAGCCCTCTCAGTCTATTCACAAATGTTTTTGTAAGGATTTATAAATAAATAGTAGTATAAGAAGAATTATCATTTTTAGAGGAAACTGTCAGATATGGAAATATATAAAGAGTTATTATTAGGAGCATGTGGTTAGTTTTAAAAAAATTCGTTATCAAGTTAAGGACTAAATTGAATAAGTTGGAAAAGTATAGGAACTAAAGTGCAAATATTCTATTTTTATTTTGATGGAAGGACCTAATGGTAATTTTACCATTTTTTTAAAAAAAAAAGAAGAAAAAGAGTTCATGATTGCGTTGATTTTTTTATTAAAGTTATTATTTAATAATTATTTAAAATATAATATTTTAATAATATCATTATAATAAAAGTAAAAAAAAAAAAGAAAAGAAAGAAAGGTTTTCTTCTCTGTCTCTTCATTTGCTCTCTGTTTCTCTCACGAAAGGGAAAGAAAAAATTTCTTTCACCATTTTTCTTCAAAATTCAAGCATAAGGGTTTTTCTTCAAATTTTTCATAGATTTTGAATATTTGAAGCTTGTTTTACATATATATACCAATAATTTTTTATTTCATCAAGTATTTTGAAAGTTGCCATTAAAGAACATTGATGGAAGCTTAGGAAATTTAAGTGAAATAGGTATATTTTCTTGATAGAAAATTATTAGAAGATGAATTCTACCTTGTTAGAAGTGGGAAAAAGAAATGAAATTGGATGAGAAGTTTATTTGATTTATTTGGCTATGGTGAAGGGGTAGCAGAGAAAATTGACTATTTTGAGTAATATTGGTGCTAAATGATAGCTTATAAATTAGTGAGTACTCCGGTGAAGACGGAATTGAAAACGGATAATTGAGTTGAAAGATATGAGAATTTCAGATTTGGAAGCTTAGTATATTAACTTGATTAATCATGCATATTTATGTTGTTTTTATTAGTTTTAGTATTAAACTGGGTAAATATATTATTTCGTATTGAATTGCTCATATTGTAGCTAAAAACGAAGCGATAACCTTGAAGGAGAAAGACGAAGAGAAGAAGTAAAGCGATTAAAATTTCGGTTTGTGCTAATATCTTATTTTCATTACATAAAGCTTTAGAATAATTAGACTATTATGATTAATTATATTAATTTTATTTTTATATTATTTTTATGAGTTTTGAATGAGTTTGAATTATTTAGTTAATATTTATAAAATTATGATTTGAGATGGAACATGTTAATTTTTCAAATGATTAAATTAGCAAATTCATGGTTATGGTTTGAGCTTGAGCATTATGATTTTATATGTTTGAGCAAGAAAATTTTTAATATGTTTTTGAATTGGAAGCCTAATTTTACATTAGGCAAAATATATGATTTGATCATGATCTGAGACCAAAAATGAGAATGATGTGAAAAATAGAATTGAAATGAAACTTGATTTTTACCCCGGTACACTAAGTTAGACTAGATCAGATATAGTTGGAATGTCATAGAGTCTTTATATCAGAGGATTTAGATCTCCCCAATTCCCAGAGGGTCGAGGGAGAAAAGGCCAAATTGGTCAGTTTTTATTTTTGTTAGCCCCAATTCCCAGAGGGTCGTGTGCAATCCCAATTCCTGAGGGTCGTGGACAACTCTGATAGCCATCGTTGTCGAACAACTCGGGGTGACGGATTCGTGTATCTGATTATGAGTCTATATTTTAGTACGGGGTTGAGATTGAAAGAAAATCAAAAACAAAAGTTGAATATGTTTGAATTTCCTTATTTTGTGAATTAAATTGATTATGTGATTTTAAATTTGATTAAAAAGCTTATTGTTAATTAATTACTTTTATTAACTAATCTAAATTTAATACTTATGTAATGATTTATATGATATTAGCACCACTGAGCGTAAAAATTGTTCAGCGTACGGTTTGTCTATTTTTCCATGCGCAGGTAGTTAGATTCAGTCGATCGTTCCAACAACATCTGAATAACCGAAAATCAGCTCAAACAAATTTGGTGAAAAGTTTACTTTTTGGTTAATATTTATGGCATGTATATAGGCTTATATATATAATATTATGTCATAAATTAAATTTAAATACGTTTATTATGTCTCTTTTGCTAGTACTTTATAACCAATGTTTTGATGAAATGGTTAAACGTAGATATCAAATTTGTTGAAATGTTTTGAGAAATTGAAGTATTGGAAATTGATTTCGGAGATTATTTGAATGTGATTATATTGTGAAGTGTAAATTTTACAGGGGGATTTTATGTAAATAAAAAGAAATACTGTCGAAATTTTTATAAAATAATTTTATCACTATGTATCTGTATGTTTTTTTTAAATAATAATAGAAAAGTAAGTTGCTTCGACAACGAAACGTGACATTTTATATTTGGATCCAACAACTGGGTCGGGTATAAGGTGTCACGACCTTTACTCAATTTTTCTGAAACAATAACTAACCCGAAATTTAGACTTTGTTCACGGCTAATATGAGCTTTATCCTTCCCATTTTGACTTTTAAAAATCTGGTTCTTATTTTGCGTCAACCCAAGTCTTCCCACATTGGGTTTAAGCACTTTTAAAGCATTAGTGGGTCCACCCACTATCAAACCCTTATTCTTGCTATTAGGCCGAATGGCCTGCTACCCTTTAGCTTTAATATTTTTTCTTTTAAACCTAATGTATCGTCTTCCTCATTACCCTCTATTAACTCAACAACCAGATTTTCTCCCCCATCCTCGTAAAAATTTTCTCCCTTTCCATCTTCATTAGCGCTATCTAAGGTCATAAATCGCGATCCTTCAAAGGAAGTGTCGATTCCACCGTTGTTTCCTTCCCTGACCGATATTTCTTTGGCTTGCCGTCACTCAACCACCATCCATGAGCCAAAGGCCTCGTTGGTAACTTTCTTTTCTAGCCCAAATGGTTGTCTGACCATTTAGTCGCTCTCCGATGTATCCATTGCTGTCATAAAAGCACTTAAACACAGATCGGGACTGTGACCAACCATGCCACATTTATAACAGATATTGGGCAACAATTAATATTCTACAAGTTGTAATCGACCATTGATCCATATCTTGGACACCAATGGTCGCCGTAGATCGACACATACAGTAATGCGAGCAAAACGTCCCCCTACCACTGTCAATATGTGCGTCTAATTTAACCACTGAACCAATCATTTGGCCAATAACCTAAAAAAGGCATTCAGAGTTGTATCCTTCCGGTAGCCCAGGTAATCTAACCCACACAACTTGCGAATCAATACTTGTTTGGGCAATAGAAAATTCAGGTGTCCATGGTTTGACTCAGAGATACTTCTCAAAGATGAGCCACAGTCCCTCGATCAAGGCTCTTTGGTAATCCGTAATTGTCCTAAAACGAATCAAATAGAAATCATTTTCAAGATCCATTAATTGGAACTGACCATTAAGACTCCACATTAGATTAATCTTGTTAAGTAAAGCATTGAAACCGATTCTGCCCCTTAGCTGTTTCACCACAATGGCCTAAGCCATTCTTCTCTATATGTATTCTTTCACCCAAGCTAAGAAAATGATGAAGGGCACCCCATCAATCATTTCTGTTACAACATCTTCTTCCACTAAACGAGAAGGCCTCTTCTCGAAACTCAGTTTGTTGACTACCCAATGAATCCTCAAGAAGAGTTGATTTGTATGAGGGTTTGAATCCTTCTGGACTAATTTTTTGGCCATTCTCATCAACAGTGGGATCATCAAACTTAAAAGGCAAGTATGAGCGTGTGCGAACTTTTTTCGTCGCCCGTCCAATCCCATAATTGGACTCAACACTATTAGCACCGACCACCGGATCTACCATAGGTAGGAGCGTCTTCATGATATTCATTTTTGTTCAATTGTTACTTAACGGTTAGTGCCATTATGATAACATGTATGACCTATATATGTATATAATAATAAATAAATAAAAGAAAGAAATGAAATGGAAAAAGAGGAAATGGCTTTAAAATTATGGTGGGGTAGGTGTGAAAGAAACAAAATTGTTTCTTTCACTCTATAACCTTCGAAGCAAGGGAGAAGGAAAAAGATGGGGAGAAAACCTAGGGTTTTCAAGTTCCAAGCTTCAATTAGTAAGCTTAATTTAGTCATTTTCTTGTAATTTTTATGTTTTTGGAATCTCGATACCTTAATCTAGCTAACCCGATGATTTATTTGTAAAATCGTTAAGGTTTTAAAGAATTGCCATTAATGATTTTAAAGAGTTTTTGAGTTTTTAGGGATGAATTAGTTAAGTTGATAGTTAGATTTAAGTAATTTGTTAAGTAATTTTTAAAGATTTTGGGTTTATGGAATTATTTGAGAAAAATAGGTAAAAATGTAAAGTGAACAAAAGGAAATGTTAGAAAATTTGGCTAGTTTGATTATTTGCAAGGAAGATGATTAAATTATAAATTTTGGTTTAAGGATTTAAATTGCATGAAAGCTAAGATGTTAGGGAAATTTTGTAAATGTACATTAAGATGGGTTGTAAGCTAGAATAAAATATTTAAATTTATTGGAATGATTAAATTGATGGGAATTATTATCTAGATCAAGAAACGAAGCAATCAGATTTAATTCGACGAAAGATAAAGTTTCGTTATAGACGTCGGCTTTGTTCGGAAACCGTTTTAGTCGAAGTAAGTTCGTATTTCACTTTAAAAGTTTATAAGTGATTTTATAATTTTAATTGAAATCATTAAATAAATTGTATATATGCCATATATGGTCATGATATATTTCTTGAAAAGGAAAAAAAAAACCATGGTTGAAAGACACCATGGCAATATATTCGGTATTTTCGAATAGATGAAAATGTTGAAAAGATTATTGTCCGAAAGGATAATAAAGGGAATGGTCGAAAAGGTAAATTTATTAAATTAGTTATTTAATATTTTTATGATATAATACATATCTATTGAGGTTGTAATCAAGTCTATCTGCTTGAGATTAGTATGATATGATTTGTATTATGAGATGATGATATTTAAGTTGATTGCCATAGTTGGAAAAATGTGGAATATAAGGATGTGAGTTGAAAAATATTGATACCATTGCTTGAAAGGAGAAATTATGTTTATTGAACATATGATGGATGAAGTAGATACTTAATATGTTATTATTATAAGTTACACTAATTGTTGAATTATATGTTTATATGTGATATCCATTAGTCTAGAGATATTTTATTGTGGAAGAATGAAAGATATGCATAAGACTTTATAACCATTATGTGTTAATTTGTATAATGGAATAGTACAACAGAATGAAAGGAAAAAAAATTTGGATATGTACCAAGGTCCCGTTCGAATCATGTGAATATTTAGGATACAAATGACATGTTATTAAAGGTTATTTACAGGTTATATGGGTGCTGGTCTTGGATGTCCTACCGATGGTTGAGGTCTTGCATTGGTTGCGGATTCTCCACAGCTCGTGTGAACAGCATTGCATAACCTAACATTTAGACCCACAGCTCATGTAAGCAGACCCATTTCATAGCTCGTGTGAGCAGACCCGTTTCACAGCTCGTGTGAGCATTACAGGTTATATGGGTGTTGGTCTTAGATGTCCTATCGATGGCTGAGGTCCGGCATTTATTGCGGATTCTCCACAGGTCGTGTAAGCAACATCGTGTAGCCCCACATCTCGACCCACAGCTCGTGTGAGCAGACCCATTTCACAGCTCATGTGAGCATATATGGTTACATGTTACAGTCACAGCTTGTGTGAGCATTTTCCTGAGTATTTGATGTTAATCCTTTTGGTTCAACGGGTGATAAAGGTATATATATATATGAGATGAGTTAAGGTAGGTGAGTTGAAATACGTTGATAGAAACGTTTGAAATGAGAATGTATGATTATTGAGTATATGATGGATTAATTGTTGAAACAAAATGTATAGTATAGAGCGATTATGTGTTATATATGTAAATGAAATGATTATAAGGTAGGGTTTTAGATAATGAATTTATGAAATGGCTATGTGCAAATATGTGTTGAATTGAGACATTGAATATAGATATTTGAAATGTATTGTGAGTGTTAAAGGTGAATATGAGGGTTTGTTTATATACCAAATGCATCTTCCACAAATAAGTTTAATATCAAGATAAAATTATATGTATACATATGAACTCACTAACCTTGTGAGATTTGTGGCATATAGGTAATTTAAAGAACTTGCGATCAAGATATTGAATTATCTTGTAAAATATTTAAAATTACATCCTTTATGGTAAGTTGAAGTTTAAGTTTATTATGAATTTACTAAGCTTTAAACAAGCTTACCTCGTTTGATTTTCTCCCTTGCAGATCATTGGACTCGAGTTGTTGATTGGATTACTCTTGGAGGTTACACTATCTGGTAATTAATCGTTTATGTTGGCCCAGTTATAAGTTGCAAGTAATTAGGATGTTATCTATATGTGTTATAACAGCTCGGTTTTCAGTGGTGTCAGAAATAGTGGTTTCAGAACCCCAACTCCGACCAGTCGAGTCATAAATATTAATTATTTAATTTTTGTGATGTCATTAGTAGCGTATTAAATTTTGGTTAAGAGATTTTATCGTTTAGATAGTTAATTAAGTAAAAAAAGATTAAATTGTAAAAGGTGTGAAAGTTGAATTACATAAATAAAATGCTAATTAAAAAGAAAGGAAATGTGCTTGAATGGTAAATAACCCATAAAGAAATGGGTGGACGATAAGGGAACTTAAACATCTCAAATTTGCATATATTTAACCAATGGTAATTTAGTAAAATTGTAAATAAGGTAATAATAAAGAAAATATAATAATTTGGTTATCTTCTTCACCAAAACAAGTTAGAAAAGAAAGAAAACCCTAAAAGGAGCTAGGTAATTTCAGCTAAGCAAGGTCCTTTTGGTAAGTGAAATCTCACCTGTTATTAGTAATTTTTATATTTTTGAGTCTGTATTAGCTTAATCTAGCTAACCTAGGGACTAATTTGTGATTCTTTCAAATGTTGAATATTTCACCATTGATGAATATGCTTATTTTTGAAAGATTAAGATGGATTATTATGCTTGGTGGTTGGGTTTGATTTTTTGTAAAGCGATTTTTGATGAAATTAGGGTTTAAGGACTAAATTGTTAAAATGATGATATTATTGTATTTGGTGGGAAATAAATAGATTTTAGGGAATTGTATGAGGTCTATGTATGTTCGGCTGGGTTGTGTGTTGAGAAAATGGCTATTTTTGCATTTTTGTTAAGGATTAAATTGAATAAAAGGGTGAAAGTATAGGGGTAATTTTGTAAATTTCTTAATAAGGACATAAATGCAAGAAACGATTCAAATTTCGTGATTTAATATGGAAAACTAATGACTTGATAATTTAGATCACGAGTGAGCGGCAGATCATGGAAAAGAAAAAATCGTATAATAATCCCTGGAGTTTCCTTTTTGCTACAAATTCGTCCAGTAAGTTTGCGTAACTATATTCTATTTGTTAAATGCTAACCTTATTTGTTTAGTTTATTCTTGTTGATGGATCGTGATGGAAGACGTAGAAGGATTAACATATTGGCTCATTGGAGCATACTAGCTCATTGGAGCATACTGGCTCGTTTGAGCATACTGACTCATTAGAGCATACTGGCTCGTAAGAGCATTCTGGATTGCAAGAGTTAATTTCTCCGGAAGACCCGAAAGGGTATTGAATATTGAAGATGGAAGTAATAGAGATGATAGTTCTCATTCTCTTTCTCATTTTTATGGTTATTCGTAAGTTAACTGTACAACGAACTTGCTAAGCTCTGTAAGCTTACTTGTGTATTGTCTCTGTTTTGTAAATTTATTTTGCTGTTGGAGATTGAATCCCTGAGAAGAATCACACTATCATGGGAGCTCGTTTTGTAGTATTTTGTATCACCTAACTTATATGACATGTAGTAGGATCTATAAGCTTGATATGATTTGTTGTAAAAACCCTCTAGAATGTTTATAAATGTTTGGCTAGATTGTATTAAGTTGGTACAACTTGGGATGATTTGTTGAAGCCTTGTTTTGAGTCATTTTGAATGAATGTCATGTTCTATCTATGTCATGGATTGTTTTTGTTATAATAGTTCCAACACTTAGAGGAATTGTATACATTTTATGAAATCTGCTTACTTGTTTCGATAGTTCTCTTGCATGTATCGGTAGAAGTACAAAGTAGAAGAGAGGTTAGATTTTGACTTGTATTGTTTCGGTAGTAGAATTTGATGTATCGGTAGTTCTAAACATAGAAGTATCGTTAGAATGTCTGCTTATATCGGTAGAAATTGCAAGGTAAAACTTCCTAGCTCTTTGGAGTTTTTAGTATCGATAGAAGCATGTCGAGTATCAGTAAAAGGTACACTTGTATCGGTAGAACTATCACAAGTATCGATAGAAGTCTGCTACTGTTTAAAATTGTTTACTAACTTATCAACTATCGATACATGTCCAACAAGTATCGATAGAAGTTTCTAGAAATCATGGAAATGACTTTTTTTCGTTGTTGAGTTGTGGTCATAATTATTTGATGATTTATGACGTGTTAGGTGCATTTCCTTAATGAAGTAAGATTGAATGACATGTTATTTAAAAGATGAACAGTGATTGATGAATAGTAGGACACCGAGACACTAAACGACGATGGTTTCGAGTTTTGGGTGTTACATGTGTTATAAGCCTTATGGATATGTTTTGTGTCAATTGAAGCATGAGATTTGAATATGGATGTATTTTTGAAGAAATTTGGCTACTGCATAGGGTTGTTTCGATAGAAACCAATAGGGTATCGGTAGAAGTACAGGGGATACTGAACTTTGGTTACTGACTTGACTTGTTTCGGTAGTTGTTTGAGTTGTATTGGTATAACTTAAACTTGTATCGATAGAACTACCAGTTCTATCGATAGGATTCTGTAGTTGTTTTCAAAATTTTCTACCGGTAAGATTTTGTAGTTGTTTTCAAAATTTTAACTCCTTGAGTTCTACCGATACTTGCTCAATTAAGTATCAGTAGAAGTCCCTAAAACTTTAAAAACTCAATTTTAAATCGAAATAATTCAAGGTATTTGTAAAGGTTGATTTTGCCCAATATTTAATATAAGAAAAAAAATAAAGGGGTTTTAAAGATCATTAAATTATTTTTGAAATATATAATGAATGTTGCAACGACCACTTGCTCGGGTTCGATGACCGGACCGGGGTAAGGGATGTTACAGCCTTTTTAATTCCTTTTATATCAGTCACTTACTTAATGTTTCAATAAAACATTTGTATTTCCTTTATGTATTAGCAAAACCATCCTTTGTAACCTCCTCCTCTCCATCCCACATCATTTGTGTACATGTGTGTGTGTGTGTATATATATATGAACCTTTTATTTTGAGTATAATATGCTTATAAGTAACACTTATTATGATTTTATTAACTACACATTTTTAACAAAGCTGTCCACTTGAGTAGAAGTCGCTAAATTATTTATATCTTGACCTACAAAACTCAAATTTAAGATTTGCTTTATATTTTTTAAACTAAAATTAATAAAATTTTTACCATAAAAATTTTATAATTTTTAATTAAACCAATTAATACATTTTGTTCTTTAAATATTTCCTTGTTTTGCTACTAAGAAGCTTTGACCCTTCTTCACTAAAAATCTACTATCTTTTCGTATAAGTCTCATATAGAGTTACCGTTTGTTTCCCTTGAAAATAGACTCATAACATTTTATTCATATAAATTTCATCTCCTAAATGTGTTTTTACATTTTATAATGATTTTTCAAAGTTAGAACAGGAGACCTTGAAATCAATCTGACATTGTCTCATAAAAATTGTTATATCTTATAATCTAAAATTTCATTGCTTACACCGTTTCTATTTGAAACTATGCGCAATAAGATTTAATTCTACAGATTCAACCTCTAACTCGATTTATACAATTTTTGGTCAATTTTCAAAGTTGAACCATTGATGTTCTCCAGAAACTGTTTTGGTGGTAACATTTACTTTTTCATGGTTCTTTTAACTTTGATTTAACATACATAATCATTATGCTTTTGATTACTATTCAATTTAATCCTTAAAACTCGCGTAACTTTAACATGTAGTTTTATCATAGCTTATCTTATTTCAATTATATGCATTTCATAACTTTACAAGTTATTCCCCAGCATCATGAGAATTCATCGTTTAATGTAATTTCACTTTAATATCACCTTGTAATATATCCTCTAACACAACGTTTAAACTCTTCATCATAATATTTTATTTAAGTTATAAACTTTTGTACAATTTATAATTTAGTCACCATTACCATAAATGCAAGTTAACTTGGTAATTTTATCACACCATCAGTTTTGATGAAATCATTATTTCAACACACTTTATTTTTATTCTCTTAACATTCAATTTCACATAACTTATTTTGTTTACTTTACAATTTAGTCATTTTTCTACTACTTCAATGCACTAATTCAATTTCATACATAATATTTGTATATTCATAATTAATTCAACTATTTAACATTCTCTATATTTAAATTAAAATTAAATAAAATAAAGTTATATAAGTACATGCCTTATCACTTTAACTATTTTTAAATGTCAATTTAATAATATGATAAAAAATAAAAAATATTCTCAACAGTTCAAATTTTTTTTCAAACTTGTACTATATTTATTATAGATTAATTTAGATTTAAATTTTAGTAGTAATAAGATTTTCTATTCCATTATTTTAGGTGTCTTTTCCTCATTTATGACATATGATTGTTTAGAAATTGAATTTAAGATTAATATTAGCTGGAATTTTGAATATATATTGTTTTGGTCACTTCATTTATAATTCAATCCATTCTATTAGATCAAGAATTTATTTCGAAACAATCATAAAATGACATGTGTCAAGTTAAAATTAATGTTGGTCAAAGATATTGTTATGATGGTAAAATAATTATGTCATAATTATTTTTCTTTAATTAATTTAAATTAATTAATATATAAAAAATAATTTATATTATCATTGATTAAAAATATAATAATTAAGTGATAATGTTAAATTATTATTTTATCTCTAATTAATTAATAAGAGATAAATAATAAAAGAGTTAAAATTCTTGTAGAACAATCAAATGTAATTAAAAGTGAATAAAATTCAATTCGACATGAAAAATTCAAAAAATCTTCGAATTTCGAATTATTCAAATCGAGTTAATCGAATCAACACAATTTTTTTTGAATTTCGAGTTCGAGTCAAGTTGAATTTTTGAATTCGAATAACTCGAATAAATCGAATATAAACTATATAATTTTAAATTTTAAATTTATATTCTCCACTCCCTAGGCCCAAAGCCAAAACCCACCCTATTTCTCTATAAAGTTCAAACTCACCCTATTCCCCCCTTACCGAACTCCTACTTCCAAATGCCACATTTTTTTTTTTTAAACCCTAAATAGATTCTTTTCTTCTTTTTCTTCTTCAAAAAAACTTAAATTAAACAATTCCATTTTTTTCTTCATCAGTTCATTCAAACTCCCCAAATCAAAATCCCTATAATGACGAATTCAAGAAAAAAACTTAAATAAAAATATTTTTAAAAAAAATTACATAAAAACAAACCACATCAAAGTCAATTTTTAAATTTAACTCAAACAAATATATTTGATTCGATTCGATTCAAATATTATCTCATTCGGCTCAATTCGTAAAAATTTCAAATCGAGTTAGGACGATGGAATAAGATCCGAAAACTCGATTAACTCAAAAAATTTTCATTCGATTCGATTCGATCGAATGCGTATCCTTAAACACAGTGGTTAAATTCTACTATAAGTACTCTCTTGAATATATTCAAGTAATTGACACTATAAAAAGGGCTCACCCCAAGCCATTCTATAAAAGCAAGTTCAAAAAGCTCAACAAACCTTTGCAGAAATCAATTTTTCAAGTCAACCTTTGACTCAAAATTTATGTGTATATCCACTCTTTTTTTTTAAATATATTGATGTGATTATATGATAATATCTGTTCATATTTTCTTAATCCTTTGACAAGGCGCACACACCTTGCACACACAAGTGCTCGAACCTGGGACCCCTAGGATGAACAATATCCTCTTTTCCACTAGAGTCACTTGTTGGGTTCATATCCACTTTTTTATTATGTTTAAATCATTTAGCTTTACATTATTTTTGGGTATTTTGTTAGCTTTACATTATTTTTGGGTCATTTTATTGTTTTAATTTTAATTTTTGAGTGTTTGGAAAGGTTATTTTGAATCTATTACATTTGAATTCAATATTTTTATTACAAAAGTTGAAATTTAGAGGTTTGAATTACAAAATGGTACCTGTTACAGCTCAATTTCGTCCGGGTTTTTAAGTTCTAGTTTTTACAAAGTCAAAAAAAAAATCTTAAACTAAAAATTGAAAAAAAACCTAACAGTTACCCTTGGATGCTTGATTACCGTTGCCGTTACCCAAAAATCTTGAAGATTTACAAATCTGCAAAAAAAGGAAAGAAAATCACAAAAAGATATAAATTTTGTATTATAAAAACACAAAATCAAATGTAATGAGGGAATTTTTTTTTGGGAATAAAATTTAGAAATTTTTTTTATTCAACATTCAGAGGAACTTTTTTTTAAGATTGAGACGTACATTCAAAAAAATCAAAGCAAATTTTAAGATAACGATTTGTATTTGTATTTTTTCTTTATTTCTTCTTTCGAAACTAAAAAAAATATAGATCTAGTTTTTTTTTACCTTTTGATGTTGATTCGTTTTTGGCCTTTTTCGGGTATGTGAGACCTACAGCTTCCTTCAAGTTTGCTTGGAGTTCATTGGAGTTCGTCTTATAATTATTATTAATTATATTTAATTGTTTATTTTGACATTTAATTTATTGATTTTTTTTGTTTATTTATTTATTTGTAATTTATTTTCATGCCGAATCTCAATTATTTTTATGATTGCATTTCATATATTTATTGTTTATTTATTTATTTTATTTTTATTTACATTCTTGCTTTTATTTAATTTTATTTATTGTTTTATGTATTTATTTATTAGTTATTTTTTATGCTATTTATATTTTTGCTTTCATTTAATTTTATGTATTTGTTGATTTGTTATTTATTTGTATGCCATATTTTGTGTCTTTAAATTAATTGTATGTCTTATTGTATTATTTTAGAGTTTTCTCGTATTTGTGTTATATATATATATATATTGTTATTTATATTATTAATTAATTAATATTTATTATCATTATTATTATGATTATATTGCTATTTTATTTAATACTATAATTATATTTTTATTGTGTTATTAATTGTATTTGATTGTCTTCATTAAATTATTTATATTTGTGTATTTTATTATTTTGCCATTATAATTGTAAATTATGTTCATATTCATTCATTTATTTTTGCATGACATTTTAATTGTTTTTAAAAAATACATAAATTGTTTTCAAAAACATCGAGACAATGTTATTTATTTTGAGAATTCGAAAAGATCATGTCATAACTCACTGAGTGTGGCTTTCTCTTTGAACCGAGATAATTGAATACTCTATTTCAAAATGAAAATATATGATATTTGAGATAATAATTAGAAACACTCATTAGTTTCGAGGATTCGAGTTGTGCCCTAACTAATTAGACATGACTTTTCTTCTTGATTAACTCGAAGTAACGAGTTTTCTTCGTAAAGTTTAATTTTTTAAATAAAATAAACATGTCATTCATGCATTTGAGGATTGCAATTTAAAATTTTCTCGAGTTTTTTATTTTCAACAATTAAGACATTAAATAATCGATTAGGTACCAATTTTGGGCGTGTGAGGGTGCTAATCTTTCATTACTCCTAATTGACTCCCGAACCCGTTTTATGGTTTCAAAGACCAAAATTGTTCTTTTAATGATTTTAAAATTTTATAAGGTAATCCAATCACACCTATTTTAAAAAGATTAGTGGCGACTCCATTTTCGTTTTTCAAAATATAATTCGAGATTTTTTTCAAGAAAAAAGTTTCGATAGTACCTAAACTATATTATTTTTCTCAAATTGATATCTAATTTTTTTTTTGTAATAAGTGATACCTAAATAATACCTTGGTATTCAAAGTGATGTCAAAATTATACCATTTTTCCTAAGTCAATACTTGGGTTTTTTACAAAACTAATACAGAATTAATATTTTTTTTTACCAAAATGCTATCATCACCCTATTAATTATCAAAATAGTATGTTTTGTGGGGTGAAAGGTATTTAATCGACGACACCAAGGGGAAATCTAACACGGATTTTTTTTAATTTTATTATATTTATATATTATAAAAAATTATTAAATAATAGTGGTGTCAACTTGAGTGGCGACACTAAAGGGAATATACAATACAAATCAGTACACCTGAAAAATAAATACGAAAAAAAATACCTAACATGGGTGGTGCCATGTTGAATGGCGGCACCAAAGGTGCCATGTTAAGTGGTGGCACCAAGGGTATTTTAGGACACGTGGCACGTCCTGAGTGGCTTGTGTGTGAGGGGTTGGGAGGCAAATTTGGTTGGGGTTAAGGGAAAATTAAATTTGGTGGGTTTCTTTTCTTATAAAAGAGGGAGAGAGACCAATGGATTGAAAAAGAAAGGTAAAAAAATAGAATATTGTGGGTGTTTGGGTAGCAGCTACGAGAAAAGAAGAAGAAGGAAAGAAAAGAAAGAAAGAAAGAAAGAAGAATGTTATTTTATTTGATTTTAAAATTTATTTTATTTTGTGTGTTTATTTTAAATTTATTTTTAAAGTTATTTAATTTGTTAGTAGTAGTAATTATTTAGTTTTTAATTTTACTGTTTAATGTGTTTGATTTGTTGTTATAATTTTATCTGTTTAGTAAGTTGATTAAAGAAGAAAAAGACTAAAAGAAAGGTAAATGTAAATATTTTACTGTTAATTTAAAGTTATATTTTGTTTAGTAATTATTGTTATAAGTTATTTGTTTTATTGAATTTAATTTTTATTTGATTTGTTATTAATTTTTTTATTTAGTAGAGTAAATGAAGAGTAGAGGAAGAAATGTAAGTTTCGTTATTTTAAATTTTATTTTATTTTGTTAGTAAGTAATTTTATTTTGTTAGTAGTAATAAAATAATATTAATTAATTAAAAAATTAATTATCAAATTGGGTTATTTACCAAAATGGTACAAAATAAATATTTATATACCAAAATAGTAACCTCACCCTATTAATTACGAAACTGTGGTGGATATACCAATTTGGTATATAATTATTTTTTGTATTATATTGGTAAAAAAGTCTAAAAAAAATTAATAATGTGATTTTTTAGATTTTTATTAATTTTTTACCGAAAAAATTATTTATGTACCGAACTAATTGAATTATTATTATTTATGTTGTAGAATGGATTCTTTAATTAACAATGAGCGTCCTCATATAGCAGAACGGTGAATGAAAGAACACACGAAGGCAACCTCAATGTAATAAAATTATTATTTGTTCCTTATGTCATTTAAGAAATTATTATTTGTTTACGAAATTAAATTAGGTTATACTAACTATTTCGGTAAATTAACAGGGCAATTGCAAGTACCACCTTTGAGGGGTCGTCTGCACAGCCTCAAATGTAAACCCCATGAATGTTTTCTTCCACACTTGCAGATGGTCGGATTTGGATCAACGGCATTGATCCAAAAGTTTTACTTGCAATATAATTTAATATCCGCTTAGGTGGAGCATTGGCGCTCGGAGACCCACACATTTCATCTCTCGTGTGGGGGGTGCACCATGACATTAGAGGATGTTGCACTGCAACTCGAGATCTCGATCAATGGTAATGCAGTCACCGACATTAGTACGATTCTAGAGTCGTTGTTAGTTTGCAACAACTTACTAGGTCACTCTCCTCGTGATGGCAAGTTTACATCATTGACCTTTACATAGCTGAAGGCCAATTTTATGCATTTACCCGAAAATCCAATCGAACTGGAGGTTATGTGGATCATTCGAGCGTATATTTTACAAATCATAAGGGGCGTACTTATTCCGAATGCGAACAACAATAAGGTCCACATGATGTACTTGCCCCTACTAATTGATCTGCAAAGTATTCGTTCATATAATTGGGGATCTGCAGTGGTACATTCAAGCAGGGAAACCATATTTACTTGGTGGACAATTGACGATAATCCCTCTGCACATGAATCGACTTGATCACCCCTATCATCTGCCTCCTGCAAGAGAAAGAGGAAGAGGAAGAGGCATCGGATGATGATGATTCTTGTCATCCAGACTTTGGGGGATCCTCACATATCCCTGGCTCATCAAGCCAAGGATACCATCATTAGTTTGTCGAGCCACAATATTATTATGCTTCTTCCGACACATCATTATCACTACAATACTCTACTCTTCTCGGGCATATGGCTGCTAATAATGATGTTGATCCTGACGAGCAACCTCGTCGTGCACGCCGACCACCGCGAAGATATACCCTGAGGACCACACCATCTAATCATGAATATTAGGGTTGTATCTATTAGTGTTTAATTGTGTATATTTGACTATTGATGAGTTTTATTAATGACTTTTTACTTTAATTTTACATATACTTTAACTCATTTGATACTTTATTTAAATTTCATATTTATATATCGATTTAAATTTCTCATATGGTTTAGTGTTTATGTTTAGGGTTTAGGGTTTAATGTTTTACGTTTAAGGTTTAGGGTTTAGGATTTCATATTTAAGGTTTAAAACCAGATCCACTTTTAATCAAATTACCTAAGAATTAACAAATTAAATTGGAGCAAACATTGTAATACAATTTGGTTGTATTAAAATAAACATAGTGATTTCATTTCATAATCGAGTACAAATAGATTAATTCCTACCCGATCCGGATGACTGACCAATATGGTAGATTCGTTGCGGGCAATTTTGTTGATTATGCCAAGCTAGCCTACACACTCCATAAAGCTTGCCGCTATCTGTTTTATCCATAATGTCCATTTCGATACGGATTTTGGTCACATGCGAACGACCTTTCATCTCCTTTGCAAACTTTTGTTCGGGATAAACTCGAAAGTCGTCAGAGGCACCTCCAATGTAGACAAGTCAAGCATGACGGGGAACTCATTTTCCTAAATACGTAACGTGCACTCGAGAGTGTAGACGAGGTCGATGAACTGTTTAACATTGAGCGACGCTTTAGCACAAACTGTAAGGACATGTACACAAGGATAACGAAGTGTATCGAACCTCTTGCAGTCTCAGTGTCTGTTCTGGAGATCAACCTCATAGGACCTAGGTGGGATACCAGGTCGACGCCTAATTGTCTCCGTAACTTGAAATATTTGAAATTGTCATGAATATATTTCAACGTTCATCGACCTCGCTCTCTAATGGTTTGCATCCATTACCTTCCTGACAGCTTTGACAAACACGCGTCGGACGTTAATTTAATCGATTTGTCACGTCCCCATTACTGGCATCAGGTTAGCTAGCTTGTAGAACGTAGTCGAGAATACGGATGAAAACGAAAGATGTCGTATTCTCTTGAACACGCTGTTAATTGACCCTATCAGGTTGGTCGTCATTTGACCATATCGAAACTCGTCATCGAAACTTTAAGACCATTGACACGGCTTTATGGTACCCAACTACTCTCACAAAGGCTTGTTCATTTGACCTTCCATGTTAGGCTCAAGTCTGGTCATTCTTTGCCATAATCGGTGTGGCTCTAACTCGTATGCTATGTATGTATTAAGAAAAGATAAGTTATAGTCTCAAATCAAAACATTAAAGATGTAAAATGAAACTAATTTTTTTTACCCATTTTCACAAGTCTTCTCTTCCAGTCTGCATTCTTATATTCTTGGTGGAAGTTAGTCGCAATGTGTCGACTATAGTAAACTGATCTCCATGGTATACCAGTACGCCTAATGGCAGCGATTAGTCCTTTCCCTCCATCGAAGATGATGTAAATATTATCGTTATGAACAACATACCTCTACACGTTCGTCAGGAAAAATTCTCATGAATCCATGTGTTCCTTGTCCACAATAACAAATGCTATCGGGAGCACGTTTTGGTTCTCGTATTGAGCCACCGCAATAAGTAAAATCTTCATATATTTCCTATATAGCCAAGTCCTATCTACCTGGACAAATGGCTTGCAATGAGGAAATGCTCGAATGTAAACATCAAACGTCCAAAACATATATTGATTTTTTTTTCTCGGTTGTAGGTTGTTAACCGAGTCATAATAAGATCGTCTTACTAACTCAATGACATTCCCTGGCACATACTATCGCATGGCGGCTATCCACCCCTATAGCTCATTGTACGACGTATCCCAATTACCGAGCAACTGTTTCATTTCTATTTGTTTCGTTATTCATGCTTTTCGATATGAAACTTGATATTGGAATCATTGATCGGCCTGAAAACATCACAGCATTTAAGTGCAAGTGGACAGATGTTGATGCAAGTATAGTTGATAGATTGCTCTATCGGATATCGATCCCACGATGATAGAGTTCTTGATGTTCAATTGTCGAAGCAACTAAAGTTAAAATTAGAGAAAATGATAGTAAGGATGTCAGCGCAATTAGACTAGATCTGAGCAACTAAGTTAATCAAAGTTGCCAAGGCAATGAATAATGTCAGAGCAAAATAAATGTCGGAGCAACTGAAAGTAAAATAAATGGTTGTTGATGCTTTGAGAATTTAAATGCAGAAAAAGTAAAATTGTGATCAAGTGCAAAGGATTGGAGTGGATCACTGATTTCACTAAGTAGTAACGCTAGATGTGACAAAAAGGTATAGTGTAGATGAACTGTCGCCGCAATAAGGTTCCAATAAAATCACACCAATAACAACTCTTCGTTTAATCAAGACTTAAGTGCTCACAATTGCCACACCTCTCAGTGCTGGTAATGCTAAACACTTAAGAACAAGTAACAGAATCCTTTCTAGTCTCAAGCAGCTGTCGTTGACTTGCTTGTTAATCTAACTTATCACCGCGCTTCCTAGTGTCGGTAGACTGCAATTACACTCTCATGGTCAAGCAATTAAATCCAAGAACAAATAGTTAAGAAAAATTAAGTTTGAATCAAAGTAATCTAACATTGAAAGATATTCTCATATACAATCCAATGTTAATAGAATTCATCAGCATTAAAAGAGGAATTAACAAATAAATCGAAGCATACTATCCCTAGGCTACTAGGATTATCTCTTAATTGCTCCTCTTGTATCGCACCGAGCATTCTCGTCAGAAGTTGTTGCTCGCTTGATCGATCAGCTCACCGTACTCCAGCATAAAGCTTTAAAAAATGCAAAGTATTTAAAGAATTAATTCCTTCACCTCTTGATATCCATCTCCTTCTTTTCTCCTCTATTTATAAGCTTTGATAATTGTAGATCTCATCTCCTCTCAGATCCAACTTCTTTGCAGCTGTCAAAATTTGTTGAAATCCAGCTGTGCACTCACGCAGATCTGTTGTGATCTGCATAAATCAGCAGGTTGTTGTCGCATTTTTGGGCGCGATCTATAATCTTTAGTTGCGGTGACAACGTGTGAAATTATTGCGCTGGTGCTTCCAGATGTGCTTGCAGCGTAAATTCACTCATACAAATCAGATGTTTTCATGCGGTAACATTTTTGGCCGCAATACTAAGCTAAACCTGTGGCTGCATCTTTAAATTCTTCCTAGCATCGATCTTCTGAGATGGATCCCTGCGCTGACAATTGTGAAGATATTCTGCATACGCTGATATTAGTGCAAAGAAGAGACAAAATAACAAGAATTTAACCCAAACAATAATGAGTTAGAGAATATAAATACTAAGATAAACTGCCTATCATGCATGTTAAATATGCTATAAAGGAGACAATTAATACACAAATTTAGGGAGAAAATAAGTGTCATTTCTAATGCTATCACACCCCCAAACTTAAGTTTTTATTTGTCCTCAAGTAAACAATAATTAGCAAACTTCACAAGCAAACATGTCACCGCAGTAATTATTCTAACAACTTAAATTGTTTGGAATTCAAATATATAAATTACATTCACATGATAGAATAATGCGTCGACAATTTATAAACATGAATAATTAAAACTTCAACTTCACCAATGTTAGTAACATACTTTGAATCTTAGCCCTTCCTTAACCAATACAACATTTATGACAATATATTTCTTTTCTTTTCTCTTTCTTATTCTTATTCTTTCTTATTCTTTCTTTTTGTGATTTTTTATAAGTGACTGAGAGATGTCATTGCATTACTCTATCTTTGTTCCTAGGTAGTAACGATAGGGTGCAACAAACCTTCAGGAGGTATGTAATTGTGCCGACACACACTCTTACAGTGACAGCTTTTGGCTAAATGATTTTTCTAGCACATGCAGCGGAGTATTCTCCCTTGACAAGTCATAATGCACTCACATTATAGTTTCTTTTATTATTATAATGTCGCTGCAATTGGTAAGTTAGTTCAAGATTCAATGGTTGATACTATCCATTCATTACTAAAGCAATTCCAATCATTCATCCAAAAATAAAAGGTTTAATATTCATTCATATTCACCTAATTCACATATCAGCATTCCAAACAATTCAATATTTACGCATAAAAATAAAAATTATGGTCACATTTTTTGTTGAAACTTTGCATAATTTCATTGAACTAAAGAAACAAGTAATTTTTCAAATATGTGAGTGCAATCGGATTTCTATTGCACACAAGATCCCCCCAAACTTAATGTCTGCATTATCCCCAATGTACTGACAATAATATACAAATAAGAATGGAAATGCAACTACAATGCAAATAAACTAACAGGAAAAATGCAGTGACAAATAACAATGCAATGACAATGAAATGCATACAACTACCTACTGAAAAGTAAACTAACTCATTATTCAGCAGCCAATGTAGTGGTTGCCTTGGCTTTCTTCTTCTTTTTCTTTGAGTGCTCGCCTTCCTCTTTGCGCTTTCTCTTTTTATCCTGTGAATCAACCGGAGTAACGGATTGCTCCTCCACAGTCGGTTGAGTGGAGGCCTCATTGACAGTCACATCAGATGGATGAACTTCAGCAAGCGTTGCTATATAGGACATAATGGCCATATGATTATAATCCTCAGTGCTGCTGGTGATTGCCTCAACCTAGCTCGTTTTAGGTGGAGCCAAATTTTCACTGGTTTCCCCCACACTTATGGGTGCATCGATAAATTCTTCCTCAAAATTTGTCGGGGTATCTTCCTTCTTCTCTACCTTCTTAGCTTTAGGATCCTTCTCCTCATGTCTTTCTTCTTCTTCTTCATTCTCTTTCTCTGCTTTTTCATCCTCAGGCTTTTACCACTAAGTGTTGTTTCTTTCGGCACCTTCTTTTGCCATGAAAGCTTCATCCTCGAACAGGTTGGTAATTATTTTCAAACAGTCCTCTAATGTGTTGGAATGTTCCTCACTTTCCACATCATTTGAGATATGAATTCTTATTGAAGATGGGCCAGGATGGTGCCTACTGTCAGGAGTAGGTTGGTTTGAAGACGATGGGGCTTCTCTAATAATAGGTGGGAAAACAGGGAACTCTGGCATGGGAATTGGGCTCAAATTGTGTAATATGGTAACAATGACTCTGTTCCACGCCCTCGTGTACGCGTAAAAGAGATTTTACCTGTAATCCATGTCCTCTAATACGCTGACAATACGAATCTGACGCATGTCGATGCGATCAATGTTTACTTCCATTGCAGCCAACCTCTTTCCCAACTAAGGGTCTGTGGGTGCATTGTCTAACTGCTCATTTTTCTTACCTTTTCCCTTCTCTTTCTTCTTGGGTGCTTCTTTCACTAGTGGAGTCTCTTGCCCTCTTGTCATTCTCTCCACTGAGATGTCATTAATGGGGCCCTTATTGTCTAGCACTTCCTCACCATCACGAGGTACTATCCCTTTTTGTTTACACAACAACATTATCAAAGAAAGGAAAGGTAATATACTTGTCTGCTTAGTAGTGACTTCAGCAATCTAGTCATGGAGAGCTCACCGACATCAATGTGACGACCATTAAGGATAGAGTGCAGGAGGCACATACGATCTAGTGTAGCAGTTGTGCTATGGGTTGAAGATAGCAAGCGACTGTTAACAAAGTAAAACCACACTTTTCTTTGGGTTGTAAGATAATGTCGATGCATTGTATAGTTATGCGGACTGTTGCCAGTTTACACTAAACCTTCAACACAAAGGTATCTCATTACTTGATCAGCACATTCATCGGTCAAATCTTCCAAAAACATAGTGTGGTTTTCTTCCTTCTCAGTAATTCGGAGCAGAGCATTGATGTGGGCAACACTCCAAGGTACTAAGCCCTCCTTTACAAAAATAAACTCCTGTTCAGAGTCTACAAGATTAGCGTAAAATTCCCTTACCTTGGTAGGGGAATATTCAGCTTGGTGGTCGCAGAAAAATTCTCAGCTCAAACGACTGATCATTCTAGTGATTTGCTTCCCCAATGTCTAGTGTGGGGATAAGTTTAAACCCTGCTATTAGTGGCAATTTCGTTTAAGCATAACGTCATGGTAGCGGTCCTTTGTCGCCTTAGATAGAAATAGGACCGGTTCATTTTGTGAGGGCTGGTCTATGGTCCGAACCATGGTAGCAGAAGATTCAACGGGAGTTTTGGATGGAGTTTTTGCACCTCATATCCTTACCATGATAGCTAGGTAAAAAGATTAAGAGAAACTACAGAAAAAACTTTCAGTGTCAAGAGATGTGATTATTACAGTTTGTCTTGTGAAAACGTTCCGTCTGTAGCCAATAAATGTCAGGCTACAGATCGTACCTTTTGGTTGATCTAACGGCTAGAGATGGATAAAGATCAATCGACGCGATTCTTGCTAAAAAGCTTTTCTGAGTCATCACATAATGCGCAGACAAGTTGTGCTTTATAATGCGTCGACAAAAAGATTATTTTTTTTTATTCCTGCATAAGACTTAAAGGAAAAAAGTAAAAGCAAAAAAAAATAAAAGTAAATGTAAAAATGCATTGACATTAAATAAATGTGACCAGATGAATGGTCTCGTTTGGTTTTTTGACATCTAGGCTCACGTAATGCTTTAGTTGTTGGTCATTCACCTTGAATTGGTGATCATCCTTCATATTTTCAATTGTCCCCGCACCATTTTGGAATGCTTCGACAACCTTAAAAGGGCTTGATCATCTTGAATGCAATTTACCTGGATGTAGTTTTAAACGTGAATTAAACAAAAGTATTAACTGACTAGGATTAAATTGTCGACACAAGATGATATTATCGTGATGTCTCTTAATCTTTTCTTTATATATTGCAACATTCTCATATGCATTGCGTCGAATTTCTTCTAGCTCAGTAATGTCTAACAATCTTTTTCTTCCAGTAGCATCGTAATCCATGTTCACCTGCTTGATTGCCCATATGGCTTTGTGTTCAAGCTCAACTGGCAGGTGACAGGTCTTACCAAACACTAATTGATATGACAACATCCACAACGAGGTTTTATATGCAGTGCGAAGTGCCTACAATACATCATGTAGCCGTGAAGACCAATCTCTCCTAAATAGGTTAACCACCTTCTCAAGAATGCTTTTAATTTGTCGATTGGACACATCCACTTGGCTATTTGTTGTCGATGATATGTGGTGGCCATGCGATGCTTCACACCATATTTTTTCAATGCTGTTGCTACTTGGTTGTTGTGAAAATAAGTACCTTGATCATTTATCAACGCCCTAGGTGTTTCAAATCTCGTAAAGGATGTACGTGTGAGAGAACTTCAAAACCGTTCGAGCATCATCCTTTGGAATTGTAATTGCTTCGATCCACTTAGAGACATAGTCAACAGCAACTAGAAAGTACATATTCCAAAAGAGTTTAGAAATGGTCCCATGAAATCTATACCCCATGCGTCGAATAACTCCACCTCCATAATAGGTTGTTAGAGCATTTCGTTGCTACGAGATGTAGAACCTGTGCGTTGACATCTATCGCATTGTTGCACAAAGTAGTGGGTATCTCGAAACAATATGGGCCAGAAGAATCCTGATTGTAGGACCTTTGCAGCAGTCCTTACACCACCAAAATGGCTTCCATAAGGAGCATCGTGGCAATGTCTCAGGATGAAAGTCATCTCTTCTTTAGGAACGCAACGACGAATAATATTGTCAGCGCATACCTTGAACAGGTATGGCTCGTTCCAATGATACTTCGTATCATTGCGCATAAATCTGATTTTCTTGTGACCAGTAATACTCAAGGGTAACTTACACACACTAAATAATTGACAACATCAGCATACCATGGAGATGTGTTGACATAAAATAATTATTCATCTGGAAATGCATCAACAATTTATGATTGATTGCTATCTTCGCTTCCAGCTTCTAAACGGGATAAGTGGTCTGGTACTTGGTTTTCAGATCCCTTCCTATCTCTTATTTCAATATCAAACTCTTGTAAGAGCAGGATTCATTTGATCAATCTTGGTTTGGCGTCTTTCTTTGTAAAAAGGTATCTCAACGCAGAGTGATCTGTGTAGACAATAACTTTTGCACCGACAAGATATAAGTGAAATTTGTCGAATACAAAAATGACCGCTAGTAATTCCTTTTCGGTAGTTGTATAGTTTACCTGCGCGTCAGTTAAATTTTACTAGCATAGTAAATTGCGTGAAATACCTTCTCTTTACGTTGTCCCAACACAGCTCCTACAGCAAAATCACTTGCGTCACACATTAATTCAAACGGTTGCGTCCAATCTGGTGCGACTACAATTGGAGCTTGTACTAGCTGTTTCTTTATTGTGACAAACACGTCTAGAGATGCGTCATCAAACACAAACTTTTTATTCTGCTCTAGTAACAAGCATAGTGGTTTGGCAATCTTGGAAAAATCTCGGATAAATCTCCTATAGAAACCAGCATGACCGAGAAACCTTCTTATTCCTTTGACATTGGTCAGTTGTGGCAATTTCTCAATGATTTTTACCTTTGCTTTGTCTACTTCAATGCCTTGACATGATATTTTATAGCTAAGGATAATGGCTTCGGTTGCCATGAAATGGCATTTTTCCCAGTTCAACATTAGATTTGTGTCCTCGCATCTCTTTAATTTCACCAGATTGTCAGCGCATTTTTCACTACCTCTTTCATTTTTTCATTAAGCCTTCGCTGTTGCTTAATGGATTGCTTCCTTTCATCTTTTAGTTTGACTTTATGCATGCAAAAAGAGGTACTAATGCCTCTGATGTCTGCAATACTCTATGCAATGGCTCTTTTGTGATATTTTAAAATTACGATAAGCTTTTCTTCTTGAATTACTTCGAGGCTTGCGCTGACAATTACGAGTAATGTGTCATTGTCACCCAGAAAGACATACTTTAGATGTGTCGGCAATGGCTTTAACTCCAAGGTAGGAGCTTGTTCAATTAATGGTTTAAACACAGGGATCGTCCTATTAGACAAATCCAGGGATTTCAATTGCTAATTCTGTCTGAACTCACAACTATTAACCTCAGCTCTGTGGTCACATTTAGTTAGGATATTATCAGTAGATGTCATTGCATCTTCGTCTGAAACTGCTGAGCTTCATTCATTGAATTCTTTCATAATTATCTCGTCCAACATGTCAATATGGTGACATTGCTCTTTACTTTTATGGAGCTGCCTCGAACACATTGAAGGTAACATGGTCGTCGTTATGATGCATAGTGAGCTCACCGTTGAAAACGTCAATGAGCGTGCGTCTTGTTGCTAAGAATGGTCACCCCAAAATGATGGATACCTCCTTATCTACTTCGCAGTCAAGGATTATGAAATCAGTAGAGAACACGAGCTTATCAACTTGGATAATGACATATTTGACCTGGCTTTCAGGTTGTGCTAGAGACCTGCCTGTAAGCTGTAATGTCACTGCAGTGGGTTTCATCGATCCAATTCCTAACTACCTGAATGTGGACAAAGGCATGAGGTTAATACTAGCTCCCAGGTTACATAAAGCTTTACTTAGATAATGATTTCCAATGAAGCATGGGATTATGAAGCTGCCAAGGTCTTTCATCTTTGGTGGTAACTTATTTGTTAGCACAGCACTACACCCCTCTGTAAGCGCAATTGTCCTGATTTCAGATAACTTTTTCATCTTGGATAACAACTTTTTCATAAATTTCCCATAGTTGGGGATCTGCACTAGAGCATCTACAAGAGGTATGTTAATGTGTAATTGCTTTAAATTAGAAACAAACTTCGGATAATCCTTATCATGGTCTTTCTCTTTTAAATCTCTGTGAAAATGGCGAAGGTATATTGTTAGTAAGTTGTTGTGGAATAACTGGTTGCATCGACTTAGGCAATTGCGTCGACATATTCGTTGGGTGAATTGTAGGTATAATTTTTACTACAGATGGCTCCTTCTCGTTTATTTCTGATGGGCTCTCTTCAGATATAACTTCTCTTTGTTGCATTGGTTCAGTTACATCGACATTTTCTCGAGTGAAATTGCTGCTTGGTTCAACAGTCTGCTTTCCGATCTACAGCGTGATAACTTTGCAATGTTCCTTCCGCTTCTACATCGGATTCTCAATATCGCTAGGCAAAGTTCTTGGTGATCTTGTACTCAGATTAGAAGCCAACTGTCCTAGTTGAGCTTCTAACGCACGGATAGAAGAAGAATTACTTGGAACGATTGCTTCAGTTCGTGTAATATGCTCTCGCATCAGCGCTTCAAGAGCAGTCATAGGATCTGATCTTTGTTGAGAAAACTATTGTTGTTGTTGCTGATGCTGTCCTTGCATATGTAGCAGCACAGTTTGTTGTGGCTGCATTCTAGCTTATGGTTGTATCTGGCTATGTGTCTGCATTTGATCAGGATGTGAACGTACCTGAGAATTCTTATTATAGTTTTACTGATGATTGTTGTTGTAACTCCCTTGTCTATAACTCCTTTGCTGTGAGGAATTTTCATATCTATATGTAGATGCATTCTGATTCCCCCAAGGTTGTGGATGTCGATTAGAATTATTGTATGAGTTACCATAAGAATTTCCTTTAATGTTGTTGACGTAAAATGCATTTTCAGCATGTTGTGGACAGTCCTCACAATTGTGGTTTTCATTGTAAATTTCACAAGAAAATGTTGGGACATCCATCTGTTGGGTCATTTGAATAGGGGCAACATCACTTATTCCCTTCATATTCTTTATAATGTTGGCTAAAGAGGATACATGTGCACTTAAGGCTGAAATTGCATCTAACTCAAGAACACGAGGATTAGTTTTTACTTTAGTAGAACGAGAGATAGGTATTGATAATCATTCTGTGAAATCCTCTCTAGAATTCATATAGCTTCAGTGTAGGTACAATCCAACAAGGGACCATTTGCAGATGCGTCGACAAGATTTCTTATCCGGGCATTCAATTCATTGTAAAAGATCTCGATCTGAGTCTCTTACTGAATTCCATATATAGGATAATGTCTAAGCAGAGTCTTATAACGCTCTCATGTTGTATGTAGGTTTTCATCATCTAACTGATGGTAAGCTATGATATCATTGCGCAACCTTGCATTCATTGTCGGAGGATTGAATCGTAAAACGAACTGTATTGCTAATGCATTTCCATGATGTAATAGATCCAACCGACAAACCCAAGAACCATGTTCTTGCTTTTCCCTGCAACAAATAAAAGAATAATTGTATTTTTAAGACGTCATCAAGAACACCATGTTGGCTAAAAGATGTGCAAATAAGCAAAAATGATTTTAGATGCTCTCGTGCATCTTCATGACGTAAGCCTACATATTGCCCATTTGAATTGAGCATTTGAAACATCACCGGTTTCAATTCAAAATTTTCAGCTTGTATAATTGGCCTTACAACCCATGGTTGTAAATCGTCAAGTACGGGAACAATGAAGTCCTTGATTGTCCTGTTTTGCACTTGTTCTTCTTGTGGAGGCAGTGGTATATTATTAACGTGTTGTGGCTGCACTAGAGGAACAACATTTTGTGGCAGCAATAGTGGTAGATCATTGTTATTTCCAGCCATTTTTCTTTGTTCTCACTTCTTTCTCTTAAGTGTCCTTTCAAGCTTCAGATCAAAACTAACAATGGTGTTAAGATTTCTCCTTGTGGACATACAACTCCTAAAGAATAAAGAGAAAATCAACAAAAGAAAATTAAACAGATTAGTAAAAACAAAAAGTTAAGTAAGAGAGAATAATTGCAACTACAAAAATGAGCATAAAGCAAATGTCATCCTCGGTAACAGCTCCAAAACTTGATCGGCCTGTAAACGTCACAGCATTTAAGTACAAGCGGACACACGTTGATGCAAGTATAGTTGATAGATTGCTCTATCGGATATCGATCCCACGAGGATAGAGATCTTGATGTTCAATTGTCGAAGCAACTAAAGTTAAAATTAGTAAGGATGTTGGCGCAATTAGACTAGATTTGCACCACTAAGTTAATCAAAGTTGTCAAGGCAATGAATAATGTCAGAGTAAAATAAATGTTAGAGCAACTGAAAGTAAAATAAATGGTTGTTGATATTTTGAGAATTTAAATGCAGAAAAAGTAAAAGTGTGATCAAGTGCAAAGGATTGGAGTGGATCATTGATTTCACTAGGTAGCAACGCGAGATGTGACGACAAGGTATAATGTAGATGAATTGTCGCCGCAATAAGATTCCAATGAAATTACACCAATAACAACTCTCCGTTTAATCAAGACTCAAGCGCTCATAATTGTCACACCTCCCAGTACTGGCAATGATAAACACTTAATAACAAGTGACAGAATTCCTTCTAGTCTCAAGTAGCTCTCACCGACTTGCTTGTTAATCTAACTTTTCACCGCACCTTCCAATGTCGGTAGACTGCAATTACACTCTCGTGGTCAAGCAGTGAAATCCAAGAATAAACAGATGAGAAGAATTAAGTTTGAATCAAAGTAATCTAACATTGAAAGATATTCTCATATACAATCAAATGTCAATAGAATTCATCAACATTAAAAAAGGAATTAACAAATAAATCGAAGCATAATATCCCTATGCTACTAGGATTATCTCTTAACTGCTCCTCTTGTATCGCACCAAGCACTTCTCATCAGAAGTTGTTGCTCGCTTGATCGATCAGCTTATCGTACTCCAGCATAAAGCTTTAAAAAAATGCAAAGTATTTGCAGAATAAATTCATTCACATCTTGATATCCATCTCCTTCTTTTCTCCTCTATTTATAAGCTTTGAGAATTGTAGAACTCATCTCCTTTCAGATCCAACTTCTTGTGCAGCTGTCAAAGTTTGTTGAAATCCAACTATGCACTCACACAGATCTGGTGTGATCTTCATAAATTTGCAGGTTGTTGCTGCATTTTTGGGCGCGATTTATAATCTTTAGTTGTGGTGAAACCTGTGAAATTCTTGTGCTGGTGCTTCCAGATGTGCTTGCAGCATAAATTCATTCATACAAATCAGATGTTTTCATGCTAGGACATTTTTGGCCGCAATACCAAGCTAAACTTGTGGCTGCATCTTTAAATTCTTCCTAGCATCGATCTTTTGAGATGGATTCTTACGCTGATAATTGTGAACATATTCTGCATACGCCGACGTTAGTTCAAAGAAGAGATAAAATAATTAGAATTTAAGTCAAACAACAATGAGTTAGAGAATATAAATACTAAGTATGAACTGCCTATCATGCATGCTAAATATGCTATAAAAGAGATAATTAATACACAAATTTAGGGAGAAAATAGATGTCATTTCTAATGCTATCAATCGTGCTTACATCTCGACAATCAATGTGAAAACTTTGATGGTCGGCAAGTCTTTCACCATTGGCATGATATGTGGATAAATAGTCTGGAATCGAGTTTCCGGTGATCTTCTGACATATGTGTTGAAGTGCATATGTAAGGCCCATCAAATTTTCTTATCTCTCACATCTCGACTTCTGGATAAATGTAGCTCGTACCCTCCAATTGCAATCTTTCGTCGACTTCCAGCACTCCCGATATATAATGTCAGTTTAAACACTGTAACTTTGTAATCCACTAACAATTCATGCTATACCTCTTAATGGCAAATACGCACTCTTCCTTGGATTCAAATTTTTGGCCCACAAATAACTCTTTAGGGTTTGCTGCTACGGCCAATCGGTGAACAGGTAGTATATCAAGGTACTCTGCGAACTCAATTACATGTGCTGCATTGGGGTCTATCAACAGGATTATTGTGCATCACAATATGTCTAACTGGGTTTTCGATTGGAGACGTATTATAATTTCCATCGTCATTCGTACCTTCATCGTTGATATCATCCGGGACCTCATCCACATCCAGATCATTATCAATATCGACCTCATTATCAGAAGGAATACTACTATTATATCGAGCATCTCCATCTGCACCATTCTCGGGTGCAGCAACATTAAGATCGATGTCTATCCCGCGTACTATTGATTGACTTTCAATGTGCGATATTGGAATCACCATACATAGAGTTAGATCTTCATTTTCTGCTGGAGTTGAATCTTCATTTTCTACTGGTTCCATAACAACTAACTCGGCAAACAATTGAATTGGTGCATTTGGGTCCTTTGGTGCCGCCAATTAAAATGACACCTTTGGTGTCGCCACTCAACATGGCACCACCCATGTGTCAGGTATTTTTTTATCCCATTATCGTATTTAGTTTTTTGATTTGTATTGTGTGTATTCCCCTTGGTGTTGCCACTCAAGTTGACACCACCATTATTATTATTATTATTTTTTTAATATATAAATATAATGAAAAAAAAAATCTGTGTCAGATTTCTCCTTAGTGTCACCGATTAAATACCTTCCACCCCACAAAACATACCATTTTGGTAATTAATGGGGTGAGGATATCATTTTAGTAAATAAATAAGTTTTTATATTAATTTGGTAAAAACCCCTCAATATTTAAATTTTTTTATTATTATTACAAATGATACCTAAACTATGTTCTGTACCCCAAATTACCTCGAACCGTTAAAAATATCTTAACCTATCATTCATGAGATATGCCACGTTTAAATTAAAAGAATTAAATTAAATTACACAAAAAAAAATTAAATTAAATAAAAACTTTTCAATTTTTTACACTCTCCTTCCCCACGATTGTTTCTATTTGTTAATGTATTTTTTAACTGGTGGATAACTTTTCTTTGCAATAATTTTACCATTTTTTTTCTACTGAAGCTTCTATCCAGTTTTTGGATTTCATGCTTTATCTGAGGGTTTTTTTCTCATTATATAGGTTAATTATTTTATGCAAAGTATATAAAAAGAACAGAAAAATAATTCATAGGTTTTGAATTGAAATAAAAAAAATTTCCTCGTAATTTGGGTTTTGTTGTCAAAAATTAGGTAGAAATGAATATATTTATAAGTTCTTTTTGAAAAGAAATAATATTTCACTTTATTGGAATATTACATAAAAATTATCATGTCATAACTTTTCTTAATGATTGGGGTGATTTTAATAACGGTGTATAATTTAGGTAGTACATCAAATATCATAGTACAGTTGATAAAAAGATTAGGTAAATTAAGCAATCCAATTTTAATGTCGATTTACAAAAAAAGAATATAATTTAAGTAAGCAAAATTCAAATACGTGAAATGAAATTTGGCGAATAGGACTGGGATTATTTAGAGTGTGGGGGACAGGTACACGTGTCCGGTTGAGAGAGATTGTTGAAGGACCTAAAACACCACCACATGTTAGAAGGGATATGGGAATAATTAGGTTCACGCGCTCATATTAAAGTTCTACACCCATCCAACTCTTAATCGGCAAAAAGGATGGAGCTAAAAATTATATTTTTAATAAGAAAAAACATATGAAGGCATTTCAAAACAAAAAAGACAACGGCGGATGAGTTTTTCATTGTGTTGGTAAGACTAAAACTTTGAAATCTAAGTTAGATGAGATGGTAATAATTTCTTTTGTGGCTGGTATTTATTTTTTTAATGAATTTATAAAATTAGTTAATTAGTTGAATTTGATAATATATAATTTAAGAATAAATTTTTTCATATTTATTATGATTAATTGGTTGTTGAATTAATTATTTAATTATTACTTTTAATAATTGTAATTTGGTTAAAACTTTAATCAAGACCATGATATAATTAAGTTTCATATGAAGAAAATGTTTGAATCATTTCAATTTATTTATAATTGGTGATATTTTTTGTAATCCATTACATATAACCACTAAAGATAAAAAAATTTATGAGATTAACAAATTTTATGATTAAAGAGGTGAATTCAGGAGTTGGTAGTAAAGGTGTTCATGGATCGGGTTCGATCGAGTTTGGGCCGGGCTTAAGTATGATATTAACATATTTTATATTTGTATTATTTACAAAAATCTGAGCTTAAAATTTTAATCAAACTCGTCCATACTTACAAAAAACTAACTCAAGCTCATTTTAGATCCATCCATATTAGTTTTTAATTTTTAAAAAATATATATATATTTATATTATTTTATTTTAATATTTAATAATTTTATAAATTTTTTATTTATTGAAAATTTTTATATAGTCATCTTAACATTTTTTAATATTTATATTAGAGTAATATTTTATATTTAGTATATGTTTATTTTTAACATGTTTTAAATTACATAATATATAAAAATAACATGTTATAAAGCATTATAAACTTAAAATGAGTTAGGTCAAACCAAGTTCGGAACTTGAATGTTTAAGCCCGAGCTCGACTCATATTTTAAACGGGTCTAATTTTTTTGTTTAAGCCCATTTTTTGGACCTAATATTTTTGTCCAAACCCTCTTAAATTTCAGGTGAGACTTCAGGCCTGGGCAGGTAACCCGACCCATGAACAGGTCTAATTGGCAAGAGCCTCGATCCCCCTAAAATGAAAAATTACTATTTAAACTCTTTATAAATTTTTTAAAATTTTAAATTAATAAAAATAAAATTACATTTTAAACACTCTTATAATTATAAAAAATTAATTTAATTCTTTAAAATTTATAAAATATAAACTATTAAAAATTAAAATTTATTTTCCACTCTAAAAAATTATCTGACTTCACCCTTAATTATATTACTAACGAAATTGGCACAACTTTTTAAGCATCGAAGTTAAGCTGGTAGACATATCAAGGATGATATTTTATTTTTTTGAAGTAAGGATATAAAAAAGTAAAATAATTTTAAGGGAAAAAAGAAGAAAAGGGTCAATGTCAAATTAAGGTGGAAAAAGAAAAAAAAAAGAAAAAAGAGAAAGGGTGAAAAAGTAGGGGCCTAGGAGAAGGGGGTTTAAAAAAGCAATGTCGACTCCGAAGCAATATTGAAATCCACGCAACTGAGCCATAAAAGAATAAGTGGCCCAATTTACGTCTCCCTTCTTGTCGATTCCCTTCCTGCACTTCACACTCACACTCACACTCACGTAAGTATGTAGGTATGTATATATCTGTGAATCCATAAACACCTCACAAAAGGGCAAACAGTGACCACCAACACTCACCCAAAAAACAAAAAGGGGCAGTATAGAATAGATCCAGGATCTTGTTCTTTTCACATGATGTTACACTATTCGATGGTTACTTTATATATGCTAACATATGATCCGGCAGTCATGTCCTAAAGTTTTAAACCTAATCAACCTATTCACATGCGTATAATATATTGAAATTTGAAGCAATACCGGATAAAAAATATATGTACATGATCAGAGAGAACAATGATCTCACTCATGGAAGAAATACCAATCTTGAAAAAAATAATATCTGGATCAACAGCTGGAGAACCCCCTTCTTCAGTTATATACAAATCACTGACTTTACCTGTACGTCAATTTTCAGAAGAAGATGAACATAAAATAAAGCAAATTCTATAATCTAAGTCGGCATCTTACTATGTTGTTGGATTCTCCTCTTAACCCTTTAATCTCAAATACAACTTTACTAAGACCATATCTAAAACCTACCATGGAACATATCTGAAACGTCAATCCAGAAGATTCTACCAGTTATTAAAAATCTTTTTGCTAGTACAAAAGTTGCATTCTATCAACCCCATGTCTAAAAGGCCCTTTAGCAAACTCTGATAAGCATATAATAGAGCCAGCAATATCTAAAATAATCCAATGGTAAATAAGAAACTTATCTAAATGTAAAGAAATAGTAGTGAATAAGATACTTTATATGCACCTGATGATGTATTGCTGAAGGGAAACGAATAGAAATCATAAGGAAGACTGACTAATATATCACTGTATCAGTATATCCATCAACATCGTGGGTCGCAGTCAATCTTATATATTAGGACTGCTCAACAGCAGTGTTCTATATCTCATGCAAGTGGGTTTAAATAGCAATCACAATGGTCCACTAGTCAATAACTAGTTAAGAAGCTACAGTGCTGTACGAAGTACTCATGGTGGGAGATTGAATTAGTTCCTTCCAATAACTAGCTCAGTCAACATACAAAAGCACACAGACATAGACAAGTGAACCAAAATAGAAGAAATTCAGTCAAAGTGTGTCAAGGAGTCCAAGTATGACAGTTTAAAAGTATGTAATGCATACCACAGTGATCTCTTCCTCATCTATTACGGATTCCTGAGGGAACAATATCTCCAAGTAGCCCTTCATTTGTGGTTTGTGGCAGTGTACGAGATTCTACTATTTCTATCGGTACTTGCTGTGAACGTATTATGCTTGCAGGAATTTCCCTGTGTCGATAATAAAATTGTGAGACTGAAGGAGTGAATCGACCAGCAAAGGCAGCTTCATGGCTGATGAGTCCACCACGGGGGAATCTGACACTGTGATGACAGTGCTGACCTTCATATGTAGTAATGACAATGGTGGGATCTTAAGAGGAGCGTTCTACCCTCTTCTTAACTGTGCATTTATTGTTTGTGCAACGGTAGTAGCTCCTGCAAATCAGATTTTTCACACAACATTCTGAAAATTTGCGTTTCCATTAATGATTTTATGCGTGAAATCATATTTCATCACCCTCTAACATAAAAAGTCCTCACATGAAAATTTTCAGTTCATGACTCTTGTTTTCTTTAACCCTTAAACAAAATATCAATTACATATTCATGAATTGAAGGAATGTCCTTTTACATATAACAATAGTGGTTCAATGATAAATATTTAACTTTGTTAAAGAAGTACTATCATTAACTCTAGTTTTTTTATTTCGGGAATCATTTATGAATGAATTGATGGAATCTTCCCCTATAACAAAGATGATAGAAGGAAATTCATAAATAATCTCTTGGAAAGGAAGTTGATTATAATATTGACAACTGAATGTTGTTTATAATATTTCACTTTAAAATTTAAAATTATTTTACTGAAAACAGGCGAATCCAATTCGAAAAGTGGGAAACATGTCAAATTTTCTCTGATTTACCTAGGAAATGGATTATTTTTAACAACTTTTTATCCATATTTCCGCCATCGGTAGCCATCTTCAAGATGTTCAACTTCACTCTTGGTCATAAATGCAAAACGTGGCTGTCGAATTCGCTTTTGCCCCTTCTTCCTGGCCTTACTCCTACACAAAAATATTCCACCCACAATTTATGAAATTGAAAAACGAAAAGATAACATATTCCTAAGATTTGTTTGAAAAGAAAAGGTTAATGCATATGTTTCTTTGAACATGCAACTACTGAAGTAGATACAAGAATGCAGCCATTAATGATGGGGATAAAAATCAATCAAAGTAATAAAAACAACTTTCTTTGAACATGAAATGCATTAATATGGAAGAAACTAATCCACGGTTTCATGAGATGAATGTCTCTGACTAATGGACTGCAGTTCCAAATTCCTAAAACAATGGGGGAAAACCCATCACAGATATAACACTAAAATCCCATATAAAGTGAGAATGCATAGCTTTAAGTGAGGGGATGAATTCTGAACAAAAGGCAGACTTCATAGGGAAAAATAAATAGGAAAGAAGTACTAATTAGGAGTATCTAAAGGGCTCATATGTCACCAGTAGAGGGTTTTTCGGAGCTATATTCTCGCTTATTGCCTTTGTATTAACGTGATTGAAACGTGAAAATAAGAGCCGAAAGAAGTATTTAAAAAAAAAAAAAAAGGGATTTCTGAATGCACGCCGTCCCGCTGCAATAGCGGCGGTGTTCAAGGAGGCCACTTCGCTTATTATATCCAAAAAGTCCCTTTTATTTTTCGCCCTTTATTCCCTTAATTGCACCTATCATGTCGCTAAATTTACGAAACAACCCTAAACCTCCCCCAACTTGCATGAAACAAAGGCTGCTTCTGTTTGACAGTTTTCGAGTGTACGGACCTCAAGATTGCACCCGTCTCTTCTCTCTCATGACTTTTTGATACGGTGGCTTTTATCACATCTCTTATGTTGCCCACAGAAATTATGCTTAATTACGATTCAGTCCCCCCACAATTGCATAAAAAAGAAAAGGATAAAAAAGAAACATTTCCTTCCAATTTTCATGTCATTTTTTTTTCCTATTTTCATCAGTGGGATGGATGTTTGTTCACTACCACTCACGGTATCTCAGGTGGTTTCCCTCCGGATCCTGTATATTTCTCCAACGGATCCTCTCCGGAGCTCGAAGACACCGATGGAATCAATGTCGACATGTCAGCCGACCCGCCAGCAAGATTCGACGCTGTCCCTAAACCCGAACCCGAACCACAAGCGGCAACACAGCTATGCGAGCCACTAAAGCTTCCCGCCAAATAAGGCCTGGTGTTGGCCCGGTCGAATTCATCGAACCGATCAATCTGTTCAGCATGATCAGGTTTCAGATTCTAGTCGAACTCACTCAGTATATTACTCTCCCTATTGAAGAAGTAGTTGACGCTGTCGGAGACTGAGTCAGGTCCTCCAGCGAGTGCCCAGCTCGAATCGGATGTAAATTCACTCACTGGATCCACACCCTCTCTATCTTCCATCCTCTTAAACGAAAGGAAAAAATAATTAACAAATTAAAGCAGACAAAACAGAATCTAAAAGAGAACGCGGAGATGGAAGGATTAAAAAGGAATGGAAGGATGGAGAGAGAGAGAGAGAGAGAGAGAGAGCCAACTAGGGTTTTGGGTTGGAATGTATGAGTTTTAGTGTTGGGAAGGGACGCCTAGCTTTCCGAAGTTACTTTTTTTCTTCTTTTGTAGCGTCAATACAAAAGAGAAGAAAAGATGAGGTGCACAGAACGAGCGAGTAAGAGAGAGAGTAGGGGACTAGTCGGAGATAGAGAAAAGATAATAACGGCGTCAACTGAAAATAGTTAAGAATGGCAAGTGGGACCACACACATGAATGGAAAATAGTGATACACACAGAAAATTTCCGACATAACTCTAACGCGAGCAAAGCACCGTGTCCTCCCAACATCCATTTAGTTTACATGGATAATGTTATTAATTTCGGTGAAATTAAATGCAATGGTAATATTAATTATGGTAAGGGTGAAACTAATTATCATAGTATTTATAGTAGAAAATGAGAGTTAAGAATATTATATTAAAATTAATATGAAAGAGAGGTTACCTGATAATTTTGATAGGGGAAAATGCTCGTCTTTTTAGAGATCTTTTTAAGGTTTGGTTCATGATCCATGATAATATAGTTTTGTCTGCTGCGGATGGTAATAATATTCGGTGTTAGAAATATTAATGAATTCGAAATGTTGGGCTATTGAATAATATTATCTCTTCTCATGTTAATTTTGTAACACTTTTTGTCGAAATAATTTTTTAAAATAAGTCTCGAATTTTATTTTAAAACCGAAAACGAAATCGTCACCAACCCCTTTTATTCGGTGTGATTGGAGCATCTAAAAACATTTTAATTCATTTAAAAAATAATTTAATCTTCGAAGAGAATGGGTTCGAGAGTCGATTACATGTGAGGAAGAATTGGCACTCTCACACGTCCAAAATTGGTACCAAGTCGATTTTTAAAAGGTTTTAATTGCTAGAAATTCGAAAATTCGAGTAGAAACTAAAATGCGATCCCTAAATGCATGATTAACAAGTTTAATATTATTTTTAGAAAACTGAACTTTATGAGGAAGGCTCGTTCCTTTGAAATAATCGAGAAGGAAGTCCTGTCCAATAAGTTAAGGCACGACACTTCGAATTTTAAAAAATAACAAGCATTCCTTTTATTCCAAATCTCACGTTTTTATTTTTTTTTAAAAAAGAGAAGGGTACTCGATTATTTCGGTTCAAAGAAAAAACCGCACCTAGTAAATTAAAACACGACTTTTCAAATCCCGAAATAATGAACATTGCCTCAATTTTAAAATAATTTATTTTATCAAAACAAACATATTTTTTATAAAAATCGAATGAAGATGAATGTGCATGATATACAATTTAATAACGATGAAACAAAATATGACATGGCATAAAGAATAAAAGATAGATAAAGACACGATGAAATAAAATAATAAATGTAAATTTAAAACACAAAACAAATAAGATAATATTAATTATATATATATAATAGAAAGGATTTAATTGAAAACAAAAACAGTAACCAAAATTTAAAAATATTAAAAGATTTTAAAAAAAATAAAAACAATTTTAAAACAATTTAAAGAGACATGGATTAAATGGGAAAATTTCCCTATTATTTTCAAAACAGTGGCTTGAGGACTAAATTTTAAAAAAAATAAAATTAAGTTGCCGAATTTTAAAAAAAATAGTTTAGAGGCAAAGGGGATAATTTTTAAATAAAATAAAATGTAGAGGGACTTGCTAAGTAATTTTCCCCCTTTTTTAAAAAAACTCGTAGGTCCTTATAGTCAAGCAAACGACGACGTTTCAAGGCCATGGGAATTGGCCTGAAACGACGTTGTATGATGCCGAAATTGATGTGGAAAAAGGACCAAAATGAAAGCCTAAAAAATGCGAAAGACCGCAAGGATAAATATCCCTTTTTATGAAAACACGTGGACCCTGATATGGGTCCGAATCAAGTCAGGTTGGATGGTCTCAATGACGTTGTTTTAGGGCATTAGTGTAAGGCCCTAAACGGCATCGTTTTATTAACCCTATAAAACCCAAAAAAAAATTTAAACCTTCATTTTCCTTGTTTCTTCAAAAAAAACCTCCCATTCTCCCATTTTTCTCTTAAAAGGGACTCCATGTCCGGTTATAAGGGGCCACCGTGGGCCTTATCGTCAACCACCATCATCAACGACGGCGATCGCCTCCTATAGTGGCCGAAAGTTCAAAAAAACTCTCCGAGCTCGCCTTGTTGCCACAAAGTCAGATCTGAGATTCAATTTACCAAAAATCGAGCAAAAAACCCTCAAAACATCCTTAAACTTCTTGGTTTTCTAAGTTTTTGAAAATGTTTTGCTTTTCTCTTTTTTTAAAAAAACATCCCTTCATCGGAGCCCCTCATGAACATTGATGAGTTCGGAGGGACTCCGTTTGGTCACGATGATGACGCCGAGTAAAATAGCTATGAAACCCTAACCTCTTTACTTTTTTATTTTTTATGTATTTAAAATTTGTTTCGAAATAAGGAAAAAAATAAAATAAAAAATAAATAGAATATATATATAAATGTAACAGTATACCTTAAGAGCAAAAAAATGCTGATTCTCTTTCTATTTCGAATGGAATTTGTGGGTTTTTTTATTGCTAAAAATCTCGAATGTTATTTTCTCGTCTATTCTTTTAAAGTAAATTTTACATTTAAATTTTTTGTGTTTTTATAACACATTTTTATAATTTTTTTTGGATTTTTCGGTTCGAGGTTGGGTTGCATGTAGATCGTGGAGACTTGGATTCGAGGGCAACGACGACGACAGTGGCAACATGGGCGACATAGCTCTGGCGACGACGATAGTAGCAAAAGGGCAACTAGGGTTTCCTTAGTGCTTAAGGTTTTGGACCATTTGGACCTTCAGATTGATTTTGTAAATTGGACTTGTAGGTGTATTTGGGTGTTGGGTAATTGTAAAGGGACTTTTTATTTTGGGTTTTATTTTATTCAATTATTTATTTATTTATTATTTTATAAATAATAAATAAATAGTAAAATAATAAAAAAAATTGGGTTTTGTACAGGCCCGGATGAAATTTAGCTTGTACACCCTTCATCCGATCACCGGATTTGAGCAATAAAGTGCTACAAGCAATTACCATACTAATACAAACAATTTACAATTTTTAAAAAAGTAAATAAATACTAAATAATTACATATGAGTATGCATGTGATCATTTTTTATTTAATTCAAATAAACATTGAGTACACAGAATCATCAACAATATAGAACCAGGAATATATACTTACTCCTACTAAATTTTTGATACACACAATCATCAACAATATTCATCTCAAAACCAAACAAGACAATTACTTGATGAAACTTGTGGTACCATTAATCCATAGATGAATTTTGTTAATTTGTAAACTCTATTCTTTGGGCCTCTCGACCCAAAGTTTTCTGGTTGTACCATATAAATTGTTTCTTCAATGTTGCCATTGAAAAACACAATCTTAACATGCATCTAATGTAACTTAAGATCAAGATGAGTAACAAGCATCATATGATTATCCTGAAAGAGTCTTTCGATGAAACTGGAGAGAAACTCTATGTAAAATCAACGCCCTCTTTTTGAGTATATCTTTTAGCTACAAGACCCTCTCCACGTTACCATTTCTATCCCTCTTAGTTTTAAATATTCATTTACAACCAATTAGTTTTGCACCTTCAAGTAATAAGACAAGTTCCTAAACTTTATTGTCTTGCATAAACTTATACTCTTCTTGCATGGCATCAATCCACTTTTGAGAATTAGAACTTTTCATGGCCTGACGAAAGTTGATTGGGTCATCTTCCATCATTCTACTGTCATCCTCATGTTCTTGGATAAATACAACATAATCATCTGAAATAATATTTCTCCTTTATCCCGTGGACCTCCTTAATGACATTTGTTATTAAGGTTGTTGAGTTTTTTCTTCTTAAACAATTACTTCATCTTGAATAGAGAGTTGTTCAACATTATCTTGTTGAAGTTTTAGATTCACTTCTTGATCAATGATAAGTATGAAAACCTGAACATCGTCAAAAGTGATAGCAGGAACTGTGTTAGATTCCAATTCCTCCTCAAAAGCAATGTCTCTAACCTTATTTCTCACTCCAAATTCAACTCCTTAAAAAATGTTGCAATTCCTGCCTCAAAAAATATTCCTATTTGTGTCATCATAAAACTTATAACTTCTAAATCATTTAGAATAAGCAATAAAGTAGCTGTTTATTATTTTGGAGATCAATTTCTTTTCATGTGGCTTTTAAGGCCTTTCTTCAATTGGACATCCCCAAATATGAAAGTGCTTTAAACTAAGCTTTCGACCTGTCCAAAGGTCACAAGGTGCTTTTGCAATTGTTTGTGTGTATTCTATTCAAAATGTAAGTTATTGTCTTTAGAGGCACTGGTCAAATGAACACTTTCAGACTTATCATGTTTCAACCTTTCTTCCTCCTGCACACAATGAGAAATGAGCTCATTTAGAGTCCATTTCTCCTTTTAATAATTGTAACTAATTTTAAATTGGTTAAACTGTGCAGGAAGCGATACCAAAACCATAAGAACAAGTAATTCCTCATAAACCTCAATCTTAAGTGTTTTAAGTCTTGAAGTAACATGAAACATCTCCATAATGTATTCCTTCACGTTTCCTTGACCCTTATACTTCACAAACATCAAAGAAGTCAGAAATGGTGACATCTCAACTTTATCGTTTTTGAAAAAAAATGTTTCTCAATTTTGTCAAGGAAACCCTTGGCTTGAGTAATCTTTTCATATTCTGTGCCCCTAAAGGCTTCTTGAATGCTTTGCTCATGATTATTAAACTCATGTGGTTTGAACGATCCCACCTCTCAAAATCCCTTTTAGCGTCAAGGGTGCTTGTTGTTGTGAGAAGTGCAGATAGTTTTTCCTTTAGTGCAAGGTCTATGTCCATACAACCAAACACAAGTAAGTGTCTTTTTCATTCCTTGAAATTAGTCCCATTAACTATGGGTATAAAATTTATCTTAGTAAATATTGTGGCAGCAAAAGATGAACTAACTAAATATAAAACAAGATAGATAAAAATAAGCTCACATGAATATTCATAAGTAAACAAAAAATTTAAAATAGTGGCTAAACTCATCTCAAGATATCAAACACAACATTAATATCAAGTCTTTGGACAATAATATTAACAGTAAGCGATACTCTTATTGTAGCAATCAAACATTGACAATAAATTATGTCAAACAATGAATCAATCTTTGGACTAACTTATTGCTCACATAAAATACCTTATAATTGTCACACATTTAGCACCACATATGTCGTTAAAATTTTTCCAAAAATAACTCACCTTTGGATTAGTTAATAAACGTATGAATCACAAAAATATATAATCATCTTAATATTTTAAATAAACTAATCTACGCAAAAAATGTCACTTTGATGACATTTTGTTTAAGCTAATCTATTTAAAATATTAAATATCCTTAATTAAATCTTAAAGCCAAAATTTGAATTTATTTGTTTCAGAATATTCCAAATTTAACCAAAATAATTTTAATAAAGGTAAATCCCATCTCAAGATATCGAGCAGTCCATTAATATTTCATCTTTGGAAAAAAAATATTAACTTGTAAGTGATATCTTATTGTATGAGACCTTTAAAACAATATATAATATGCTCAAAATGGTTGAGTAATGAATGAGAAATTGAAGCTCAAAGTAAGCAACATGAAAATGATTGTTGAGAAAAAATGGTGCTTAAAAACTCATATCCCACATTGTTAAAAGTGTGGCATATGAGAAGGATTTATAAGCTAAAAGCAACATGTTAGTTAGTAAATGACTAAACCAAAGCTCTCTCTCGTGCGCAAGGGATGCCGATCAAACCAAAACGGGTTAGGGGCATACTTGCATGACATGGGTGACGCGAGATGTTCAGATCGGTTGAGCCTTACTAGGCCTACCAAAATTTTTATAGCCCATTTAAATATTTTCCTCTTCAATAGAATTGTCTTTTGATGTTCCAAAGGCAGTTACATAACTTTATTTATTTAATTTTTTTTGTAACTCGCTATGTTAGTAACCTACAAAACATTATGTTTGTAACTCTCCTCGTAAGGTTTTGTAACTCTCCTCATTATGTTTATTTTAAATTTCATGTAACTGTTTCATGAAATTTCACTATAAATAGCCCTTTCTTCTTTTCATTTTAACATATCAAGTAAAGAACAACAACTTTTGCTCTTTCTCAAAATTTGTTCATATTTTCTCTCAAAATTCCAGTTCTGTTTTTGGTGATAGAGGAGGCTTGGTTAGCTTTCGCCTATTACAAAAGTTATGCTGCTTTTGGTAACTGATTGTTGTTGTATCCTGGAAGATAGACGTCCAAAAGTTCTTTAGCACCGAAGAGAGGGCGAATCTGTCTTAAGGAGACTATTTAAACAGGCCTCAACAAATTTTTATTTACAATCCATTTACAAATGCTACGTAAAGTATACTTGTTATTTGTTTTTAAATTTATTATTAAATTTAAATTATATTTATATTTTTTATATACTGCCTTATGTCTAACAATTCCATCTCAAGATATCGAGCACTCGATTAATATTTCATCTTTGGATTAAAATATTAACTTGTAAGTAATATCTTATTGTAGTAATAAAAAACTAACAATAAAAACATTTCAAACAATAAATATTCCTTTGGACTGATTTATTGCTCACATGTAAAATCGAATAATTGTTACATGTTTATTACCACAGTTGCACATGTAATTTAGTTAAATATTAACCTTTTTTTGGACCGATCAATATTAACGTAACTTAAGTTACATGCACAAAATATTTTATATTTTAAAACAAAATAATTTTGATAAAAGAAATCACTTTGATAACTTATTATTTCAATTAATTTATTTTAAAAATATATATATATAATAACATGTCAATATTCAAATTAAGATGTTCATAATAGTCAAAGGTCAGAATTGACATCAATCTTGAAAACCAATTCGACCAAAGTTTATAACTATATCGTTAAAATCAATCTCAATTCATGCAAAATAAAATCATGCCTTATTCCCTTAAATTCATTAATATGTATATGCATATAATAAAAATAGTATCGACTTACTTTTCATCTACATATAACCCTAGAACTGTTGAAAAATAAAAACCATAAAAAAACTATAAATTTTCAAGATTTAATGCGTATGATAAAAAACATCAAATCCAAATATCAAATCCATAAGTTTTGAAAAATGAATCAACCCAAAAATAATAAAGAATTAATTCATTCTCAATGATTCAACATGACGAGACGTAAATATCACTTGTTATAACTGTAAAATAATATCTAATATAAAACTTAATAAACCGTAATCTAGGATTTGTCATGTCAAATCATCAATAATAAATCTAAATGCGAAAACGTACCTGAATCCATAGATTTCTTAAAATTTTCCGATCTTATGGTTTTGATCTTCCAAATTAGCACATAAATGATTTTGAGAAGGTGACTCTCTCTTTTCTAAAAATGGAATATTAAAAAAGTTACGTTAGTGTAATTTGAGAATCATAACCCTAAATTTAATTTATAATTTTTGCATATTAACCTTAATTTTTAATCAACCTATCATCCATTAAAAATTAGTTATTAGAGTATCTATACATATTTGACACATATTTTATTTAATAACTAAAACCTAATAAATCTTGACCAAATTATATTACTTTTAATTTAGGCGATTCTTTATTTAATAACTAAAATCCAACAAGGAGATGAGGATGTTACGATAGGAGGTCAACATGGGGAAGTAAGGTTGAGACGATCGGAAGATACCGGTGTTTGAGCAAAGGAGGAAAAGATGGCAGAAAAAGCTTCTGAAAATTCTGAATCAGAGGTTGGGGATTGCGATCAAGGTGGAGACTTAAATCGAGATTTGAGTTTTGGGGTGATGAAATTCAAAGACGTGAAGAAGCGACAAAAAGAATTGATGGGTCTGATGAAAGCCAAGAAGCCCAAATAGCTGGATGATAGGGCCACACTCACTCAGTGTATTAATTAAGGGAAGTGAAGGAGAAAAGCAAAAGGACTGGGAATATAATTTGTGGAGAACTTCTGACTAGTAGAATACAATTGAATGTTAACCAATGATTCAAGTAATCTATATTAAGAGATATTTTACAAGTTAGCCAAGATAATTGGCAAATGTCATCAAGGATCCAAATGTGTAAGTACCCTTTGTTCTTCTGCGGCAGCTGGGAAATAAATTGAAGCAAGGGGCTTGCAGAAGATAGACACCCTGAGAGTGGTGTATCAATGAAAGTTCAAACATTTATTGCTTTGAACAACTAGTTACCTCTGCAGCAACGAAGACCTCGGATTGTTAGCACCAGCTCCAAAAACTACCATTAAAGAATTACTTGTGGTTGCAGATGTGTGTCATCACAGTCAATTATAATAAATATCGGCCAGAAAAGTAACCAAAACAAGTGCCATTTAAATCTGACTACCGGGAAGCTTAACATTATTCATCAACCAACTGATGGTTACTGTTTTAGAGGGCTAAAACGTGGGGGAAAACATGCTAACATCAGTGAAACAACAAGCTGCTTTTGTCTCGTGGGTTTTGCAATGGTTTGGACTTGGATATGTTAACCGGTGTTACAATCCACGCCAACTAGTAAGATATTTCAAAACCAACTCGAAGAGTCCAGGATTAATGGCTCTAAGACCGGGGATGGGGTGAGGTGGAGGGGGTTGAAAAATTGTGCGGTACACCAGTTGTTTGTCGCCAAACACCTACAAAAATACGTGACTAATTTGATGAGATCCCCTCCCCCTCTATATAGCCTTTTCATGTGGGTCTTGCCTTGCATTTAAACACTTCCTCCTATCACCATCTTTCCTTCTCTCCTTGACATCACTTCTTTTCTGTGTGTTTTTTTTTTCAATCTCTCTCACCAACACTGAAGAAGATAAACTCTCCCCTAAGCCTAAGCCTAAAGGCCCCATGTCTTGTTATCGCCTCTTCATCTTTATACTTCTCTTCCTCCTCTTGCTCCAACCGACCCAGGGCTCAACTCCGCCACCACTACCACCATCCCCAAGAAACCACCCTCCTTGTGATTCTTTCTCTCGATCAGAGCAACGTTCTTTGTGCTTTCAGCTTCAAAGAATCCACAATTTCCACCCTTTCTTGCCATCATTGGCGCCACCGCCGCCGCCCTCTGAAGCCAACGAAATTGATCCAAGATACGGTGTGGAGAAAAGACTTGTTCCCTCGGGGCCCAACCCTCTTCACAACTGAAAAACATCATCATGTCTCCCAATCACGTACCCACCATTTTGTCCATATTCCACACAAGACATGCATCTTTTTCTATCTATCTACCTAGTAACCCTATATTGTCTCCAAGATTTTGCTTTCTCTGCAATTCTTGTTACACCTTTCGTGCATGGGGTTTACGCACAGCAGCTGCCCTTTTCCACTTTTCTTTAATTCCCTTTATTGGACAAATGATGGGATATTAAACCTTCAGCAGCAGTACCTCATAGTGGCTAGTAATTAAAACGTTAGCTAATTTCTTGTTTTTGTACTAATTTTTGTTTTCCAGGTGTTTCTTTAGGGACGACGATTGTTATTTCCATACTTGTTTTTGGAGTTTGCAGGGAGCTTAAACAAGCAAGGAAATGGCGTACCGTCGCTGTTCCTTTAATGGAGTTGGAGGTTCAAGAGAAACCCATGAGTTTCATTAATGGAGTTTGAATGTGTGAAGGGAGGAGATATAAGACCCTTTTGTGGAGCCATGTAGCTTTTGCAATAGCTATGTTGATGTAATCATGTGTTGTTAACATAGGCTATTAATTTCTATATATTATATGGTTTGTATTTTTCTTTGCTATAGACTTACCATTTCTCAACTTATTGTCTTCGCATCCCTAATTTCTTATTCCATTATTACTTCTCATTTCTTTTTCATTTTTCATTTTTGTATTTCTCTTTTTAATTACTTAAAGTTGTCTTCATTAATTTTCATCATTTTCCGTCCTCCTATGAATATATAATTTTATAAATCAAATAGTAACACATCATTTATAATTTTTTGAAAAGTGAGTATATTTTTTTTACAACACTGTTCAAATATAATGACATAACATTGACAATCAGTAACACATCACATGACAACCTAACACATAATAAGTAATAATAAAAATTTTTTAAAATATAAAAGAAAAATCACGTCTAAACTTATCTATAAATTCATATGTTTTATAAGATTTTTAAGTTTTTTATTAATATTTTACACGTGTCATAATTTTATATTGTCATGCAATTTATATTACTAGCTATTAATGTCAATTATCACATTTTAATATAAAAAATGTGAAACTTATTTCAAAATTAAATATTAATTAAATATAAAAAATTAACAACCAATTATGTATAAGTAGTAAATGAACATAAATGAATTTTATATGAACGGTTCACAAACAATTCATCAAACGTTCTGTTCATTTACACCCCTAAGAATGATATTATCACATTTCCTTATTTATGAACTCTTTTATTGGTCAGATTATATAGTAAATATGGAACACAAAAATATATTTTAAATCTCTTTATTTGTATATTTAAAATTTAGTATTTGTACTTTTATTTTTAGAAATTTGATCATTCTACTTTTCAAATTTAAAAATTCAGATTCAATTGTTAAGACTATTAATTTTTTTTATTAAATTTATTGGTGTAATATTTTGAAATTAAAAAAATACTCATTTAGTAGTCATGTAAAAGAAAAGCATTGCAATGGACTTGAATTTAAATAGATAAATTTAATAGTATTAATAACTCTTAAAGTTATATTAGCATTTTAATCAAAACAAAATATTTTAGCTAATGAGTGATATTGTAAAAAATTTAGGTATCAAAGTATGTCAAAAAGTTGAAAATATAAAGATTGAATCTTAAATTTGGGTGTAACACGGGGATCAAAATTGAAATTTGACCATTATTATATATTTTAAAAAAAATTGAGATCATGAGGACTAAAATTGAAAGTTTACCATTTTTTATGAAATGAAAAAAAATAGTTATTCCACCTGTCCATAGATTATTATGTTAAGGGTAAATTACATTGCTAGTCACCTACTATTAATAAGTTTTTTTTTTTCATCCAACTACGAAAATTTACAAAATGATTATCCAATCATTTGATTTTTTTTTTCAGCACCATCAGTTAAATGGCTAATGGAAAGATGACATGATAGCTTTTAAGATCGACATAATAATAAATTTAGCCCTCAACATTTACATATTTATTAATTTAATCTTAATTTTTTTAAAAAATTTAACCCTCAATGTTTACAAATGACCTAATTTTATCATATTTTTAAATGGATATATAATTCAATATATTGTGTAAATTAGAAATAAAAATAAATATCTAATTTAAAAAAAAAATTAAACGAGTGATGAGGCTCTTTGAGTTTGCAAGAGACGGTAATAACAACAACAATAACAATAGTAACTCGACTGAATTGATGTCAAACGATTCAAGCGTGAATCTTATAAAATCAGTGAAGAGAGTGAATCGATAAAAACCAAGTTATCCCAACTGTTAGTGTTCAATCCAATGGTGGAGAATCGATGTATCAAGAGAAAAGAACAAAAAAAGGTGAAAATTATGATTTTGAGTTTTTGAGTGTTCCCATTATTGGTATATTTTTTATCAAATTTAGTTGATTATTTTTTTAGCTCTTCAGGTAAAAGAGTCACAAAGAGAGAAAAAATCGCAAAAGGACCAAATTACACATTGAGTAAACGTTGAAGGATTTATTTTTAAAATTAAGACTAAATTGACACAAAGTATAAATTTTAAGGGTTAAAGTTATTATCATTTCAATTAAAAGCTAACATGTCATTTATTCATTACCCACTCAACAGCTAGTGACAAAAAAAAAAAACATCAAATTAAAAGTTGTTTACTTTATGTCTAATACATAAACATTATTATGTTTATATTTGCAATCATTTTGGTCTTTTGAGTAAATTAATCTTAGAGTTAATTGTCTTAGACATCCTCAAATTATGACTTTCATATTAAATTGATTTCTAAAATTTAAAATGCTATTATAACATTCTCAAAACATCGATGTTATATCAATCATGTCTTTTCATTATTAAAATCATCAATTTAATTGTTAAATGACATGTCGAATCTTATGTAACTAAATTTAAAATGACAATTTTAAGAAAATAAAATTTTTTCGAATAACTTTTAAAAGCAAAACCTACAAATAAAATAAAACTGGAAAAAGAAGTGAACGATAAAAGCTTCTATAAAAGTTTCAAAAAACATCAAAATAAAGATTTTTAAAACATCAATTCATATAAAATTTTCATTGTAAATTATGTCATATAAGATATAATGTATCATTTTAATAGTTAAATTAACAATTTTAGAAATAAAAGGACCTAATTGACATAAATTCAATAGTATAGAGATGTAATTAAAATGATTTGAAGTTTAGGAACCAATTTGAAATGAGTGTGATAATTAAAGGATGTTTAGTGAAATATAGGCCCTTAATAAAGGAGTTGAATAGTAAAGAAATAAAACCGGAGGAAAAGCATGTAAAAAACCGGGCCCACATATCTTCATCCCATCCAATTAGAAAACCAGAATATTTAACGACCAAACTTAGCTGAATCCGACACACTCTCAGCAAAATATCTGTGAACTCAGATTTCCAATTTTTCCAACTTTCGTTTTTCATGATCTCCGTCTTCAATTGATTTCTTTTTTGTTTAAAAGAACTATAATTGGTGAAAATGGCGCGCTTATTCACTCTTCTCATCCTTTTCTTTCCAGTTCTCAACCTTTCCTTCTGCAAAACTCTCAAACGCGATGGTAATTTTACTTTTTTTTCTTAATTATTGCTCCTTCATTTTTCTATTTCTTTTTTTTTAAATTTGGGATTCGGTTGCGTTATGGCAGTTAAAGCACTAAACGAAATAAAGGCGTCGTTAGGGTGGAGAGTGGTATACGCTTGGGTCGGTGACGATCCCTGCGGGGATGGAAATCTGCCGCCGTGGTCCGGTATCACCTGCACCCTCATGGGTGACTATAGAGTTGTCACCGAATTGTAATTTTCATTTTCTTCACTATTTTTCTATTTTTATTTACTTTTATTTTTCAAATTTACATAATTAGCTTCCTCTTAATTTTCAGAGAAGTTTATGCAGTGTCAATCGTGGGGCCGTTTCCCGTTCCGGTGACAAATTTGTTCGATCTTACAAGACTGTATGAATATAATTAATCTTTACCTTACCATTCATTTATAATAATTTCTTTCTTTTTCTTCATTGAATTAAAATAAGTTATTAAATTGTTGTTTATTACAGTGATATGCATAATAACAAGCTGACCGGACCCATTCCGCCTCAAATCGGGCGGCTCAAACGTCTTAAAATACTGTATGGTTCCTTTGTTTTCTCTTTAGTTTTAATCAACATTATATGTTGTTCAGAGCTAGAATCTAAGATTATCAACTATCAACTAATGGGTTATTTCCTGTGTTTTGGTTTAGTAATTTGAGATGGAATAAGCTACAAGATGTTCTTCCTTCGGAAATTGGTGAACTTAAGAGTCTAACACATCTGTAAGTAGCACTTTGTGTGTTTCATATTATATAATCTTCAAGATTATTTCTTCATACTAACCTGAAACTTGTGTAGGTATCTGAGCTTCAATAACTTTAAAGGGGAAATCCCGAAGGAGCTTGCGAGTCTACCGGAGCTTCGTTACATACATCTGCATCAAAACCGGTTTTCAGGCCGGATTCCAGCAGAGTTAGGTACTTTGGAGAAACTTCAGCACTTGTAAGATAACAAATCTCCTTAAATGTATAATGTTCTTAGTGAACCTTCCTTCACCGGATTCTAATTCCATATGTTTCGTAGAGATGTTGGGAACAATCATTTGGTGGGTACTATAAAACAGCTCATAAGCATGTATGGTTGTTTCCCATCGCTTCGAAACCTGTAAGTGGACGATAACTTTACTCGAACTCTTACGACCTTCATTAAATCCAATGGATGGCTAATTGCAGCGACTTTTGTTCAAAACATTTGCCTGCAGTTACCTAAATAATAACTACTTAACTGGAGGAATTCCGGCAAAGATAGCAGGCTTGACCAACTTGGAAATCTTGTAAGTATAGTGCTTTTTAACCTTTGGGATACGGTATGGAGTTCGCCTTATTATCGGATACCCTTTTAACTATGTTAGAATACTCTGATCTAACTCGAATTTTCGTTATTCAATCTACTGGTCACAGGTACCTATCCTACAACAAACTTTCAGGAGTAATACCACATGAAATCATTCATCTCCCCCAGCTGACATCCTTGTAAGCTCATTGTTAGACATTGTTGATACCTCTGTTTAGTCGCAATTCACATAAAGTGTGTAGCTGGAGTAGGGTTTCATTGTATTAAACCAGAAAGTTCATTTAATTTGCTTTTTTGCTTGAACATAACTTGGCCTCTTCTTTAAAGCTTCGAGTATCTAGACATCGCTTGTTGCCACTTTCACAATGTATTCGCAGTTTCTTCCAGCTTTCTGAGCTAATTTAGCGTCAATGCATTCATGAACTCGTCTCCATACATGTTATTATATTATCTTATTGGAACTGCAGGCATTTAGATCACAACCAATTTACAGGAAGAATTCCTGAAGCACTCTATAGACATCCCTTCTTGAAAGAAATGCAAGTTTTCTTCTACTCTCAGTTCTGGCCAACTTACAACTCTTATAAGGTCTGTTAATTGACAGTTCATAGAAATTGTTGACAGGTACATTGCAGGAAATTCATTCCAGAAAGGATCAAAATCCATCGGTGTCCCAAAAATCCTGGAACTTGCTGACTCAGAGTTCCTAGTTTAGAGTCAAAATAGCTATGTAGTATTCTCTATTGTTTATATCAATTTTGGAAATTTAGATTATATTTGCCAAGACAGTGGTTCATCTAGTTCTCTAGCAATGGAAAATAAACAGATTTACATTGAATCATTTAAAAAGAGCAATGGAAAAATGCAGATCTAAATCACCAAAGTTGAACCGAGAAAAAGAGCTCAGACAACAAGCTATTTGCTTGTTTTTGCTATGACACAGATTTGGAGCTAAGGCACACAACTCCTACTGATAGCACCCGATACACATCAGTAAAAATCTGGGGACATTACCGTATAGACTCTTTAAGAGACGCTGATGACGAGACTTTTCATTCACACTACCATTTGGCTGTAGGTAGCTGTTTGCCAGTTAGCCAGTTTAGCCCAACAGTAATTGCCACTGCTATGAATAAAGGCTCAAACCTGCATGATGCAATTGCTTGTCTATCTTCTCCAAAATTAAGTGTATTTCCTCCATTTTTATGTGGCTTTTCTCCCCCGCGATAAACTCGTGAACTTCCCCATCGATCTTGATAGAGCTGCATCCTGGAGCCTTATTCACTCCTCGGCTTTTCATCATCTGTTTTATTCTTCTGGCATCATAATGTTTCCCTGAGGATGCATACAGATTTGAGAGCAAAACATATACCCCACTATGATCTTCTAGTCGCATGAGCGTCTCAGCGGCAACTTCAGCCAGTTTGGTTTGTCTGCTACTACAATACGAACTCAGCAATGTTCTCCAGGCAATGGCTTCATCAGAGGGATTGCTTGAGTCTGGCATACTTTGAATTATTTGATTAGCTTCTTCAAAGAGCCCACCTCGGATAAGTAGATCAATTATGCACCCAAAATGTTCAATTTTAGGTTCAATCTTATACAGGTTACACATTCTATCCAGTATCCTTAGACCCTCAAATGCTAGACCAGAATAACTACAAGCACTAAAAAGAGCTATAAAAGTAATGTCATCAGGCCTGACTCCATCTTTCTCCATTTGCCTAAACAGTTGAATTGCACTTCCTCCATCCCCATGCATTGCCATTCCAGAAATCATTACATTCCAGCTAACAACATCTCTTTGTTGCATTTCATCAAACAGCTTTTTAGCAATTCCCAAATTCCCACATTTTGCATACATATCCACAAGACAAGTCCTCAAACGAAGAGTCAAAGGAAACTTTTGTTGATCCATATGTTTATGAATCCAAATTCCGGTATCTAAAGCACCAAAATGAGCACAGGCACTAAGAATACTGGCAAATATAGCCTCATCAGGCTCTATATCACTCATTTGCATTAGCCTGAACATGTAAAGGCCCTCTTTAAAGCAATTATTTTTTACATATCCAGAAATCATGGCCCCCCAAATTCCTCTATCTTTCACTGGAGCCTCATCAAACAGCAATCTTGCAGTGTCGATATCACCTATTTGCCCATACCCAGAAATCATAACTGTCCATGAAACAACATCAAGCCCAGGAATTTCATCAAAGATGTACCTTGCTACTTTCACATTGTCAAACCCACAGAACATAGAGATCAAACCGTTACCCACAAAAATATCAAACACAAAACCCAGTTTCAGGCAATGGCCATAAACCAATTCCCCAAAGTGAAAAAACTGCAACTTTGCACAAGCTTTCAACACAAAAGGCAAAGTATAATTATCAGGGGATATGCCCTTGTTCAACATGTTGCTGTAAAATTGGAGGGTTTTAAAGGTTTCACCTTTGAGAAAGAAAGCTTTGATGAGGGTGTTGCAGATACAAATGGTGGGGTCCTGAATGTGTGTGAAGAGGTTCCAAGCATAGGTAAGGCTTCCGTGATTGGGGTTTGCACAGAAAGCTAAGAGCCTGCTTAAAGCAAAACTGTTGGTGCCAAGACCAGACGTGAATGCTTGAGCATGAGCTTGCTTTAGTTGTTTCATGTTCTTGCACTTCTCCAAAAGTGTTAGGCATCTCTTGCTACTGCTTGACATTGTTTAGAAAAGCAAATGTTGAATTTCTGACATGGTTTCTGGAAGATATTCAATAAAATTTTTAGTTGATCTTTTTATTTAAGCTGGAAGATCTTGAGTTCGACGCACGACAAGACCAAATAAACCAAAATTGATATGTTTTTTTTTATTAAAATAAGTATAAAATATATAAAAAAAAATGATAATTTTTTTTTGATCGAATTAACTGAATTAAAACTACATGATCATGATCCTACTCGACTCAAACAAGCAAAATACCAACATGAGAAAATCTTTTCGCTTCGAAGCACATAGCAAAGATTTTGTGAAGGAGGCTTGGAGAACAAAGGGGATGGCTTCCCATCATTTAGACTCCTCTCGAAATTAAAAATTACAAGGAAAAGACTCAAAGCATGGAATAGAGAATCATTTGGCAACATCCATAGAAGGAAACAAGCTCTCATGGAGAATATAGCAGAGGTGCAAAATAACTTGAAAGACATATCATCCATCGACCACATAAGATTTCTCAAAAATGAACGCGCTAAATTTCAACATGAACAAACCATATGATGCGTTGAGTGGGAATTTTCTACATGCAGTACTGAGAGCAAGTGGTTTTGAGGAAAGATGGATTAATCTCATCATTTCAACTGTTTCATATCAAATACTGTTTAATGGTTCCCCCTACAAGTACAGAGGCCTAAGACAAGGGCGACATGCCACACAGTGAAAAGGCTTAAAATCAACAAGAATTGCCAAATTCAAAAGAATGTTCAGAGGCATTCTTTAGGTAAAGACTAGTGGGGATGGAGTTAGGATTCCTAAAGAAAAAGAACGTTCAGAAACGGATAAAGGCAAGTGATTCTTGGACCTAGAAGAGCATCCTCATGGAAAAGGGAGTTCACTTAATGATGTATATAACCCTAGCCAGGAACAGACCAGAGATATCATTGGCAAAAACAGCAGACTGGAATTAAACAATCCCAAGTCCTTATTTGAAGGTCCTCCAAAACCCTAGTGGATGCACATACAAGATGGTGAATTCTCAGTGAAATTGACATACTTTCAAGCATTTAATGAGTAGACAAGGAATACGAACGCAACAAATCAACAAGTACCAAGACAAGATTCAGGAATTCCTTTGGTCCATCAAGCTGCCATAAAAGGTGATCATATTTCTTTGCAGAATTCTCAGCGAGGCCCTTCCCTGCAAAGTAACAATTAACAAGAGAGTGGACACCATAGGTACGGAGTGTGCAGTTTGTGAAGGTAATAGAGAGGACGAGAATCATCTATTCTGGGAATGTAATTTCGCTAAAGCCATTTGGTCTGGATAAGGATTGATTAAAGAATGAGTAACACAAGCTTTGGAGCAGGCAAGATGGGTGATGATTCCATGAAGGATAAATTTACAAGGTTTACAATTTTTCTTTGAAAAACAGGGTGATTTATTTCAAATGATATTTTAACTATAATTATTTTTCTTCTTGAAATTTATTTTAAATATATAACCCCATATATTTAAATTTATAATGAATATTCAATATTAGAACTAGGTATTATGTATAACGTATACTATTATTCTTTGAAATTTATTTTTTTCGCTGAGACATATTTTATTATCAAAAGTTTTAATATTGAATATTTATGAAATTATCTAGTTATGAAATGGAATTAACAAGACATGCGATAATGTACAATTTAATGAATTCACTTTGAATCCATAAAGTAAATGTTCGATTTTTTTAATATTTATATTAGGTATACAAATATTTGCTCTCATGTATCTACTTTAATTTTATTTGTGATTTTTATTATAATCTAATTTTATATATATTTCATATATCATATTATTAACCAATGTAACTATCATTTAAGTATGTACTCTATTTTGGTTTTTAGTTTTTATTGGTTGGAGTTTTATTGCTTTTGATTGTTTCTGTTTTATTCATGTTTTCAAGACTTTGTATTGATTTTCTACCTTTTAGATTAATGAAAACCAGCTATCTATATATATATAAAAAAAGGTATGTACTCTATTTTATAACATATCTAAAATGACCGACTGAGCTTTAACTCAGTTGACATCGATATTATTGTCGGTACAGGAGCATATGCGTTTGAATGCATTGAAATGCAGTTATCTTCCTATGTAAAAGTTGAGAGGGATTATAAATAATTCTAAGCTTTACATCTAAAATGAATATTTTATTTCTCAAAAATATTTGTTAACAGCAATGGTAAATATTACTAAACTTTTCAAGAGCACTTTTCCATTTTTCAACTCCAATGACAAATTTAACCCTAAATCAAAATTCATAAACTAAATTACACATTGAATCAATTCATGTATAGCTCTAAGATCCATAGCGAAACTTTTGTAATGCTTTAAATTACATCCATTCTTTTTCCATTGCCTATTAACATTTTTAAACCTAGCTTGTTCAGACAGTAGAATTTGATTAAGTTGATCGTTTTCTGTGAAAAAAAAAAACCCTGAAAAGTATGTAGTAACATTTATAAATTTGGGTTTCCTTTGTGTTTGGGAAAAAAATCCAGAAGGCAATGATTAAAAAGATATAAAAAAAGGCAAAGGTAGGTGAGAGCAGGCAAAAACAAGATTCTTGTCAAACTTTTGGGGAAGGAAACATTCCTTGAAGCTGTTTAAAAAGAGATGAAAACCCAAAAGGCAAGCCATACGTATCTTGTGGTTAAGAATATCCAAACCCCAGATTTGCATGCGAACAAAGAAATGCATATAACCCAAGGTTGCTCCTCTCTAGCCCTGTGAACATCACCCCTTTTTCCTTTGTCTTTGCTTTTATAAACCACCCAACCCAACCCAACCCAACCTATACCTCCACTTTTCCCTCTTCCTTTCAAAAACAGTCATCTCAACCCATCAATGAACAATTTGCCACACCTCATTCGCCTTTGTTTTTGATACAGGAATCTGCCATCAACCAGATTACTTGCATATATAGGTAATAATTCTATTGTCTCACCTCATTCTATTATCTGCATAATCTTTTCACTGATCGCTTATGCCATTGAGAGATTTTCCGGGAAAAGCAGAAGATAAGTCGAGCAGTACTAGAAACCAAAGTATACCACCATTTAGAAAGCTCAATCTTTCAAAGGAGGTATAACTCTGTTGTTTTTTTGTATTATATTGTGTCCAAACCTCTTAAATGTTCAATCCTGAATGAGCAAATAACATCCCTTGCTTCTTTGAAGCTGTAACAATGAACATCTTTAAAATTGCATTCCTCCTATATCACCATTTTTGGGAGAGAAAGAAGTAAGAGACAAAGCAACAATTACTGACCTTAACTTCCGATTTTGCAGAGAAGAGAACCCAGAATTGGTTTCAAAACCAATTTTCTGGCAACATGGCAAGTTGGAATCATGATTCAAACTATGTAACAGAGCAAGTAGTTGGAGTTGCAGCTGCTGCATATGTCATTACATCGATTGCAGAACCCTCTTTGATCAAGGACAAGAACAGAATGGAAGGTCCAACGTTTTCAACATGGAAACCTGGCATCGTATCCGAACAATTTTCAGGTAAAGATTCAAGGCATAAGAAATAGAATCCGGATATCGATGTAACAAAGCATTAAGGATTCTTCTTGCTGCCTGCTTAACCAAAAGAAATGAACAGGTGAAGGTTCGAAGAAAGTTCCAGACAGTGCAGACATCAAAGTGCCAGTACCCAATGCCAAAGATGGAAAAGCAACTCAACGTGTGTCATCGTTTAGAAGACCTGCTATTTTTACTGATAACGTCGGCAGATCTAGTCGTACAGAACCAGGAAGTTCCCGAAAACCTGATACACTTTCCAGTCAACCAGAAAGTGCAGCACCGAAACCTGAAAGAGCAACATCAAAGCCAGACCATCATGCCATTAAACCAGTAACTCCTGCAACAAGACCCGAACTGCCTCCTACCCCTAAACCTGTGCCTCCGGTGGTAGAACCCAAAAGACAGCATACAGTAAGGCCAGGGTCAGATCAAGCAAAAGCAGATGCTTGGGAGAAAGCAGAGATGGCTAAAATCAAAGAACGGTAATAATACATCGACTCCGAGAAGCACTAATTATTTAGTACTAAACAGTTGTAGGCAATTAGAAGTATATGATCTTCTTTACTAACAATGAATTACAGGTATGTGAAGTTAAATAACACTATACTTGAATGGGAGGAAAAGAAGAAAAAGAAGGCCAGAAGCAAGCTGGACAAAGCAGAGGTTAGACTTGTTTTCTAAATTCGAACTAATTCTTAGAAACTAAGCTTATTCAGGGTTTACACATTTTTTTCTTTTCTAATTTACAACTAATTCTTAGAAACTAACAGCTTAATTCTTCAAGCAGAAGAGTGAATCGGAGAAAAAGAGAGCAAGAGCCTTAACCAAATTTAGGAATAAAATGGACTACATCAAACAAGTTGCAGATGGAGCAAGATCAGAGGCAAATGCTAGACAAAGAAATGATGAGCTTAAAGCAAAGGAAAAAGCAAACATAATTAGAACAACAGGAGAGCTTCCAATGACATGCTCCTGCTGTTGAATTTAACTAATAATGTAGCATCATGGGTTTGAAGTCACATATAAAACCACTTACACAATTCTTTGACTAATTAAACGATGCCTAAGCACAAGTAGAGACACTGTAATTTTAATCATTTAGCCTTGTTTCAAACAGATGTTTCTTCAAGAACCTTGAGTTGCTTTACTAATATTCCTGACAACTGATGTTTAGTATGAACATATATGAAGCCATATAGCAGCTCATGTAGAAAATCCTAGCCCATGTCTGGGACAAGACTCTGTTACTCAAAATAAAATAATAAATTTACAGTGCAAATGATATGAAGATAAAATGCAGAAATCGTTTTATATTATTTTGATCATGAAGGAATTTGAGTAGTCTCGAAGATTGACAGTATAATCCAAACTTCAATTGCTGCAGAAGCATGAATGAAAATCCAACTTTTTCTGGAAATTATAAATCTAAAGTACAAAAATAAAATATATAAATAAATAAATAAACCCTCCAACCATCTGAATACCTCCCACCATTACTAATACTTGAAACTGCAAAAACCTTGAATATAACAAGAACATGCTGAGAGTTTAAATCCTTAGTTAACCATATCTTACTTGGGCTTTTAGATCGTGCATAAACATTCAACTGTCACCGGAAGATAAACAATACTGCAAGTTGTCATTCTGAATTTGAACCATAATGAAAAGATCTCTATATCATGCACAAGAATAAAATGAAGACTAGCAGAATCTTTAAGGTTAATGCAGCAAGCATTATTTCAATAATCATCAGATAGCAGTAGATACAAGCCCAAGTTAGACAAAAGTAGCGTGGCCATTTGTGCATTCAGAAATAGTTAAAAAACCAGTTTAAATATAATAGCAAGTAAAGCCATACACCACAATGACAAAAGCTGCAATGAGTCCTTGTAATTTTCAAGGGCTAAAAGATTAAGCAACCAGCAAAACCATTTATCTTAACTTGAACTGTCTGCAACGAGATATAAAGTAGCAAATTGTATATAAAAATGCAGAAGATATGAAAAAAAAACAAGAAAACACCACAATTAACTGCAAATTATATTCTTTTGATAACTCAAGCTTGTCCAACAAGTAAGTTGACATTTCATTGACATTTAATTAAGGGCACAACCACAATTGCCAAAACAAGCTTTTGAGATGTTTTGAAGTCACTTAGTCACAGTCATATTGAAAACAATGCATTAATATGAAAGCTTCAGGATACTAAAAAATACCATTACCAGCGACGGAGCTACTAAATTTCAAATAAAAGCAGTAGAGTGAGCATTGGAAGAAGGATGATCATACGGACAGATGTGTTCACTTGGAACCATATATCTCTCTGACCTTTGAAGTGAGAAAGCAACATCTCATGAGGTGATTTCTCTTACCAGCCTATCCAACATAGGGAATGCAAAGTACAGTACCAAGATAGACGGGATGGCAAAAACAACTGTGACCAGGAAGTAGAGTAATAAGATAACAGCACTCCCCGGTATTGCAAAGAAGACAACCAGAAGGAAAATGATGACCAATGGGAACTTGGATGTAAAGTGAATGAAGAAATCCAGTGATTTATGAAGCGAGAAATGATGCCTCTCACCATTATTTCTGCCACCATTATCTAGAGACCTATTTTGTTCAGAACGATAAGCATATGACCATCTCCTAACAACACCACTGATAGCTTGATTTCCAAGCATTAAATTACATCTCAGAGAACCAAAGGGTTGATTGTCCCCAGATAGATTTCTCCTGGAAATGCCATACCTATCCCCATTCAAACTCTCGATCATCCACAAAATGAAGAAGTTCTTGCGAGGGAACTTGAGGTTCCCCTTATAAACTAGCCGTAGCGATATTAAGTGGCACCATGGGCAAGAAATGAACATGGGGATCTTGATTTGCTGAGTGGGGAGTTTCAAAACAGTAGGTTGGAGACCCAGGATACAATTTTGGCAAAGAGTGTGACCACACCATAAGACATAAGGCACATTCTCAACAATGTTGAAAGGTTCCCAACAAATGGGACACTCTAATCCTTCATCTCTACTACCATTTGAACACACCTCATCATCTGAACACTCGGAACAAGCTTGATTCGCCTCTTTTGAATTCTTTAACCCAATGCTAGCAATGGTATGTGAAGCAAAACTCCACATATTGACAGAACAATAACAATAAAAATAAATTACAACTGCAACTAACTCTTAGCTACTTAGAATCTCAGACCAGAAAATCAGGGACTTCCAACCTAACAAACCTGAAAATAAATAAAGAAAGAAAGAACAGATTTTAGAAGATGGAAGACAACTGTTCATAATTGAAACATATCTCAATTCATTATTCTTTTACTTTTAGATTCAGCATAATCATCCAATAATTATATTCATAAAATACAAATTAAATCTCAGTAAATGTGAAAAGAACCCCACAAAAAAAAATTGAAATTTTAGATATGAAATTATAAAATTTACAGATTCTAAAAGGTGAAAAAAAAAAGAAAAAGGAAAGAGAATTCTTACCTTAAAAAAGTTGGATGGATTTGAAAGAGAAAGAAAAAAGAAGTGATTTTAAGATATTTTTAGTTTTCATTGGACGAGACGACACTGTTTAAATAAGAACCAGAACTAACCAAACAGGTCTCCGAGTAAACCACCGATGAAACCGCCGTGGCTTAGTGCTCCCCCTCGACTCCAACTGAATAACTGAAAACATTTTTATTATTTTATAATTATTATTTCACTCCTTCCGGAGTTTGTTATCAGTTATTATAGTATATGTGTTTTAACTTGTACACGTCACTTCCTAGATTCTTTACACGTTGCATATACAATATTTACAATTTTATTATAAATATGATTAATTTAATAGCGTAATATTTTTTAAAATTTTATAAATAATTTAAGATGTAACACGTTTAGTGTTTGTTGATCAACTTTTAATCTTTAATATTATATTAACCCATTGTCATGATTTGTTTTTGTCATATTCCCCCGCCCCTCGTGTACGTGTCAACAGTACAATCTTTTAATCTTGTCAGAGAAAGTGCCTTGAAATGGAAGGCGTTTATGCTTTCAACTTTTCGCCATAATAAGAAGGCTTCTCACCTTTCGTTGCCTTCAAGATTTCAAGGCATTTTTTTACGTGTGAATGCACTAAGCCTTTTGTGGAGTCTAATTTAACGTAACAATCTTGTAAATGATTAAATGGATTAAATGGAATCTTGAATGAGAATAATCTTTTTTATAATAATCTATTATATCATGGATAAAAGAATTTTTTTTATAAATATATCAATCAATGATAAATAAAGGATCGATTTCTATTATATCCTAAAACTATTTTGAAAAACTATCCCCTTAATCAGACCGTTATTTTATTATTGTTTCAGTTTTCGGCCTCTTCAAGTGGACTGACCTCTATAACACCACTTTAGACTTTTCAATGTTCTTCATTTTCCTCCTCTCTTATTGTACATTGTATCAACAATTTAATAATGTATATTGTCAATATTTTTAAAAAAAATTATAAATAAATTAACTTCTTTTTACATATATTTCGTATTATTGCAACAACAATCATGTTAGTAAGTTAAGAATCAATTGATATATATATACTATACATATTAATTTAATTTAATAAATATAATAAAGAATAGCTTAATGTTGTTACTAACCTTATTACATCCTTAAAAGCAATCCCTTTCATTACAACTTTTAATAATAATAAAAATTAGATATCTGAAAAATATTATAATTTAGATATCAAATTGTGATTTAAGTCATCTTCTTATGCGTGCTTGTTTGTAGTTTGAGTCCATGTGATTTTACTTCTTAAATCTATAAATTTTATAATATTTTTATTTATTTTTTATAACTTTTATAAATATTCTTTTAGCATTATTATAATTTGTTATAATTTTCATAATTTCTTTTTATTTATTTCTCATTCTTTTAGATTTTTCTTAAAACAATTAGATTAACATTATCATCTGACACAGAGAGAAAGGAATTGAATGGGAAAGAAAAACTGGGTAAATTTTACTTAATTATTACTGCAATATATATAATAGGTAATTTATTACAGCATAATACACAGATATATGCATAGGAGTCAACTCATGGACCATCCAACATACACAGAAAGAAACATATTGACAACAAGGCTTAATTAAATAAATACTAAAAAGTTTTAATTATAATTTTATTTGCCTAAGAAACCTTGAGCCATCTTCATGTAATCCCCAACACCACCACCACCAGCTGCAGCAGTTTCAGAATCTTTGGCGGCGGCACCGGTTCCATGGGAGTCAGGTTTGGTGGTGGGAGCTGAGTGACTGGTCTGGTATTGATGCAAGTAAGTCTCACCCTTTTCAACATATTGGCCAACACCCTTGTCCTTATCCAGCTTCCCATAGTGTTGGGCGGCACCCAAAAGATCAGCACCAGCACCAGCAACCTTCCCCTTGTCAACCTTGTCGCTTTCTTTGTTGAATGTGGACCTTGCTGCGTCCGCCACCAGCTTAGCGCTAGACAGGAGTTCGGAGGTGCCTGGTTTAGGGTCTCCCTCTGAAGCCATTGTTGAAGGCAAGCTTTACTATAGATATCCCCTTTCTTCCTAGTGGATAGATATATAATATGGATGGTGCGAGTTGATTGAGATATTGGATTGCATGATACGGATGATGGGCCACCCTCTCTTAACTTGTTCAGTGTCGGCAAAACGTTTCCATGGTTAATTTAAGGACTTCAATTTGCCACGCATTCGGCTTCCTTGATTGGCCAGGCTTTTGGATATTTTGTTGCCCCCCCTATTGACGTGTTTTTGGCTTCTGCTGTTGATAGTGCAATGTCATCCAAATACTTCCATTTTCTGATTAGGACTTCGAAGCTTGATATTTTTCACTTATACAACTCTTGTTTTCCCCTCATCTCATGAGGAACACAAATCCACAAAACATCAAATAATTCGGATACCATACAAACCTGCGTCACCAGATTATCATCGGTTGGAAGCCTGAGATCATCCTTCGTGTTCCCATTCTCAGTCAGCAGACTCACCTCAACTCAAACATCATAAAGCAATTCATATGAATAAAAAAACCACATCTTACAAATCCATCCTCAGATATATCAATCAGCTGGTGGTCATTCGGTTGACATGAGGAACCTGAAAACAGAAGCGTATTTAGGAGGGGCTGGCAGAGGGCCCGGCCCCCCTAAAATGATTATTTTATCATTTTAGTCCTTTATATTTTTAAAAGTTTTAAATTAGTAAAAAGAAAATTACATTTTGATCCCTTAAAAATGATAAAAATTTAATTTAATCTTTTAAAAATTATAAAGATTTGCCTGAAAATAAACAAATGATTATTAGCCTCTAAAACGTCACCACAATAAGCAAAGGGTAGGGAGAGAGGAAGGCATACATCACAGTTGTGAGAGGAGGGAACGATATCTTCCAGCTTTTTGCCGGTGAAGATATCAATTGCAACAAAGTGACATTGTGCGTGCCCGTGCTTCCCAGTCTTGGATGTTGAAACTTCCACTACCTGTCCAAATCGTATCTAGATTAGGGGTGATTATTCAATCGAGTCGAGTCAAGTCGAGTCAAAAAATTTTGAGTTAGTCAAGTTGACGAATCTCATTTTAGCATCCGAATTCAATTTGAAAATTTTTCGAATCAAGTCGAGTCGAGTCAAAAAATTTCAAATCGAGTCAAGTTAACGAATTCTATTATTTATACTTAATGTTGTGTTTATATGGATTGATTATTTAACTAATAGATGAAATATAAAAAGATAAAATCGTAAAAAAAATTCTATGAAAAGAGGAAAGTAATAGAAAAAAAAAAGTTAAAGGAATATAGAATTAGAAATTAGGAAGTATAAAAAAGTGAAGTAAAATTATAAAAAAAAAAAATCTATGAAACTAGAGCTTTTAGTAAAATCATAAACATGGTTTAACTAAAACTATTGCAGACAAAGCCGAAGTAAAAAAAAAAAAAATTGAAATCTTACCTTAAAGCTTAAAGAATCGATGGAGTCAAAAATGGGTAAAAGAGGGGTGGGAACTGGAGGGAAGGAAACAAAATTCAAAACCTTTGGTAAACTGAAGTGGGAAGGAAGAATAAAGCCAAAGTGGGGGGGGGGGGATTTGGAAGATGGAACGGCAGGAAGCAAAAATAATTAAATAAGGATGAATTTTGAATAATTCGAATAATTTAAATTATTAATTTAAATTTTAAATTTTTTATCAAATTTTTTTAGTCGAATTAAATTTTGCTCACCCTTAATCTAGACATCAAAAATTAAATTATTTAATAATTTTTTTTGCATGAGAAATTAAAAAAATTGTTTAGAGTAACCTTGCAAGGACAACAATGTAACCGTTCTTACGGATGGTGCCAGCTTATTGAGGATAAATTTTGGAAGCTCGTGGTGCTCCTCGTCTGACATCACCGCTTTATACGCTAATAAAATTTAAAAGCTTTAAAAGAAAAACACTAGAAAAGCAGTGATTGAGGAATAAGATACACATATTTGTTCATGTTCGTTTATTTACTAAATAAACTTAAAAAAATTTCATACTCGTTTATTTAACTTAGTAAACGAACATTATACGAACGATTTATAAATAATTTACTGAACATTCTGTTTATTTATACTTCTAGGTTTCACTATCGATTCAATTCTAGTGTTCATAAATACATTTTTCAGACACATTAGCTTATTTTTATTTTTAAGATTATACATTACATTGTGGAAAAAAATGCTATACGTTATTATAATTAAAGGTGAGCAAAACTCGATTCGAATCGAAAAATTCGAAAAAAATTTTGAATTTCGAATTATTTGAATCGAGTTATTTGAGTTATTCGAATTAAACGAATCGAGTTGAATTTTTTTTTGAATTTCGAGTTCGAATCGAATTGAATTTTCAAATTCAAATTAGCTCGAGTTGTGTTGTCATTGTTTACTTGGACCTTTTTCACTTATTTATTTCAACTTTTCATTGTATAATCATATTTAAAAATTTTAAATAAAAATATTTTTTAAAAAATTACATAAAATTAAACAAAACCAAATTAATTTTTTTTAATTTAACTCGAACAAATATATTCGATTCGATACGATTCAAATTCTATCTCACTCGACTCGATTCATAAAAATTTCAAATCGAGTTAGGATGATGAAATAGGATTCGAAAACTCTATTAACTCGAAAATTTTCCATTCGATTCAATCAAATGCTGACTTCTAATTATAACTTTTTTTATTTCACTTTTAAAAAACCTTTTTCTTTATTTAAGTTTATATGTCAAAAAGACATTTCACAAAATTAATTAAACTCATATATTAAATTCACACTTAATTAAGTTTCTTTTCTTAACAAAAAGAATTAATTAATTCTCTTCATTAAATTTGTTTATTATTTATCACTTTAACTATTAAAATAAATAGACAAATCAATCAAATGGTGATATGTGATAGCTTTTATTTTAATATTATTTTTTCCATAAAAAATTATTAAAAATCATAAATAAATAAATATTAATAAATATTAAAATTGATATAAACTTATAAAAATTATAAAAAGAATTAAAAATCTATAAATATTATAATAAATAACATTATAAACATATTTTAAATTTTATAAAAACGTATTAAAATCATAAAATTTATAAAGAATTATTAAAAATATTAAAATTCATATAAACTTATAAAAATATAAAAAAATCATAGAATTTAACCAAATCAATCAGTCAAACTGATTAGACCGAAAATGGCGAGGGTACTAATAGGAGAAAGCTATTAGATCTGTTGCCTTATGAAATAGACAATTGAAATGATTTCTTATTATTTGATTTTTTTTAACATTTTATTTAATTGAATTGGACGAATCAATCGAATTGATAAATTGATGGCCAAATATTCGATCACCGGTCCAATTACGAAAACCTTGGTCAAAATATTTCATTTTGACAATTGTTAATAATTGGATAATGAAATTTTGGTTTGATAATATCTAATGGCACCAAAAAATACTTTAGATCATACAATATTTAGCAAATATTTTTCAACTTTTCAAAGTCCAAACTACTATATTGTACTTAAAAAATTAAAGATAAAATTTTTAAAAATAAAAATAATAGTTTATCAATAAAAAGGAGAGAGTTCCATATTATTGTTTTATTTATAGAATATCGAGAACATTTCGTTCAACATGAAATTGACCTTAACGATTTGATGATAATTTTGATTATATGATGGTTGGAATGATGCCATGTGTTCATTATGATTTTAGGGGTTTAAATGATTTTTTTATGTAACAATCTATTTTTTAGTCGAGTTGGAAACAGTGATTTGAAGGCCACAAATACGACAAGTGAGTTCTTAAATATTATTACTTAATATTTACGAGTCAATTTTAGTTTAATAATAAATATCAATTTGATAATTTATGTTATTTGAATTAATAGCTAAGTTCAAGTAGTTTTGAAAAAAAATAAGGTTTCGAGATCTATTTTTTGTAAACCGAGTCTGTAAATATTTTTATTAAATATTTATGGAGTTACTATATAGGCATATTGAAGTTCGGTCTGGAAATTTTAGTGATTTGATTGTTAATTAAATAAAAATGACTAAAATGTAAAAGTTACGAAAGGTGAATTCTATTAGTTAATTGTGTCTAATAGCCATGGAAAGGAAAATAGGAAGGCTTAAATGGTAATTCTGCCATGTCAATATATTGTGGCGGTGGTTGAATCACTTTTGACAATTTCAGGATGAAAATTTAATAAATAAATAAACAAATATATATATATTAAGAAAAACAAAAGAAAAGGAAAGAATAAAAACATAAAATTCATTCATTTCTTCTTCCTTCAGCCGTGGAACCTCCATTTTTGAGGAAAAGAAGTTCGGCCAAGCTCCCCTGAGTTTTTGAGTCTCCTTTTTAGTAATTTTTATGTTCTTGAACTTGTTTTAGTTTAGTCTAACTAACCTGAGGGTTGATTTGTGATATTATTAAAAGTTTAAAGATTTACTATGAATGAGAAAAGTGTATTTGTGAGCTTAGTAACTAAATCTTTGAGATTTAAGGTTAAATATAAGGGTTTTGTTAAGAAAGTTTTGATGATTCGGGTTTAGGTACCTATTTATGAAAATGGCAAAAATGTAAGGGTAAAATGTGAAATCATAGGAAATATGGGTTGTTATAAAGTCATAAAAAAATTTGGTTAGTGTTTTTTTTTTAATTTGCTTGGGTGGAGATTAAATATTGTATTTTGGTTTAAGGACTAAAAGGTGCAAATGTCAAAGTGTTGAGGGTAATCTTGTAAAATTATTTTAGAAGATTTGTAAGTTCAAATTAAATATTTAAGATGAATTTTTGAATGTCTAATTTAATAAGTTATTATCTAGATCAAAATACTCGACAATCAAACATGATTCGTGGAAAAGCCAAAGTTGCTGAGTAATCGTCGACATTTATTTTTTTGTACAATTGGATTAACCGAGGTAAGTTCAAATGAAACTTATTTTGTTTATTAGTGATACAGTTTTTATTATAATGTTTTACTTAACATTTGAATTGTTATTTATATAATGTTTTCGGCATCAAGGAATTAAATAAAAAAATATGAATGAAATAATTACGATATGAATAGCTTGAAGTTTACGGTGAGCGAAATTTTTAGTTTGATGTTTATTAAATTCTATATATTATGATATTTTATATCCTTATTGATAGAGTTCAATGCTAAGAAAGAATTGACTTATCTTGAAGTAGTTATATGGAATTGACTTAAATATGTATTAATCGAATTGAAATTGAGTAAAAGTATGTTCCAAATGCTGTCAAAGTAAGTTCGTAAATTTATAGAATTAATTATATGTTATTTTCGTGACTTAAAGCATATTTGTTTATATTGTAATTGAGTTGGACTGCTTGAGATGAATTAGATTAAGTGGCGATGATGTTTATATTGAGTATTATGATTAGAAATGTGAAATACATGGATATGAGTTTGAAATAGTATAATTGAAATAAAATTATAGTTGAGGGTCGTGAAGGGAAATAAAGAAAGGTTTTAAATAATTATACGATATGTTAGTAATTATTTATATTATGTTTGATAAATAAGGACTCTAGAGATGTGTGCCCGTAATGGTATAATGTGAAGTAAGTTTGTACCGATATCTTTGATACAATTTGATAATATTGTTGTTTAAAATACTTTTATGCATTTTGAATTTTCATATCAATAAATATATTGATTTATAAGATGTATAAATGAAGTATACGAAAGGTTCCAATGGATCAAGTAAAAGTTTCGTACGTAAGAATTTCTATGTGAATATATGTTCTGGACCGAGCTCCTGCATGTGTTGCGGACTCAGATTAATATGAGACTCGGATTTAGCATGATTTAGCTATCCGTTGTCACTTATTACGTTCACCTAGCTTTGGCCAATCTAGTTCATATGTGTTGTCTTTGGTTTAATCCGAAAGGGTAACCTAACAAAATAATACGAGATTTGCTTAGCTCATATAAGCATAATACGTTCTGAACTTACGTTTAATTATTTTTACTATGATCCATCGAAATAATAAAAGTTATCTGATATGAAAATGTTCAAATTTAATGTTATAAGTCACGAAGTTCAAATATCTATAAGCTTAAACGATACTAACTCTAAATTTTTGAATCATGTTGAACAATGTCGAGGCTCAAATGATTATGTGCTCATAGATAATTAGTAAATAAATTCTTGGAAGCTTACTAAGTATTTCTTGTACTTACTTTTGTTGACACCTTCTCCGTAACTCTGTATGTTTAAATATTCTCTGACATGGAAGATATTTCATCTAGTTCAACTGGTGATAAAGGTTTAGAGATTTGGAATATATATATATATACACACACACACAAGAATTGTTATATGGTCAAGTCATGTAAACTGGAAGATGTTTATATAGAAATTTGAAATGGAAGCTTGTTATTAAACACATGATGAATATGGTATGTACGTGTATGTTTCTATGAGATACCCACTAATCTAGTGAGGTTGTATTGTGAGAGAAAGAAATGTAAGTTCAAGACTTAATGATGATTATATGTTAATTGATGAAGTGAAATGTTTAGATGAGGTAGTTACACGAACAATTATCATGAAAATTGATATATGAAACGATTATATGAAGTATTTTATACGTAATATTTAACAAGAATGTTGAGATGTAAAAAGAGTAACATTTGAATTGTATACTTGGAATAACGATATTAAAGGATATATATACATTGAATGCTTATGGTAATAGGTTGCATAAACTTTGGAAGAATATTATGTTCATTAATACACTTGCTATTCTTTGAGAAGTGGTATATATAGGAAAGGAAATATTTCTCAGTATTAAAGAAATTATTCTTAGTTGTTTAACCTAAAGGGATCGGTAAGTTAAGTATTCTTTTTACGAGCTTACTAAGTGTTAGTTGCTTATGTGGTTGTTTCCTTTGTTTTGTAGATCATCAGAAGGTTGATTGGTTGGAATTTCGTCGGAGCATCATCACACTATCCATTCATCATACTGACATTTATGATCGTTTGGTTAACGGTTATAAATGGCAAGTAATAGGGTTAAAAGAGTTATTTAAGTGAATTGACTTGTTTTGAGTTATGTCAAGTTTGGTGTTTTAATAATAGTATTTGAAAGAACTTGTTTCGGTAGTAGCCAATAAAGTATTGGTAGAAACAAATCAGGTTTCAAAAACTCGTTTAATTTCTAAGTAATTCAATTTTTTTAAGTAATTCAATTTTTTTAGATTTTAAATTGTTTCATGAAAGTGTATTATTTGCAGTAACGCTCTTTTAGTCGGGTCTGGTGATCGGATCGAGTAAGAGGTGTTACATTTTATAATTTATTATTTTTATAATTTTTATAAAATTTTAAATATATTCTAATAATTTCATAATTTTTTAATAATTTACTAGAATTTATCAGATTTTTAATAATATTTATAATTTTTCATGATTTTTAATAATTTTTATAAATTTATATCAATTTTAATATTTTTAATATTCAAAAATATTTAATATTTTTATGATTTTTAAATTTTTTTATAATTTTTTAAGATTTGTATACGTTTTTATAAAATTTTAAATATTTTAAATGTGTTTTTATTAATTTTATAATTTGTAATTAAATTTATTATATTTTTATCTTTATTATTTTTAGTATTTTTTAAATATGTTTACTATTTTTTCTAATTGTTTATAATTTTATGACTCTTTATATTTTTTATTTTTAATATTTTTATAAAAAATATTATATTAAACGCGAAATTACCACGTGTCACTAGATTGATCCATCAATTTAATTTAGTCATAAATATGGTCAACCATTTTTCTTGGAGGCATAATTCTTTCTTTTCCCAAAACTTTGAGGTACTTAAATTCTTTAATTTATTTTGAATTTTATAAAAAGTTTAATATTTAAATTCTATTTTTGTCATCTTAATATTTAATTTTTTTTAATAATAGATGTTATCTAAACTCTGTTTTCCAAACATGGTATTTCTATTAGTCTAATGATTAGTTAAACCATTAAGCTTATTTTAAAAAAGGGTTAATGTATATTTTGCCCCTTAAATTTATCCATTTTTACTTAGTTGGCACTTTTTTTTAAACCGATACCTAAATTTGAATTCAATCACATAAGTTGATACCTTCACACTAACGTTGTTAGTTTGTATTGACGTGACATTGATAATCATAAATAATAAAAAAATAAAAATCTAAAGATATATATGATTTAACAAAAAAGAACTTTTTTCATGTTAAGAATGAAATTAAACAAATGGTTGTCCAAATGCATCTGAATTTAGATAAAAATTGTTCAAATTCATTTCAGATGTATTTTTAATAATTCTATATATTTTATTTATAAAATGTCAGTGTTTTAGGTTTTTATGATTTTGAAAAATATATAAAATATAATGATACATAAAGCTTATAATATTTTGAACATATATAAAAATGTGTAATATATAACATAAATTTTTAAAAAAATCAAAGTTTTATAAATTTATAAAATGTATAAAATATTTATAAAAAAAAATACGTCTAAAATGAATCTAGACAATCCCTATCCAAGTTCATTTTTTATGTGAATTTTTTTTATTAATTTATATTTTTAATACAGAGAAAGCTAGATTCAAGTTGGATTAAAATTAATACTATTGACGGAAGAATCGACTCCCTTCAAGAGAAGCCTTCGGAGTGTTGTTCTCTGGGCATTCTACCTAAACTGTCAACAATTGAAGATATTGTCCTATGTCATGGTTTTGTCCATGTCCTCACGGGAGTCGTGTACGGCTCACGGAAGGGGGGGGGGTGCCTCGATCAGTGGACGTAGGTACCTGCAAGACTCGTGAGAGGTGTTAGTATTAAGCGTGTGAATAATAATGGAAGTATCCACAGGGGCTGGGGTCAAAACCCCGACATGGGACAATACGTTAATTATTGACAGTCTAAGACGGCTGTCCAAATAATAAGACTTTGAAGGAACTGATTCCCCTATCAACAAATACAGATGGATCTTTGATTCCCCTACTGACAAGCGCGCTTCAGTTGGGAGAGTAATTAGAAACGAGTGTTGGATCCTTGGCTACATCAAAAAACTTGGGCGTAAGCGGAATACATATGATCGGAATGTGGGTGATTTTGGATGGATTAAACGGGGTCTGGGAAAAGGGTTTTAAACATGTAATTATAAAAAAAACGACAATGAGCCTGTTGTGAGGTGCCTTGCTGATGATGTCGAGGCAAATCTATGTGGGCATGGTTAAAAAAGTTGATACATGCTATCGTTCAATATATTTTTCGAGAGGGGAATTGGGTTGCTGATTTTATGACCAAACTACAGAGAGGAGATGGTCGAAATGTGGATTAAACTTGGCTTAGGAAAGAGGTTATAAATATATGTAATTGTGGAAAGTGATAATGAGTATACTGTTTGTTCATTTGGATGCATGATTTTTGTCTTAGTTGATCATATGTATTAATGCATTTGTCTTTTGTTTTGTTTACCAAAACAAGTAGAATTAATCGTCGGTAAATTTTGAATATTGCTAGCACAGTAAAAAAAAAAATAGGGAAAAATAATGTAAGAGGAAAAAAGGAATTAAAAAACTTATTTTTAAAAGTTTGTATAATATGAAAGTAGTGGTGAAATTATATTTTTATAATCATAAAATTATATAATTTAATTTCGTTTCTCAAAAAAAAATTTATGGCTTCGCCGTTGCATGATAGACTATTATTAACTAGAATTTTTTAACGGATATAACATTTTAATGTAAAATAAATAATCAAATAATAGTTTAAATATCATTTGTGACAAATTTTTTTTTTTTCAAATACTAGCTTAAGAAAAATGATATAGTTTAAGTACTAATTTATAGGTTAAGCATTTTTAAAAAAAAATAGAGTTAACATTTGACTAACCGACTAACTAACGAATGTACCAACTTAGAAAAAAATAATTTAAATATCACTTGTGTTGAAAAAATTAGGCATCTAAATAAAAACAGATATAATTTAAGTACCAATTTGTAGATCAAATTTTTATTTTTTAATTATCAATTTCAAGTAAAACATAAGTAATAGGTTTTTTGGATATAAACGAGTACCGATGTTGAATTTTTTTGTATTTTTAATTTTAAAATAGGCAATGGAAAAATAACTAAATGATGACGTGTCATCCATGTAACAATTCACGTTTATGCAATGTCAACAAAGTTAAAAAAAGTTATCTTTCCTATTCATTTTGGGGTGATTTGTTAAAAAAATGCATGTTTAAGAGCTAAAAAAGCAAAAAATTAAATGGAGAGCTTAAATGACTTCTTTCTTTAAAGTTGGAGGTTCAAATAAATCATTTATACATTGATTATACGACATCTACATTGTAGGTGGAGGAAAAAAAATATAAAATTGACACTACCATCAATTTCAAAACTTGTATCTATGACATGTATAAAAAGGGAAAATTAATGCTTTTAAATAGTACCATTGGTCGAATCAGTTAGATCACTGATTCGTTGGTTTGACCGATCCAATTGATTCAATTAAAATTTTATTATAAATTCAAAAAAATTGAAAAATCTCAGTTCAATAGGTTTTTTAGTCAATTCAACTGGTTCGTACCGATTCCCAATCTAACCAGTTCAAAATCACTTTCTAAATCAATCCTTAATCAATTCTCGATTCAATTAATTTGACCTACTGATCTGGTTCAATTTAAACAACAGTGAGAAAATATTGAAATACCGTAGAAGTCTAGAGGTGTTCATGGGTCGGCCCAAACTCAACAAAAATTTTAGGCCCATTTTCTAGGCTCGAGCTCGACCCGGCCCGAAAAATGGGCCTAAAATTTTGGCCAAGCTTGGCCCAAATAAAAATGCTAAAATCTAGTCTTGACCTGGCCCGCCATATTAATTTTTTAATATTATTTTTATATAATTTGTAAATATATAATGTATTAAAAATATTAAAACCATTAAAATAAATATTTCTTAACAAATTGAAAATAAGTTTTGAAAATATATACTTAAATAACACTAAAATAGATCCAACTTAACAAACAAATGCCTCTAATATAATAATAAAATTAACAAATGCCTCTAAATAATAACAAAATTAACAATGAAATAAGTTTTATACAATATCCAAACAATAACAACAAAATGTAACGATATAATAGTTAAATTGTAGCAAAATGAAGAGAATACAACAAGAAAATAGCATTAAAAAAAAAAAAAGCATTTTTTTGTCCTTTTGTGAATTCGGGTTGGCTCAGGCCCGAGCCAAAAATTTCTTATCTAAAGCTTGGCCCATTTTTTAAACGGGCCTTGTTTATTTGCCAAAGCCCATTTTGGGTCTACATTTTTATCTAAATCCTCTTATTTTTCAGGCGAACCTCCAGATCAAGTCGGATAGTCTAGTCCATGAACAAATTACTTCTTAGAAGTCTAACTTTCAATGAGAGACACTTGTTTTTAACATTTTTTTATTTGAGCTATGTGAGGGGGAGAAGGAAAAAGAAGAAAAATGATTAAAAGGAAAAATGATTTTTTTGTATTTATTATATATTTAAGATATTACTATATATCTTTTCAAAAAAAATATTACTAGATATTTATTTTTAATTTATATGAATTTTTATGCGTTAGTTTGATTAAATAATAAAAGACTTAAATATTATATTAAAAATTAAATAATTAATTGTAACTCAAGTTAAGTTTTATTATATTAAATAATTATTATTTAAATCTTACTATTTTATATAAATAAGTTTAGAACTGAAGAATTAAGATAAATTATGCAAAATAAAGAATACATGAGATACATAGATATACTATATGGAAAATTAATTCAAACATGATACAACAAAAATAAACACAACAAGAGTACATGAGTAAGATAAAATATACATAAAATGAATTATTTATATTGTAAAAACTTCATATGAATCATCAATAATTGTTCGATGCAATGATTAAATATATTGTATTTTAAAAAAAACACATATTTAAATTTTAGAAACGATTTTATTAGGAGAAGCAATCATAAACTTCAAACATTATTCATAAAACAGATATGAAAAATATTAAAAAAATTCATATGAATTATAAATTTAAACATAAAAAATAACACAAAATTAGAAATACAAAAATGTACCCTTCTATTCTTCTTTTGTTGAAGAGTCTATTAGCTAGCTTTATTTTGTATGTATTTTTATGATATTCATATTATTTTTTTATTTTATATCGGTTTTATGTTGTATGTCAATTTATACTATATTGTTTTTTAAGACATCAAATTATAAAATATATTTAAATATGTTGAGATGAGGATGGACTCGTTTTAGAAAAAATCTTCAAAGTGTTGTTTATCGAGAGTCGATGAATGACAAGTGATACCATTTTTACCCACTAATGTTATATAAGGGCATGAGTTTGAATCCCGTCAAAACTAAATGCTTATATTTCCTTGATGAGATAATCATATTTAAACAATAATGGTATCAGAAAATAATCATATATTATATTAATTGATGATGAGATAGTATAATATTATTTTTTTAGTTTACTTATAAGTTTATACTAAGTGAAGCAAACGCTTTTGAAATCGTTTTTTTATCTATTTGTTATTTGTTTAGTGTAGAAAAAAAAAAGTTTTGTAATTTTGTTTTGAAAAAAAAAGGGAAGTCAAATTTCAACAATTATTTTATAATCACTATTATTAGACATATTTATTAATTTTGTTTAAATATCTTTCCTACTTGTCATGAACTATTATTAAAATTTTTACATGTTATTTTTTTTTTTATATTTTTTATATAATACTTCTACCTAACGTATTAATCAATAAATTTTGTATAAATATATTTTTATATAAAGAGTTTACTTCCACCATAATGTAAATAATCTAGTATATATAAAATATAATCAAAAAATGATTTTTAAGATAGCTTATGAACAGAAATCGATACTATATTAACTAAAGAAGAAAAAAAAAAAGGTTGACTTGATCTTATACAGACAGATTTTGGATTGTAACAAAAAAAAGAAAAAAAAACCCAACTCTTGAAACATATCTAAATCTGAAATCCATAATCAAATTACAGACTGAAACAAAGGGAATCGAGAAAATCACCTTAAGTGAAAAAAAAAAAATTTTCATACATACAACCAAGTGTCAAGTTGCATTGCCAAATGCAAATGTTTTTACATTCTGAACTCATCAATCTGTGTTTATTCATCTGGAACATAGAAATCGAACTTGACATCGATACATCCAGACCTTTCTCCAGTATCTTTGTACTTGATATTTGTTATTGTTCCAGCTCCATTCACTTCTTGATATTCTGCCTTCACTCGCCGAACAGGGACTGTGACTGAGTAAATAGTCCCTAGATCAAAATCAGTTGAGACACTAAGTTGAACCTTGTCTTTTGACTCCATCTCAACAAAATCCGACAGAGTCCTCATGATGTTCTTAACAATCTTCTGTTTTGCCTCATCACTAACTGCACAGCGATCAGAGAACAGAAGCATCTTCAAACGCTGCTTTGCTATATTTGCATTAGACCTCCTTCTGGTTGCTGGAGAAGGGAAAACTATTTTCCATGCCAAGTTAAGTCGCTCAAAGAAGCTCATGTTTATGGCATTCAAGAGGATGCTTTCAACCTCTTGGCTGCCAGTATTTGGTGATATCTTATAATTTCCAAATATCCCAGCTGAACCTTCAGTTTGACCATGAATGTTTCGGCCATTCATTGTCATTCCAGTCCATTTCAGTGTAATTCCAGAAAAACTTGATCTTCCATTCATGAAACACGTACAATCTACCTACAAGAAATAAAAATATGACCATACATTAGCGTTTCTTCTCAATTTTCCATTCTAAAAAACTCACTAGCCAATTCCTTCTACTTCTAACAAACGGTGGTCTTTATTGATATCTAATGTACGACCAAAATAAGAAGAATGAAACATTTGGCACTTTTCCATAGCATTGAAGGCTACAGAGCATGTTTATACACCTATAGTAATTAATGATGCCAAACAATGTACTTTTTTTTTTTCAAGCAAGCAACAATTTATGCCAATGCCTAGTAGCAATGCAAATACGTGCTCCCATAACAACAAAGGTCACCAAACTAGAGCAGCAGCAGAGACCACATAAACCACCATCATCCAGAATCAAGGAGCTAGAGAACTTGACTATTTGTTTGAAATGATAACTTTCAATGAAACCAATAAATAAGAAAGTCACTGCAATTACCACTGCCACCAATGCTTTACTGAAAAGTGCTACTACACACGAGTAGTAGAAAGACCATTCAAGCATCAGTGACAGCCATTAACAGAAATAGCACACACCACAACCTAACATATAATCCACAATCGATGGCAAATGCATTTACTTTTAGTTCCTAAGTCACAATTGGTTATTTTCATTACCTTAAGAGCTAATTATCACAGGCACTAGGTTAAAGTCTTTTGATGAACAAGCATAGCATTGACTAACGCAGAGCACAAAACTCATCAAGCTCAGATCTTCCATTTTACCATCATCTGGTATGACTATGAGTATGACTATGAACATCAAATCAAAGGGGGGAAAGGTAATGCTGCCGTGTCTAACATATTCATATCTAACAATATTCCAAAAAGTGGTGATGGATGGTATAATTTGTATAAATCTTGCAGTCATTCAATGTCCTTGCTCATTATTGCCAAGTTCTTATAAACAAGTAATTAGTTGTAAAACTCACCGGAAATATTATCAATATAACCTGTCTTGCAGTCTATGTATTATATATGCCTAAATGTAATCATCCATTCAAAAGTTAACAAAGATCAATCTATAGTCTTGGGTTTTGATTATTGATTAAAAGAAGTGAAGACGGCCAAGAGAATGCATGAAGATGACTAGATTAAGCACAAAATTTGGATAAAAGTAGGAAACTTGCAATCCAATTGGTTGACAGGAGGCAAAAGCCAGATGTAAGGATTTGAAGCGCTACCATGTGAGTGGAAACTAGGAAAATCTAATAGCTCATGCTACGATTGGTTGAAAAATTTGGAATTAAAACGAATAAGAATATCATGTCGAACTCTAACCCATACCTAGACAGTAATTGCCCAATTATATTCGGTTCCAATAGGGAATTGAAAAAATATATAGGAAAATGCAAAAATATTTCAAATTTGATGTAGAAAAAAGTAAATACGAAGGAAAAAAAAGGAGGTGATAGATATCAGAAGATAAGAACCTTTGAAGAGAGTTTGGAACTAGGAAAAGGGCTGTGATGGTTGGAGGCGAGCGTAGCTGCAACACTCGAATTCCCAGATATGGCCATGTTGGAGTTAGCTCAGTTCCAATGGCTCCTTCCTCACGGAGAATGTGGCTCCTATTTTGCTCACTCACCTTCTTGCAGTTCAGGCGGCTCCGAAACGAAACAGCAGACAGCTACAACCAAGTCCATGGGGAGATGTTGCGTTCGAAACGGCACCGTTTAACTTCGCGCTCGCTGCTCCCACCTACCCCCACATTTTGTTTGTTGATTTGTTGGGTTCTTCCCCGTTTTATTTATTTATTTATTTTGTTAAATCAGTTAAAAGAATTTCACGCCTATATGGGTTAAAAAATAAATATTTTATACGTAAAAAATTTATTAAAAATAATTATATTTGAAATAATTAGATAATTTTTAGAGAAATTGAAAAAATGTTTTTTTAATTTAATTAAAATGCTAATTTTTTTAGATGTGTAATTATTTAAAATTAATAAATAAATTTAGATGGCTAATTATTTGAAAGTAGTGAATAAGTTTTAAAATTAAAAAAAATTCAACATATCTATTTACCTTTATTCTAATTTTACTAATTTTATTTTAATATAATTTTACTATTTGAGTTGGTATCACTAGACTTGATAATGGGCTCGACCACCCATTTAGGCTTGAAGGCTCGTTCGAACCGAGCCTCGGGTAAAATTTTTTGTTTGGGCTCAACATCAGCCCAAATCAGCTATTTTGTTATTGTTTCGTTGTTGTTTTGCTGTGATTTCGTTATATCTTGCTATTATTTTGTTGTTATTATTTGGATATTGTATAATTGTTGTTTTATTGTTAATTTTGCTATTATTTTATAAGCATTTGCTTATTAAGTTTTAACTATCTTAGTGTTATATTTTTAAATCTATTTTTTATATAAAAAAAATTAATACGGGCAAGTTAAGTTGAGCTTGAGTTTAGCATTTTTAATATGGGTCGGGCTTGGACAGAATTTTAAGCCTATTATCAGGCTGGGTTCGTACCTAGAAAACAGACCTAAAATTTTGAATCGGCTTGACCAGAACCCAACCCAATTCGACCCATGATCAGGTCTAGGTGACACTTAACTCATGACACAAACTCAATAAAACACTTAATTAATAGATGGATAGCTAGATATTAAATTATGGCACAATCACAATATTTGAATATTCAAGCTCGAGCCCGACTCATATTTTAAATGGACTTAATTTTTTTGTCCAAACCCATTTTTCGAGCTTAATATTTTTTCTCAAACCCTCCCAAATTTCGGACGAACCTTCGGACTTGAATGGATAACCCGATCCATAAACAAGTTTACATATATACATTAAATTACTCATTATATATTTAAATCAGAGACTTAAAATTCTTAAAATTTACATTTATTCACCAATTCGAAATTATATCTTTTTAAAATTTTACTGCAATTTTTTTTATGAATAAAAGCATCATATTGCCTTATTTTTTGTTGTTTTTACAAATAAAAGCCAATTTGTCTTCTAAAAGAAATTTCTTGACATGAAAACTAGGACTATCGGTCGTTGCTAAATTCAACTCATTCGATGAACATGATCTTGCTAACCAATCAGCAACTCTATTCCCTTCTCTATGCATAAACTAGAATTTGACTTCCTCAAAACAAGTGAGCCACGATTTAATTCGCCTAACAATAGTCGTTGAAGACGTGTTCCCCTTGCTCTCTTCAATCATCTCCAATGCCATCATACAATCAATCTCGACTATTATTTTCACTCAAATTTTAATAAATATATGTTTATCAAAATAATTCTAATTTCACATATACTTATAATTATTGAATTATATATTAAAATGTAATGATTAAATAGGACTATCCCATTTTTTCCATGAATGTCTTTGCTTTGCTATAAGTTTCCATTAAATAATCCCTAAACCTAACTAAATCGAGTTTAACATTTTGTTCCTTCAAATATATTTTCATAACATCGGATGACCAATTTCTTCCTTGAAAACTAGCCGGGTCTTTAATCACCATATCATTCTTCTCGTACTTCTCCACCAAGCTACTCTCTTCCACTTTAATCTTATATTCAATGTACTCTATCCCCATTGCCCTAGTTGGTTCGCCGAAGCACATCTTCCCCACCCAATCAATCCCTAATGGCATTACTTGCATGAACACCGACCCCGGTCGTAGAAACAACGAGTGTGTTAGAGCTGCGCCATGGATACCAACCATTGCATGACTTGAATTTATCAATTCATAAGTTTGTTGCAAAGAAATCTTACTCGTTGGCTCAAACAAAATGACGTCGAATCCAATCTCCTTTGCTACTTTCACGGCTTCATCTTGATTCAAAATTTCCCGTCCGAGGCCTTTTGATCGGCTCATAAACACAAGGCGAGGTCGAGAGTCAGAGTTTAGAGGAGGGTTAAAGATGGAGTGTTGGCCATGATGACCAAATGCCTTGTCTAGGAGGCCACGGAAATGAAGTAATGTTTGTGATGAGTTCGGCATTAATGCCATGAAACCATATGACATGAGGCCTAGAGTGGCGGAAGGGAAACAGTGAGTGGAAGTATCATTGTCAAGGGTTACTATTGGGTGCGAGCCGAATGCATGGAGCAGATTCTTGTACCTGTTTAGCCACCAATCACGAGCATTTGAGACCACAAGGACGACATCTTGGTTTTTGTAGATGGAATGGATGGTGGTGAAGAGTGGGATGAACCCATCATTGAAATCATGGAAAGCGTTTCCCGTGTACCCTCCCGCACTGAATACAATGGCCGGGGAATTATGTTGGACCTCACATTCTGGGCCTGATGGGACTGAAGTGATAGTTAGTTCCTTGATTCTCTGCATTGGAAAATTCTCCCATTTCCTTGGATAGGGCTTGATTTTTTCCACGATGGATCCTGGGCCCGATATGGTAGGGTCCAAGAGAAAGAACGTGGAGGTGACGGGGTCCACAACAGTTGCGGCGGTGATCGAGCAGAGATCATATTCTTTATGAGAACGGTCGCAACTGATCACTTGTTTCGCCACATGCTCTTTTCCACGACGTTGTCCACCAAAAGTCAGCCTCTTTTCCAGATGCTCTTTATGAGAACGGCGTTGTTCACAAAAAAAAAAAAAAGATAGAAGGATTCAGAAGATTTGTAATCCCTTTCTTTTACGTAGAATAGGATGAAAGAAGAGGAGTGAAAGTAAAGGTGTACTTACCTTGAGTAGGAGCTGAACTGAATCTAAAAATGGACGACAGATTGATCTCAAATACAAACACAAAAGCGACGATAAGAGCTAGGAACACCGTCGCCGTGGCCGTCGCTGCTGGATTTCTCTTCCTCATATTAGATGACACAAAGTGGCGTGGATGTTGGAGCTTCAAATATGGGAGATAGGAGATGGGACTTGCACTTGATTCTGGATTTCAGTGATACAGGTCGTAGGGATCGGCGGGGTTGAAGTTTCTGCACGTTCTTCACTTGTATGGATTGTAGGTGAAGTTAAAGTTATACATTAATTAATCCAATGCACATGCACTTATCATCAATTACGATGATCCCATTTCATTTATTATCCTTTGAAGGAAGATACGAGTAAAACTAAAAATAGTAAAGTGAGTGTCGAAGTTAGTATTTTTAAAAGCGTTACGGAACTTAATTCGTATAAATCTGGCTGAGGAAATAATCCATTAATTATAAATACGCTTGTTATAATGAAAGGACGGTGATTTCATGTTATCTTTATCTTTTTTTTTTAATAGGAGAGTGATAAATCAGATTTTTTTTATTTTTTTATTTTGAGTTTTTTAGTTGATTTCAAAATTTTCAAGAGGAAAATACTCAAAATCACGAAGGAAAATCTTATTTGTCATTCTCCTATTAAAAAAGAATAGAGATGAAGTGAAATTACAGTTTCATACAACCTCTTCTTTGTTTAGCAATACTTTTTAAAAGTGTTTTTGGATCAAAAGGTATTTTTGAATTAAAGTTAAAATTTTTCGTTTTTACTTTTGGTTAAAATAATGTTTTTCTTTTTCAAAGCATGTTTTGCCTCCAAAAGCATTTTCGAAATTCTCATAAATATATTGTTTAGTAATATTTTTATTTCAAAAATATTTTTTTGTCTCAAAAGTAAGAAGTAATACTAAATTGGCCCTATGTTGGTTTCATAATGGTGGTGGTTCATATAACGGTGTAAAGAGTTATTAAAGGTCAGTTTAGCATTATTTCTAAGAAGCATTTTTGAAATAAAAACATTATTGAACAAGATATTTGTAAGCTTTTCAAAAGTGTTTTTGGGGTAAAAAAAAAGTTTTTTTTAAGCATTTTTTTTAGCCAACCGCAGAAGTAAAAATTAATTTTAACTCCCCAAAATCATTTTTGGGAAATAATGTTAAACTAAGCTTAAATATGATAGTGATTCAACGATGCAAAAAATTATTAAAGATTGTGGTTTATTTGAATTAGGATGATGTTTGAGTAAAGCATAAGTTATTTGTTTGGTCATGCGACCTCTTTAATATTGAAAGAGAAAATATTTATAGTCGAAAGATTGTATGGAGTGAATCTCTTAATATATTATTGTATATATAGTAAAGTTCAATTTAAACTCAGATCAATGTATAGTTTGGATGCATCCTACTGTGACCATTTTCATGGTTGGTGAGTATGAAAAGTTGAAAATATTAACAAAATTGGATTTAATGTAACGATTGTCTTTGATAGCATTATAGCGATAATCGATTTATGGAGTAAGGTATTCATATATGGGAGGTGCTCAAATTTTTATAAGCTTTTTAAATTTTTTTTTTTATAATTTCAAATACATATTTATTATTTAAAAATATAATTTCCGAACTTTTGATATTCTTACATAGAATTAACTGATATTTTAAAATTTTCTTTAAAACTTTGTAGTTTTAAGGTTTGTTTTTGAAATTTTCATTTTATTATGATATGGTTTTACGGTTAATATTATATCAAAAATTTTAGTCACTCACAGTTAAATACTTAACAAAAAGTTGATGTGAATTTTTCTATTCGTCTAATAATAATTTTAGTCTTCCAGTATTTATATATCTTATCAATTTAATCTTAAATCTAAAAATTAAAAAATTTAGTCATTAATGTTTATAAAATTTGTCAATTAGATCTAACTCTAGAAATTTAAATAAATTTAACCCTAAACATTTACAAAATTTATTAATTTAATTATAATTCTAAAAATTAAAAAAATATTTTTGGATAAAAATATTTAAAAATGAACATTTACAAGATTTTTTTTTTGCTATGGCATGTTTCAAACCTAAGTCCCATATATTTTCTTTGTTGTTAACTATGCACTGCTTAACTAAATTTCATTATTTTATTTCACCTCAAATTTAAAAACAAAAGACTATTATAAAAAATCAATTTAATGACATTAACTTTTTTTTATAGAATATAAAAATTCGATTTTACAATAAAACATAAGAAGCTATCGAAAATTATGTGTTTTTTTTTTCTAAAAATTGCGTTCAATGGACAAGGCAAATCCCTTCATTACATGTTTCAATAAAATAGATTGGATTTGAGTCGAATTGCTAAGGTACGTATATTAATCAAATAAATGAATTTCGTTCTGTTATGATAAAGTCAATTATGATTGGCCTTGAAATACTATTATTTTATAATTTTAAAAAAGAAATCACTGGAAATTGTATAATTTTCATGTTGGTGGTTATGCTATTATTTTATAATTTCAAATAGAATATTCTTGAAATTCCGTATGTTGATCTGATGATTAAAAGTATTTATTGTTTCAGGTGTAGCATGAATTTAAGTTGCGTCAATCATGTTGTTGTTAAGGCTTTACACTTTCTTTGTAATTCACCAAAAAGAAAATAGAACAGTTATGGCACTAACAATCATCAAATTATTGGTTTTCTAAATAAAAAGCATGTTCTTGAGCCAAAATTTGGAAATTTTCCAAAAAACTAGAAGTTTCTTCAGTTTGCAAAAGAGAAGTAAATCCAACACCAAATCTATAAATTCTCTTATCAAGCTCAATTAAGCTATATCCAGGAGCCTTCCTAAGACCTATGCCTTTCATTAATGATCTCACCTTCTCAAATTCCTTCCAGTTTCCTTCCTCACCATATATATTAGATAACAAGGTGTAGTATCCAGTGTCATCTGTATGAATATCAACAAGGTCTTCTTCAATGGTTTTGATCATGTCCATCCTGTGGTGGATTCGACAACCATTAAGCAGCGCACTCCAAATACTTGCATCTGCGGGATATGGCATCGATTTGATGATTCTATACGCTTCATTGAGATCACCACCGCGACTTAGAAGGTCAACCATACAGGCGTAATGTTCTGAGTTAGGCTCGACACCGAAATCCCTCATCGACTTAAAATAAGATTTTCCATCTTCCACAGATCCTGCATGACTGCAAGCCGAAAGAATGTTCATGAAGGTAACTTGATTAGGTCTTATGCCTGACTCTACCATTTGATTGAAGAGTGAGATGGCAGCATTCACCCTACCATGTGCTCCATATCCAGCAATCATGACAGTCCATGACACCACACTTTTCTCTGACATGCTATCAAAAACCCTTTGGGCTGTTACAAGGTCTCCACACTTGGCATACATGTCGGTTAAAGCTGTATCGATATAAAGATCCGTCTTTACACCATAGGTAAGGAGCTTGTGGTGAAGCCATTTTCCTTTCTCAAGATAACCCAAATTGGAGCATGCTTGAAGCACGCTTAAGAAAGTAACATCATTCATCTCAAGACCGTTCAAGTACATTTGATCAAAGAGGCTAGTTGCCTCTACAGAATTTCCATTTTGATGGAATCCGCAAATCATAGAATTCCATGTTACAACACTTTTCTCGTTGATATCATCAAATATCGTGTATGCTAATTCTGTTAAGCCACATTTTGAGTACATATCAATTAGCGAATTCTGGACAAACTCATCCGAAAGGCCTCTTTTGATGATATGACCATGTATCTGATCTCCAAACAGCAACAAGCCTCCATCAGCACAAGCTGAGATAGAACTTGCTAGGCTGAATGAATCAGGCATTAATCCCAAGGTCTGCATCTGCACAAGGTGTGCCAATGCCTCTTTTAACAACCCTTTCTCAGCACAAATTGATATGATCATATTCCATGCCACGATATTTCTTCCTCCAACGATGTGAAGAACCTTATCACAATAGTTCAACTTTCCACATTTCATATATAGTTCTATGAAAACAGGCCCTAAAACATCATACTCAAGATCCATTTCGTTCCTAATAATGTAACAGTGAACCGACTTCCCTTCTCTAAGCCAGCCTAGCCCTGCAAAAGACCCTAAAACGCTCATCATGGTCACTGAATTCGGTTCCACACGAGAATCTAACATATCAAAGAAAGACTTTAACGCTTCTGCAAACCTACCTGTTCTATAATAGCTAGATATCATTGCAGTCCACAACTCAGTACTACGGTTCGTTACATTTAGAAAGATCCTATCTGCACTATCCAAGTCACCACATTTGCTATACATTGCAACAAGGGAACTAGCCAATGAACCATCAATTTCAATCCTCCTCCTCACCATATAACCATGAATCAGCCTTGCTAATTTCAGAAATCCTAAGTCACCACAAGCCTCAGCTACACTAAGCATTGTTATGGAGTCCGGTCTAACACCTTCCAATACCATTAAACGGAACATCTCCAAGCCTTCATTTGCCTTCCCATTCTCAACATAACTCAAAATAATCGAACTCCAGGAAACCAAGTCTCTTATTGTCATTTCATCAAACATTTTCTTAGCATAACTTAAACATCCCATTTCGCCATACAGTGAGAGAAGTGAAGACTGAATAACAGTATCTTTCCCAAACCCATTTTTTAGAATGGTCCCATGGACCATTTCACCAATACCCAGATCACCAAAACCAGAACAAGCCCTCAAAAGAGAAGGAAATATGAAGTTACTGATGTGGACTTGGTCATTCTTTATCATAGTGAGGTAGAGAAAAATGGCATCTTGAAACAAGTTGCTCCAAACAGAGCATTTAATTAGAACACCCCACATGAAAGAATCTGGGTTAGGGAAGTATCTGAAAACAAGTTTTGAAGATTGAAAAGAACCCATTTGCGAATAGGATTCAATGAGCTTGGTGGAAGGGAGTGGGTCATGGTGATACCCAGTAACTAAGAGGTGGGCATGGAGTTGTGCTAGTGATCTGAGATTGGTGCATGATCTGAATAATGGCATGTAAAGGGTGGTCATTGCAGAAGCGAGAGAGCGAGCGTGGAAAGAGAGAAGTCGCGAAGGCCACCAAGTGTGAAGTATGACCTGACCATCGCAACAAGAGTTGTTTGGTCTCTTGGCCCAGATTCTTTCTTTTAATCTAAAAAATACATAGTCATCTTTTATTTTACAAAATTAAAAGACCTATAATATGTACATGCATTATTGTTTTTTTTTTTTTGAAAAATAAAAGTAAATTATATAATATCAAAGTCTCAATCACACCACAGATTTTATATTGTTGAAGATCTCCCAACATCTCATTAAGGGGCTCCTCAAAATTTTGTAGACTCGACTTTCAACCAAGACAATGTGCCAAACGATCAACATTAATCATATTAAATTATCTGGGGACCACTCCGATCTTTTATTGTCCTTCAAAGCAGATCATTATTTGAACCCTTCGAAGAATTGTAATACATGTTTCTTCTATCTCGTACCTCCAACAGAGGCATTTTCGATACCTCGTTCTATTGCACCGTCTGAGAAGAAATGAACCCACCGCCTGTCAGCAAGATTTTGGTGGCTGATCATTGGAGGAATGGTCTATATAAACTCTGACCATGCATTATTGCTTTTATGCATATTTTATTTTACATTTTTCACTTTATTAATTATGAAGTTCATAAATTTAACAAGTTCAATTAATCAGTATGAGTTATCGAATTAAATTAATTAATTTATCACGAGTTATTAAATTCAAGTAATCAATTTATAAGTTTAAGATGTTCCAAATTCATAGTAACATCTTTAATTTTGCTCATTGAAACTTATTTTCGTTTAATAAAATACGATTAATAGATTTTTTATATGAAATTTAAAAATCATAAAATATGATTAATAGATTTTTTTATATGAAATTTAAAAATTTTATTGAAATAATATTTTTATTTAATAAATTATAATTAATAGGTTTGTTTATATAGAATAGCTATAATTTTACTTCAATTTTAGAGAATACGTTGTACGTCATAACTACAGAGGTTGCTGTTAATAGTGAAAAGCTGTTATAGAAGGTTAAAATAAAGGATAAAAAATTGATTCTACTCAAAACATGATTATTATAGCGAAATGTTATAACGAATGGCAGTTATAAAGAGGGCATTGGTTTTAAATTTCTTCTTACAATACTGAACTGTCACTGGAACCAATAATCTCACACACAAGTAGCTGGAAGTGCGGAGGAGCTATGTGAAGTTGAGTTGGGAAAACCGCCTCCTCACTTGAGAGCGGCTCTACCAGATATTCATCCATACATTTGGGGTCTACTCGTGATTCATGAAGACAACTAACAGGTTAACCTTGTGTTAATTTAGTAGGTAAAAAGAGATTTCCATCCTTCAGGAAGCATCTGGTGGGGAAGATAATAATGGAGTCCCTTGAACAATATACTCTTTGGTTTTCAACGGGATGAGGACGATTCCTCATGGGTTTCCCTTGAACGTTTATGAAAACAAGTGAAAATATTTCAGGTAGTGCATGTTGAATCTCCTCTCTTACCCTTCACGATGTGTGCTCCATTTGGCAATCATCTTATCTCCCTTCGTACGCTGAGATTTGATTCATTTCAAGTTGAAAAATAAGGGTTTTGAACATAAGAAGCCGAGAGGTAATTGCTGCTAAGCTATGAATATGCAGCAAATGAAATGAGACAAGAAGATAACCATTCAGGGGCTTGTTTACATTGCTTTCTCATGGTAATCTGCTTCTTGTTCTTTCTTATGTATTGTTCCAGCACGATTAAGAGTTAATGCAAATGGGTCAGGTTGTGTGTCACAGTGCAACAAAATCTGTAACCTATATTATCTGCTTCTGCTCAATTGTGTTAGCGAAAACACTTGCACCTAGTTGAACTCTAATATACAGCTGATGTCAAGTGATATTCATAAGTCCTGTCTAAGACCATGACAGTGTGCCAGTTTTTACATCCCAATATTATCTTCCCTAAAACTATATGGTAAGTTCCTATGAAGAAACTGAATTAATCTACTAGTTCAATTATGACAACTGAATTAAGCAGAGACCAGACAACTTCAGAAAGCAGAGTGGCATTACATTCATGCACACAATCTCCCATCCCCATAGCCATGCTACCTTGAAGTTTCGAAAGAGTCACTACTCAACCATGCCGTGGATGCTGCTGAGCCATTTGATAATGCAACTCAGCAAGGCATACGTTCGTCTTCAGATGCACTTCACCAATAGGGCCTCTCATCCTACTTTCCTTGACTAAAAGGTAAATAGCAAAATCCAGAAGAAACAGGATTCAAACCGTGAAACTGTTAGTGAAACAAAAGCTTCCTTTACACAGATCGTACACAATGAGTTTTCAAGCTCATCTTCGCTTTTAGCAATCTTGTAGCCTAATACTTCCCCTTTCACTACAAATCTGCTCAATGTTTCAGCCTCAAGATTTAAAGTTAAAAGGATTAGGGCAAGAATGTTTAAGGCTTATCTCGGTGGGAACATTGCCAGTTCTATAAGCTTCATTTTTGGATTGGTTCCATAATCCTAGATACTTTCAAAGCTTTCAAGCATGAAGATCTTGCAGTCCAACAACCGAAATTACCGAGGAAGTAAATGAATCAGTCAACAAATGTTCAATCAAAGAAAGATAAACAACATACAGAAATCATACTATGCTCTCATATCCCATTCAAGCAACATATCACATTTCCAATAACAGCACTTTTCTCAACAGTTTAAACACTAAAACACAAGGAAGAATATAAAGAAAACTAATAAGATTAAACACTTTTCTCCAAAATTCAAAGACAAACATTCCCAACAAACCCGAAAACGTTTAACATGCATTATGCTAACATATATGAAGCTGTGCTCTTATAACATTGTTCACACATCTTTGTTTTCATATACACAAGTTAAAGTAAACAAACCTTAAACAAGTAAAAGGACCCTATTCCTACTTTCATCAACCATAAACAACAGATACAACATGAGGAACTTTCCCATCATCAGATACAACATGAGGAACTTTCCCATCATCAAAGGGCAAACTTATATACTCTCTTGCAAACTCTTCAGCGATCTCCCCAGCAAGCTCTCCATGTATAGCCTTGGCATACATATAAAAAACTGTAGTTGCAGCCAAATAAGAAAGCATAATCAATATGAACAAAGTGGAAGTGCTCACAATATGTATAATAAATGCCCAACTTTTGCATCTATCAGCAGCTGCATAACCCCATCCTGCAGCTGAGAACCAGATCAAAATCCCACTGAAGAACCCGTAAAACATAAGCATAGAGAAAGCAATTCTTTTCAGTCCTTGAACTAAAATTTTACTTCGTTTTAATGGTTCAAGCCCCCAGCTTGATTCAACTACAACAACAACATAAGCAAATATCCACTTAACTTGCAAATTGAGTACAATAAACAAGAAAGTAATTACGAAAACAAGACACGGGGAAATGAAATAAGGCGAAGTGTAATCAACATGGAAGCCTAACAGTTGGGTTACTTGAAGTAATCCAAGGAAGATCAAAGCAAGAATTAAAAGGATCCAAGAAACGATAAGCTCCGTTACAAGGCAAGTGAAGACGAGGGGGAAGAAGGAAGTGAAAGCTGACTTGATAGCGGATAGGAGCTTGACGGGTCGGCCATAAAAGCCGCGGAAAACGCTGTAAGTGATGGAACCGGTGGCGAAGAGAGAGAAGATGAAGATGAAGAGGGTGCAAAGGAGAGTGAAGATGAGGTATTTGATGGGAATTGTTGGGAGTTTTTTCTGTTGAAAAGGGGTGTGGGGGAAACTGAGGTGGGTTTCGATGGTGGGGGTGGAGGATTGGGAAAAGAGTTGATCGATGAAGGGGTAGGCGGAGAAGGAGAAGGAAAGAGGGAGGAGGAAGAGGACGGAGAGAGCAAGGAAGTGGCGGGAGTGGGCGTTGATTATGCGTTTAGATTCGGAAAGGATGGGCCAGAGGTGGATGTGGACCGGCGGAGGTGTTGGCCGCGTTGTGATGGCGGCAGGAGGAGGAGCAGGAGACGACAAAGATAAAAGGTTTTGATCCACAAGAGGTAACGCCATAAAGGATATAACAATCAGATGTTGCAAGTGGACATTATTAAAAAACCAATGCTACTCTTACGTTACAAATTTTCATATCAATGCATCCATTATTTAAATATAATTACATATTGTACCTATCTAAATTATTTTAAAATAAACCACAAATTTTATCAACCAAGTATTTATAATATTTTTTTTTATAATTGGAGGTTACTTGAAATTAATTAATAATAGTGTGTATATGATAAAAATAAAATAAAGTTCCGATTAAATGATAAATATAAATTTTATTAATATAATTAGTATTGTTTTAAATCCAATCATATTTATGTATTTATTATTATTATTTAAATTAAAAATATATCTTCAAATAATATAATTTATTTTCAATATAAAAAGATATTTTAGTGGGCACCAACTCAAACAGAGATTTAATAATAGTATAGATTAATTGAGTTCCCATAATATTACTGTGTTAATTAGATTTTCCTGTTTAAATTAATTGTTAATAAACTCATATTAAAAATTTTATCACAAGCTTGCGCATGTGGATATTATGTATTTAGAACATAAGTGTGCGTTAAAAGTAGCATATAATAACTAATGAAATGTGGGGTTTGAAACTTATAATAACAATAACAACAACATATATGCAATACGTACAAAATAAAAATAAAAAATATATTCAATTGTGAGTAAAAGGAAATTTAAATAGATAAATACATAAAATGATATTAAATGCACTTCAACAGCTTATCATAGTATTGTCATTTTATTATAACACGTTAAAATTATCATGTTAGTGACGAAAAAAATTTAATATTGAGTTGATTTGGCACAAACTCAACCAATGATATTTATTAATATAATTCTTTTGGTGAATTATAAGGGGAGAGCAAAGTTTTAGCGCGACTTGAACTCGAGCCACGCTTGAGATAAAAAAATACTTTTGATCATCAGATTAACACATGAAATTCTATCACATAGAAAATATTTCATATTAAAATATTTACTTTTAAAGTTTATTCATTAATGAATACATGTGGAGTACTAATAATTTTGTATTTTAATACCATTGAATTTGTAATTATTTTATTTCTATAATTTCATAACTGACAACAAGTTAGTAAAATACTTCAATATAAGTATTAGATTAGATTAGATATCAAACTAAGGAGGGGGCAAGCAGGGGTTTTAAGAGCATAGTTGTTGACTTATCGATTAGAGAATTGGAAAGGGTAAAATTATTTTTGACCCCTAAAAGTTTTTAACATCATTAGATTGTTTTTGTATCATTACTTAAAAAATGTAAAATTAAATTTGGCCACTCAAAATTTTTAATATTTTAGAAATATGTTTATAGCATTATTTAAAAGCAATAAATTATATTTAACCCTTTTAAGTTTTCAATTTAATCCTGGTAAATTTTCAAATTAATTCGATCAATTTGGTAACGTTTATTGCTTTGATTTTTTTTTTTTTTTAAATATTCGATCGATGCATTAAATAAGGGGAAAATAATAATAAAACAACAACCTAATCGGTCATGAGGCCTTTCCACCTGTCACTAATTTGTTGCTTCCCTTGGGCGGTGCCTTGGGTTAGCAAATTTCCTAAAGCCTGAAAAACGGCTTCTAGCCTAAACATTAAAGAAAAAAACAAAACCAAATCCTAAAAACCCGAGACTAAAGAAATCCTATTTTTCTACTCATTTCCCTTTTCTCTCTCAAAACTTTGCATCTTTGAATTTCCTCTGTGATAAAAAGAAACTATAACCTCCACATGTTGTGTATACAAACGGTCGACTCCATAGTTCATTCGGCCTATGAGTTCTTCGGAGGTCCTATAATGGCAAATCCTTCTCATCCAGACTCAGATCAACAAGTACCCAAACACTATCTTTATTCTCTTCCTCTGTAACACCTCTTATCCGGTCCAATCATCGGACCCGAACAAGAAAGTGTCACAACAATTTAATAACTAATGCTTACTACAATAAATCACTATTCAATCAATTCAATCATTTAAATCCAAATAACACATATATTCATGTATATTAAAAATTTAATTCCCAAAAGGAGAGTCTAATGATGACATACGCGTGTGATATAAAGTGACATTTATGAAATTTAAAAGTTAAAAATATTTTCTTGAGAATTATAGTTGGTATCGATACCTCAAGAAAAATCGATACCAAACATCTATTCTATTTTCCATGCAAAACCAGTGGTATTGATAATAATTCCTTGGTATCAATATTTTTCTGAAAATATCGGTACCAAAACAAAAATCGATACCAACCTAGCATTCTGTTAAATTTCAGAATCTGAGCTTACATAAAATTATTGATACGAACAAAATATTATCGATACCTTGAATAAAACTTGTATTTTTCGATATTCAACCTTTACCTAGCTTATATGGAGCTTAAAAATTACTATAAATGTATCTAGGAACAAGTCAAAATCAAACCAACATTCAAATCATCTAACTAATTCCTCAAACCATAAGTTACCCTAATAATCTCATACTTAGGTATCTTACCCTAAAAACCATACAACTAATTATATGCATTTGTATATACCACCATCACAAAAACTACCATTATCATTTTCACACATCAATTCATCCATCATATAAGCACATATCAACCGAAAACCCAATCATCAATTACTTACAAATAAAGACTCAATAACAAAAGACATTCTAGGTACATACCATAACAAAATAAGATATTATCACTAACTTTTGAGTTTGGGATTATCTTTGGATGCTGAGTCGTAGATCTAACCAAAAAGTACTTAACCTGCGCATGAGAAATAAATCGCACGCATGAGAATTACTCAATGGTATTTTCATAACTAAACATTAAACAATATATATATATTATATAGATTCTAAGCTAATATTAGCTCTTGTTAAATCAATTATCATATTTTGTCATCTTACTCATGAATCATTATAATATCCACACACACAAACACACACACACACACACACATATATAAATCATTGATCATATTTATCTCTCAATTCTCATCCCATTGTGTATATTATTTTAATATATATACAAATACCATTTCTTTGAGCCTCAATGCACAATTCATTTCATATTCCCATTTCTATTCAATTATGCATAATATCATTACGCATATTTACATACCATTTCTTAATTTTCTCAATACATTTTTCATGTCCATTATACATAATATCATAATGCATAATCAATTCTCATTTCTTTGATTTCCAATACAACATTCATAATATTTTCATTCAATGTGATTATCATAATCATCATTTATAAGTTCCCTATTAACATGACTCGAACTTTGACAGATACACGGATCTAACCAACACACGGTTTGACACCCAATGCCTCATCGGATAAATCCGAAGTAATATATCGTGCCCTGCACTATAATAAAGTTGACACCCAGTGTCTCATCGATTAAACCGAAGTAACTTGGCACCCAGTGCCTCATCGACTCGTGGTTGAAGTAACCCTGAACTCTTCCTATCTTATAGCATGCCATCTATATCCGACTCGGCCCAAACAGTTAATAAGGTAATCATTTCCATTTAATTTGAATCCATATTTCAACATTTAATTTTATTTAGAACAAAAATACATCTAAAAATTCAATCTAATAATAATCATAAATTTATCAACATCACAATTTCACATCATACATTTACACATGGAGAATATACAATTTAAATCCTCATACCATCAATTTATTCAAAACAACTCAATTGAGTAGAGAATCTCATACCTTGATTTCTACTTTGAGCAATTTATTATAATTTGACAATTTAATAAACTAGTTTAAGTTATAGAAATATCAACTGTAAATTCCGAGCTACTCGTCGTTGACCTTATCTTTGCCCTTTCTTTTTGAGGAGTCTGGGTTAACGTTAGCTACAGAATTAAATGCACAATAAATTTCAACAAAACACATCCATCTTATTCTAATTAAATTTAACTCATTATTTCTCATTTTTACATTAATTCACCAAATCTCCAAATTTGGTCCTCACTATTTAAAATTAACAACGTATTTCATAATTTAGTCCCCTTTTCACCTTTAACTTAAAATATATCAAATAATACTTAAAACCTTAACTACTCAACAATGATAGTATCTAATATCTTTGACAAAAATGAAAAATATGACATGGGTAAGCTAGATTAAGGCAACAAGATTCCAAAAATATAAAAATTACGAGAAAAGGACTAGATTAAGCTTAACAAATTGAAGCTTGAACCTTAAACAAACCCTAAACTCTTTTTCTTCCCCCTTCTTTGCTTCGATTAGGCTGAACAAAAGAAAGAAAATTTTCTTTCTTTTGCCAACCACTTCCATCTTTTAGCCATTCTTTCCATTTTTTTAATTTTAATTTATTATTAAATTATCATGCAAAATTTTCAGCCACACATTACCAGTTAAGCAGCACTAAGTAATTAAATGGAAAATTTGCTCTTTTGGTCCTTCCCATTAATTCAATTCAATATCCTTTTATAAATTGCAATTTTACCACTTATGCACTTTAATCCTAACGCTTAAAATTAAGCACTACACAATTAAAAGTTCCTATTAGAACATCAATTATTCTACTCTTTATTTTCGTAAATATTTTTATTAAATATTTGCGGATTCAATTCACAAATACGGAGCCTCGAAAAATACATTTTTTTACACCCTCGAATTCGGGTCGTTGCATCCTTTCTTTGGTCATTCTGTAAAAATCGATTCGATTATCGATAACGCATCCTCTTCTCCATGCGGCCATCGCATGTGCCGCTTTGTTTGCTCCACGTGGTATGTGATGAAACTCCACATTTCTAAAAAGCTTTGATTTTTCTTCTTTTTTTTTTCATTTATCAAACCTCTGATGATAGACCTGTCGACTTTTGATGTCTGCAGTTTTTTCACTATTGTCATAGAATCTCCTTCAACTATGATGTCATTAAACCCCAATTCGTTTGCAAAGACTATCCCTTAGAGATAGGCGTAGGCCTATACTATTGTGGCATCTCTCACATTATTTATCGGGTAAGTACAGGAACCCATTACCAAACCCATTTTGTTTCTTACCACTATTCTAGAGACAATTGTGTTATTTTGTTGTTGGAAAGCTGTGTTGATGTTTTCTTTCACTTGATTTTCTATTAGGGGTTCCCAGTGGGCTTCTTGTCTATTATGTTTGTTCTCCAAGATGGTCTCTAGTATGTTTAGTTCCACAATATAAGCTTTAACAAATCTCACTATTTCATTTGTATTGTAACAACCCAGTTTTCAGTGGTGTCGAAAACAGTGGTTTCGGGACCACAACTCCGATGAGTCGAATTAAAAATTTATTTTATTTTAATATTTATGATGTCATTAGTATTGCATTAAATTTTGGATAAGAAATTTTAATGGTTAGATAGTGAATCGAGTAGAAAGGACCAATCGTAAAAGGGACAAAGGTAGAGTTGATAAGTTAGAAGGACCAAATGGACAAATTACCTTAAAAGATGTTAGTGAGTGCTTTATCATGAGAAATATTAGAAGTAAAAAGGATTAATTAAAGTTAAACAAGTGATTAACTAAACTAATTATGAAAGTCACTAAAATTAAAAAATTACCCTTTAGTATATAAAGTAAATTAAAAGAAGAAAATAGGGTAATTCACTCATTTTCCATCTTCTTCTACATGGCTTGACAAGGGGGAGCTAGAGTTTTGCAACTTAAGCTTTGATCTTTGATTTGGGTAAGCAAATGATGATCGTTTTTAGTAATTTTTGTGTTTTTGAGTCCGTATTAGCTTAATCTTGTTAATCTAAGGACTAAATTGTAAATCTGTCAAATGTTATGAAACTTGCCATTGTTGAATATGCTTGTTATTGAAAGCTTTCGATGAATTTTCATGTTGGTGTTTGAGTTGGATCTTTTTGTAAAGTGATTCTAGGATGAAATTAGAGTTTAAGGACTAAAATGTTAGATAGAGAAAATTGTGTGTATTGGTTATGAAATAGATGAAGTGCAGGGACTTGTGGAGATCAATGATTATTCGGTTGGTATTGGTTGTGAAAGAGAGAAGGTTATTTTACATGTTTCGTGTTTAGGGACCAAAATGAATAAAAGTAAAAGGTTAAGGGTAAAATCGTAATTTTACCAAAAAGGACTAGATTGTGTTAAATGAATTGATTGTGTAATTTAATGTAAGAAATTGAATTATTTGTGGATGTAGATTACGATCTTGCCACCGATCACGGAAAAGAAAAATTAGCAGAATAGTCCTTGGAGTTCATGCACGACCGTAATCCAATCCAGTAAGTTCGTATTGTTAAATACCAATTTAAATTGCATATTTTGTACCTGTATATAATTTTTGTGAAGTTGGAATGAAAATCGAAGTGTGGAAGATGAGAACAAAGGAAAGGAAGAGATAACGATTTCGAGCCGTAAATGCAAAAGGGTTTGATGACTATGTGTCATCATGAGTTATACGAATCCTGTTACGGATTAAAGGTTTGATGACTCTGTATCATCGTGAGTTATATGAATCCTATTACAGATTAAAGGTCCGATGAATTTGTGTCATTGTGAGTTAACAAATGTGAATGGAAATCAACAACGAATGCATACAGCTTACTCAGTTAATTTGATAGATTGTACAACTCTTGAAGTTTGGTAAATCTGTTTAACCTTATAAACTTTCTAAACTATGAAATGCTTACCCATGGAAATTTTGTCGTTGTTTTGTAGATTCAATTTTACTGTTTGGAGATCGGATCATCTAGAAGCATCACACTATCCCGGAGTTGTTCGATAGTTCTTACATCACTTGATTATATGACATGTACTAAGATGATGTTATCCTTTTGCTTTATGTAATTGAGATTGTGAAAACCTTGTTATGTTTGATGAAATGTTGAAAGTAGAAATGTATGTTTGTGCAAGTTAGATTATAAACTTAAAAGTACTATGTAATGACTTAGAAACTATGTAACTTTTTGTTAGCTTAATGCATATTGGAGTTGTGAATGATTTGAGTTGATAAACTTGTGTTTTGGTATGATTCTTGAGATTTTGTATACTTGTTTCGGTAGAACTCATGCATGTATCGGTAGAAGTACAAGGTAAGAGAGAGGTTGTTCACTGACTTGGATTGTATCGGTAGTTGAATAGTAAGTATCGGTAGTTCTATACTTGGAAGTATCGATAGATTGTGTTTTTGTATCGGTAGAAGTTACAGGTTAGACTTCTTAACTCTCTATAGTTTTTAGTATCGATAGAAGTAATACATGTTTCGGTAGAAGAGTCACTTGTATCAGTAGAATTGTCAATTGTATCAATAGAAGTTTACACTATTCTTGAACTATTTCCTGATTTGACAACTATCGATACTTGTCCAACAAGTATCGGTAGAAGTCTCCAAAAATCTTGAAAATGACCTTTTTGCCTTTGTTGAATTGTGTTTATAATTAAATGACGACATATGACGTGTGGAGTGTTCTTATTTAAAAATAAGACTGAATGACATGATGTTATAGATGAACAATGATAAATGAATAATAAGACATTAAAACCCTAACCGATAATGGTTTTCAAGTTTTGAGTGTTATATGTATTCTACCGAATACCTTAATGGTAGAGCTTGTTTCTATTATGTCATAACGCCCAGAAAGATATTGCTAATCTTGCTTGTTGGCTTGTATTTTTATTATTGAAGGTTTCAGCTAACCACTATTTCCACTCCATGTTTGCATCTATGGGCGTGGTTGCAATTTCCATTTGCTTGGGGACTTACTACGCAACGTAACAATCACGGAAGATATGTTCCACCGATTCATCTTTCTATCCACACAATGGGCATGAGGCCTCATATCTCAACCTACGGGCCTTTAGGTTACTCAGCGTAGGCAGATAGTTTTTAGTGATTCTCTAAAGGTTTGTATAATAAGTTCTATCGCTTTCTAGATTTGTTGTAAATTCATCTCCTACTGAGTTAAATGTGTCTGTAAAGCACACTTGTACCCACCTTTGGTTGTATATTCACATGTTTTGTCCCCCTGCCAAATAATGGTATATGGCTGCACTATATCACTAAGACGGATGAAACTAATTATTTTGGTTTGTTCGTCAGTGAATAATTGCCCCAATATGTCCTCCTTCCTGGTACGTGAGTCTTGGTCAATTAGGTCTTTTACCGAAGAGTACCTCCAATCAATATGTTAAAATTGTAGTTTTTCATCCCTAGGATATGGGAGCAATGTATCGTTCCACATGTTACCGAGTTTTCATCACCTATTCTCCACCCAATGCTTGTTTCCAAAATGTTTCGCGCTCCCCATATGCTTCTCCAAGTAAATGAAGGGTTTGCTCCTAACTCAGCTTTTAAAAACTCACTTCTTAGGGAGTATTTTGCTTTTATAACTTGCGTAAGTAAACTGGTATGGCTAGTAATTAGTTTCCATCCTTGTTTTGCAAAAAACAAAGCTTTATTAAAATATGCTAACTCTTTAAAATCGAACCCTCCTTGTGCCTTTGGGATGCACAGAGCCTTCCAACTACACCAATGAATTCCTTTATTTGTTTTCAAATTGTGCCACCAGAATTTACACATAATGATGTCCAACTCTCGACATAATGAAATTGATAAATGGAAATATTACATTGAATAAATAGGGATAGCTTACAACACTGGTTTAACGAAAACCTCTTTCTCTTCGATAGAAAGATTTCGAATGCTTCAACTTTTAACTTTCGTCAAACATTTTTCTTTAATTTCCACAAAAGCATTTTTCTTCCTTTGGCCTATCATTGTTGGCAAACTGAGATACTTCTCAGGATTATTGGCAATACGTACTCTCAGTTCATTCCTAATTTGGCACTTTGTTGCTTCCCTTGTATTATTACTAAAATAAATCAAGGAATTTTCAAAATTCACCGATTATCTTGAGATTTTTTCATGTTCATTTATTATCGATTTCATAACAAAAACTCTCTCTCTTGTTGCTTTTCCAAACAAAATACTATCATCAACAAAAAATAAATGAGTTATTTTCAATCCACTTCTCTCCACTTTCGCACCTTCAATCTTTCCTTCACTTTTCGCCTTGTTAAGTAATTTAGAGAAACCTTATACACAGATTATAAATAGGTATGAGTTTAAAGGGTCTCCTTACCTTAAACCTCTTGTGGGATTGAACTCAGTTCCCCTTCCACCATTTAGAATTACTGAGTATGACAAGTTGCTAATACATCGCAATACCAAAGAAATCCATTTTCACAAAATCCAAGACTACGCATCATTTTTTCGATAAAAACTATTCTACCTTATCATAAGTTTTACTCATATATAATTTTAATGCAAAAGACCTTACACCATATTTTTTTTCTTAAAAGACTGTAACAGTTCATATGCTATTAGAATATTATCTGTTATTTGTCTACTAGGTACAAATGCTCATTTTGTTTCCTCAATGTAGTAGCTCAACGCTTTCCTAAACCTGTTAACTATAGCCTTTGAAATAATCTTATAAATCACATTACAAAGACTAATTGGTCTAAACTGACTCATATTTTTTGGCGACAAAGCCTTAAGGATTAAGACAATGTTTGTATCGTTTATGACTCCACAACCTTTTTGGTCATTTAAAACATCCAAACAAAACCTAAAACATCTTCTCCTACGACATGCCAAAATCTTTGATAAAATAGCGTAGAACAATCGTCCTTACCTGAAGCTTTTAGAGGGGCCATCGTCTTTAATGCATCATACAACTCATCTTTTGTGAAATTTGTAGTTAAAACCTAATTTATCTCGTCGGATATACACGGTTGAACTTCCATTAGTAAATTCTCACAATCTTGCAAAAGTTTTGAAGAGAAAAGTTCTTAAAAATAATTGGTCGCCACTTCAAGTAATTCCTCATCTCCTTCCACCCATCTACCACTTTCATCTTCAATACCCTTTATTGTGTTTCTCTTTTTCCGATAGGAAGCAAAGTTGTGGAAAAAAGTTGTATTACGATTCCCCATTCTAAGCCAATTCGCCATTGCTCGTTGCTCCCAAAAAAAATTCTTCTTTGTTTGCCTCCATATTTAGAGCGAGTTTAATATCTGTTATTCAGTTAACAGGTTTTCATCTAGGTCTTCATATTAAGTTCAACAACCTTTCGACCTAATTTTCCTTTCCTTCTTAGTTGATTCACTCTGTTGGTTCTTTCTCATCCTTTTAAAGATACACTTAACAAAACAAGTTTTTCTACAATATCAACATTATTTAAGCTCCATGCCATCTTCACTTGCTCCTCAAAATCTTCTTCCAGTTTCCATTCCACATTAAACCGAAACGAAAACTCCCTCCTTTGTGTTTTACCATTTTGACATCCTAGTGTGTCTAACAGTAATAGACAATGATTCGAAAAACTGTGCGTTATATGGCTCATAAAATAACTTGGAAAACGACACCGCCAATCTAGATTGGCCACTTCTCTATCCAATCTTTCTTGTATATTATTCTCTATTAATCGTCTTCTTTCCTAAGTAAACCATTGGCTAGAGAAACCTAAATCGTTTAAATCACAGTCTTCCAATACTTTCCTGAAAGCTGACATTTTCCTTTCTTCTCTCAACCTCCCCTCTCTTTTTTTAAATGAGTACATGATTTCATTGAAGTCACCCATGACTAACCATGGGAGTTGGCCACCTTGTTTTAATCTCCTTAACTTATCCTATGATTCTCGTCGAAGATGTTTAGCTGAAGATCCATAAAAGCCTGTACATCTCCAATTCGGTTTTTCATTATCTTCCCTTACTTCCACATCAATGTGAGAGTTAGAAAAGCTTCATAGTTTGACTGTAATATTGTCCTTCCACCCTAATGAAAGGCCCCTTCGAGAACCTTCCGCACTTATATCGATGCCGAATTCAAAACCATACTTTCTCCATATCATTTTCATCTTTCTTGCGTTAACTTTTGTTTCAATAAGTAACAAAAGCTAGGGCTGATGATGTCTCAATAAATTTTTTAGACGACTTATAGCTGCGATTGCCTCAAGCCGCGTACATTCCAACTTAGGAGTTTAATTACGATCGATCGACTTGCTAATAGTGACTGCCAATAATTTGTTTTTAGATTTCGTCTTCATATCTATTGTGTGTCTGTCATCTAGGTAGATCATCCTTCTTCTTTTTTTCCATCGAATAAACCAAGCAGGCTTTCCTCGTTATCGTCAATCACCCCTCTTTCATCATTAATCAACATCTTTGAATGACCTCCATGCTCCCAAACTTCTCTTCGAGAGCTTTCTAAAGTCCCCTTTCCTTTTGTTCTTCTTAAAGATTCTCTCCCTCTCGTTCTAATAATGTTATCGTCCACATTATCTTTCAAAACCTCCTTTCTCCTTTCGTTGTTACTCGGTTCACTCTTGACCATAATCTTGGGCTTGTCTCGCAACCACCTGCACTCATTTTGCATAGCCCTCTTGGGTGGAGCCCTTAGAGAAAGGTCCCAACCCATCTCTGTCCTATATGTCCCTATTGTTAACTTAAAGGACAAAAACTCTCCCCATGCCCTAGCCTTCCACACATAAAACAAAATAAAGATAATATTTCATATTGGAAATTTACGTAAGTGGACTTATCCCTACCATATATAATGCGTTTCCTTCTTTTCAATGGACTCCAAATATTAGGCAAACCTTGAGTCTCATGAATTTTTTTATACCTCTTGTTATTATTGTAGCATCATATTCTAGGAAGTGCCCTATGAAATTTCCCAGTTGCCTAACCATCCCCTTTGACATAAAACCTATAGGCAAATTACGAATATGCACCCAAAAATTCGTGTGGATCAACTAGACTTGAATTGGGTCTTCCCCTCTCTCCAACCGATACAATAGTATCAGATGTCTAGTAAAAAAGAATGGGATCCCATCAAGAACCCTTTTCAGGTCCATTTCATTGTAAAACCTGAAGAGAACTCTCTTATCTTTGATTTCTGTTATTAAGACTCCTTCAATGGGGTGCCATAACTCAGCAAGAACTGTTCTCATAGAGGGAAAGTGAACGGTACTATTTGTTAGGACTCTTCCCACTAAACACAAACTGAATTCATCGTTGACCTCCTCTTCATCTTCTAGGTCGTGGATTGGATCCTCTTCATCGTCAGCAATATTTAGGTTTGCTAACTCTTCTTCCATACTTCTATCTTTACTTGTTGTTGTCTCACGATACCTTGTATATTCCCTTTTTTATTTTATTTTTATAAAGCAACTCTAATTCGAAAATAAAACAAGAAAACCTAAAGAAAGCGTATAACAACTACCTTTATTACTATAAAAAAAATACTAGAAAAGAAAAATTGAACAACCCTCGAAATCGAAACTGCAACCCAATTATCTTATCCCAAAAGAAAAAAAACAATCAAGGAAAAACCCTACTATTACTGCAAACGACATACCTAAGAAACGAAAAACAATTCTAACCTGTTACTATCGACAGACTAAAATAATTTTTATTGCTTTGGTTTTAATTCTTTTACATTTTTATTAATCAAATGGATATATTTACCTTAGTTATTTTGTTAATACAAGTCAAATTTTACTTATTTTTCCATCTTTTATACTAATATAATTCTATATTTTTATATTATAATATTAAATAATTTATTCATATTTTAATTATAATATTTTGGCTTGAAAATTGAGACCTTATCATTTATAATATTTGAAAACTGAAAAAAAAAATATTATAAGATTTTATATAATATTAATAATTTAAATATTATATAAAATTTAAATATAGTGCTTTCCTAATAGAATTTGCAACAAACCAGAGCGTATTTAAAACGAGCTAAAAACATATTTAGATAGTGAAAAAAAGTAATTAATATAGTTTGTATGATGTTTAAAAATACTTTTTAATTAAAATTAATAAAATATTTTTAAAAATTTAAAAAGTAAATCTAAATTTAAAAAGAAAACTATTGAGATCAAGCTATAAAATTAGACAAACTTAATTTTTATTTAAATTTACATATAATGTTAGTTCGACTCTTATACAAAATTTTTATTTTTGCCTTTGGATATGGACTTAGAGCTTCTTTAAAAAAATTACCAAGTTTAAAGATATATTTATTAATGATATGAACAAATTTCATTTCGATATACTAAAAAAAAGTTTTAGCTATATTGATATTGATATTGTCGTCAGTATAAGAAAACATGAGTTTGAGTGTGCTAAAGCATATTATCATCCTATTTAAAGGTTTGTGGATACTTTTTTTTTGTGCGTGTGTTTTTAATTAATCAGATTAAAGTTATTATCATATATTTAAAATTTGATTATTTAAAATATATTCTACATAAAATTCGACTCAACATTTAAAGTTGAATTTAAAGGTTAAATTATCGAAAGATCTTAATTGATAGATAATTTTTTGTTTGCCTTGAACTCTATCGGAATTTAAAATTTAAATACACAATCGGTCCTAAAATAAAATAAAAAATAAAAAATCAAACATTCACCAAACTAGAGAGGGAGACAATAAAACCATTTGTAAAACTAAGATTACATATATAAGCAAGACTAAAAAACATGCTACGAGAGCAGACAATTTTAAAACTGAAGACTTATTAAATAATAGAAAAACAAACAAAATATATATATAAAACTTAAGATAACACAGATCCAAATCGACTTGTGAAATCATTTATTATTTTGAAATACTCTCAAATAGATTAAGAAATTGATAAAGAGCCACTCACTTTCTAATAAAAACTATTGGTGGCCGATGGCGTTTTAGCGAACGACAGACACCATCATCTATTCATCACAATCAGGGGCAGATTTAGGGGGGCTGGTAGGGGCTCAGCTCCCCCTAAAATGAAATTTTTATCTTTTTAGCCTTTAAAATTTTTAAAAAATTTAAATTAATAAAGGTAAAATTATATTTTGGCCCCCTTAAAAATAATAAAAATTTAATTTAATCCTTTAGAAATTATAAAGATAATAGACAATTTAATTTCGACCACCTTACAATTTTTTCTTGACTTCGCCACTTATCATAACTTGTGAAGATACACACAAAATAAATTTGTAAACTGAAATGTGAAAACATGTGTAATGAATAAGAAAAAGAAAGAAAGAAAGGATTGATATGAGTGAAAAAAGACGTGAAATAGCTAGCTCGAAGGTTGGTATCACCGATAGGTAAAATAAAAGATGATAAGCATTGGCTAAGAGGAAAAAGAGAATTTTTTTTAATTTTATAAAAATTAAAGTATCTAAAATAATTAAAAATCTTATAAATAAAAACAAATAATTAGTAATATAGGAGCATTTTGATACAACTTGGATTTTCAAAAAGCTATCTTTATAAGTCCGCCGGCTTTGATTAAAAAGGAATCCGTCCGGTTGGCATTATTTATCATTTTCACTGACTGGTATAATATTGTTTCTTTGACGGTGCTTTTAGAATTTTGGATGAATTTACAGTCAGTTTAAAATTAATTAATGCCTATCTTGTCCCTTTTGTCGATTGCTAAACTGAGGCCCATGACAAGCTGTTACAGACTTAGGATCGTCGGCGCCATTGCATGCCCCCCCGAAAAATGGTAGCTAATTTTGTATAATCCTTTTCTTCTTTTATTATCAAACATTTTACTCTCGAGGATCTCCCTCCTATTTCGCAATCTAATATTCAAGCTTTTGCCTTCAATTTCATTTTGTGTTTTGGGGACTGCGCAGCGGTTAAAGAGTTGGATCTAGCTCTTTCAGATTTGATCTGCGCTTGTCTACCATTTCCAATGTTTACGTAGCTTCTCGGTTTGGTATTTTCTGGGTATTGATATAATGGAAATTTCTACCGTTACTTCTCCACGAATGAGGTCAGATCATCTAGAAAAGGAACGATTGAAGGAAACCCATCATGGTCAAAGTTTTGAGCTACAATCATCCCATGATGCTACTCATCCCAGCCACCGATTCCATTCGACGAGTGTTTTAGAGATCTTAAGAGAAACTGTTAGGATTTTACGGTACAATTGTTCTGGTTTTATGATCATTTTAGCTTTGTTAATTTGCCCTGTATCTGCAGTCCTTATGTCTTCTAATTTGTTAGTTGGTGAATCCATTGTGAACACTCTAACTGCTAGGCTTCTGTTAATTGCCAAAACGAGTGGAGTTCCATTCAGACCTTTCATCAAACAGTCGTGCCAACATTTAGTTGAGACGGCTCTTTCCTCAGTAACGTGCTTCCCTTTGCTCATTACATTTAGTTTGTTTTCGAAGGCTGCTGTGGTTTATTGTGTAGATTCTACTTATTTGAAGGAATCAGCTGATGTTTCCAAATTCTTTGTGATAATTCGAAAGCTTTGGAGGCGGCTTGTTTCTACCTATTTGTGGATGTGTATGGTAATTGTTGGTTGTGTGACAATTTTCATCATTTTTCTTGTTGTGGCATGTAGTGTACTCTCTGTTCTTGGGTTTTCACCTGATATAATTGCCTTTGCGATGGTAATGATGGGGCTAGTTTTTGCAATTGTTTTCGCCAATGTTGTTGTTGTCTGTGATATTGGGATTGTAATGTGTGTGTTGGAGGAAGTTTGGGGAGTACAAGCATTGGTTCGAGCTGGTGTCCTAATCAAGGGGCAGACTCATGTTGGTCTGCTGATATTTCTTGTATCTACAATCGGATTGACATTTGTGGAGGGGTTGTTTGAACATAGGGTACAGACATTGAGTTATGGAGACGGGTCTTCTAGGATCTGGGAGGGGCCTTTGTTGGTGATAATGTATTCGTTCGTGGTGCTTGTTCATTCTATGATGAATACAGTTTTCTATTTCAGTTGCAAATCGTACACTTCCGATGAACATGAATCAATGTTGCTCTAAATTGTTGGGTGTTAAATGATATCTTGTACATTGCTACGTGTAGATTCAGATATGTTTGCCAGTTCCATTCTTGGAGTACTAAAGGTGATGCGTTGTTGTTGTTGGTCCGGTAGAACTCCAACAGGCAGGGTTTTCAGCTCATGAGTGCTAAAGATGATCCTCTCAACCCTTCCAAAGAAATTCATGGCTCAGGTGCATAAAATGTCTTGTATTCTAAGAGCAGACGTGAAACAATTTGATTCTATCCTTGTACTTTGTATTTATTAAGGGTGTGCTTGGTAGAGTGGGAAAGTGGAGAGATGAGAAGAGGGAATGAAAAAGTCAAAAGAAAATAAATTTTGAGTATGCTTGGTTGAGAAGAAAAGTGAAGAGTAAAGAAAATAAGGAAGGATGACCATTTTTTCTTCCAAATTGGAATGGCGAGAGAAGAGAAAATAAGAGAGATGTGTATGCTAGTTCAAAATTATGCATTTTTCAAATATTTTATGTTTTTTCCTTTCATTTTTCAACTCTACTAGGCAATTGATGGAAAGAAAATGTTCCATTTCTCCTGCCAAGCACACCTATGAAAAACAACTATGCTTTTCCATCTTTCTAGTTTTTTATCACTTCAATTTCCATCTTTCTAATTTTCTTTTCACTCTAGTAAGCAAAGCCTAAGCTCTTGGCTGTTGACGAATTGGGGTACTGATGAAGATCACTCCTAAAGTAGTAGCATGATAAGAAATATTAATTGATCTTGAGAATGAATTGGTGTGGAAAAGTATGTTTGTTGACCGATGAGGAAAGCATTAACATATGGTCTTTTGTTTGCAGAAGTATCATACTTAAAAATCTGCTTGTCATTGATAATTGCACTTGGCCAATATTAGATTCCAACTCTTAATCTCCACAAAACCTTTTGTTATTTCCTGGAATTGTGGGACCTTTCACTAAAATTCAAAGAAATGTTTAATGACAAGCACGTTGGCACTTGTTTTTGAAGCAACCTTAGTGGCTTTCAGGATTGATCATGGTTCAGTACTTCATTTACATCCTAGTATATACAAATAACATGTATATCCCAAGCACACATTTAAGTACAGATCCCCTCAGATAACATGCCAAAAGAATCAATGTCTGAAAACAGTGATGCCTTAATCTGGAATTTAACAGGTAATAGAAGGGCTATTAATACCTGCATTTGCAGTAAAAAGAATGGTGGATAGAGCTTCTTCATTGTAAAGATTTCCACTGCAACAGCATGTATAAAAACAAGAGAAAATATCAGTGAATTGTGCACAATAGGCCAAAACTTCCCCTCCCTCTTAATCATCCTGGCTACATTTACCTTCATGGGGTAAAAAAAAAAATAGTCTATTATCCTTGTAGCAATTTAATTCTTGTGAATTTCGAAAATAAGCAAAAGAAAAATAATCACAATCAAAGAAATTTAATTGGCATAATAACAAATTTAGCCCTCAATGTTTACACACTTTATTAATCTAGTCTTGATTTTACAAATTTAACTCACTACATTTATATATGTCAATTTAGTCCTAATTTTAAAACTTATTTAAAATTAAAAGAAAATCTTAAATCTTATATGTATATATAAATTAACCTCAAATACATATATAAATACAAAAATTTTAGAAAATTGATACGAGAGACTATCTCGTTTAAGTTCGATTGTAAATTTTTTTTTTTCAAAATTTCACTTCATTTATTATTTACTTTTACTCCTCCATTTTCAAGAAATCAAAAGTCCTGTCAATTCAAATCTCAATTTCTTCATTTTAGAACCAATATTTTCTTAAACTCATTTCTCAAATAGTATATTTCTTTGCAAAGTTTCAATTGTTGATTGAAATCTTTCATTTTTTTTTTTTTTACTTCTCCTTTACTTGTCCATAGAACCCAAAACCAAAAATCAATTTGTGGAAGAAAAAGATCAATGAAGTTGGTGTTGGAATTGATCTCATTTTGGCTTTCTTATCTCAAGATATTAACTCAACCACTTTTTCCTTTTCATTGATTGTAAGAGTAATAGATTCATGGAAGTTCATGTCAAATCTCCACATTTTCTAAACTCATGCTTAAACCCAATGCTATATTACTCAGCTCCACAAATGTAAATATGATATTTTTTTTCTAACTTTTATAAACAAAGGTTTACTCTCTTTTTTAATTACGTAATGTAGAAATGACGAGGACACATAATTGACAAAATATGAGAACATTTAAAGTTAAATTTATTATTATAGTCATTAAAATTATGTATAATTAACAGAAAATATTAAAGCCCGGATCAATTATATTTAATTTCTCAAGAAATAAATTATTTGTTGAGATGATACGGGAGATGTGTTTTTTATACCAAAAAAGTACCTCTCTAGTGGAAATACATATATTTGATTGTTGGGTGTTTTATAATCATGATAAAATGATGAGATTAATAAAGGGTGATTGATGAAAGGAGATTTGGCCCACAATATCCTGAAACTCGAAGCACATGAAAGACCCAAAACCAACCTCCTTTGTACATTGATTGAAGTGGAGGGGACATGAAATACTATAATCCAGTCAATTCTTACATTTTCAAACCTCCAGATATTTCTGACATCTATCTATCTCCTCTTTGGCAAAGCCACATATTTAACCAAACTTCAACGTTACAGGCCAAGTGTGAGCATACGAAGAGAACCTAAAGTTGTGCTCCCTCTGTGAGATAACATGGATGAAGGCGAGGTATCGGATGGGTTTAGTGAGTGGGAGCTAATCCAGGCCCCAGCAAATTCTCCTCTCATGTCACCATTAGTGGAACAACACATGGTAGCTACTGCTACTACCAAAGACAACAGACCCCAACATCACCATCACTTGTCTGTCTTCCCCCCAAGTCGCCATGATGCCTTAGAGGAAGAAGAAGAAGAAGAAGAAGTGAATTCTTCAGTAACCTCTTGGTCGATGATCAAAGGGGATGGAGGAAATTCGTGGCCTTTGAAGAATACAAGTACCATCGGTAAAATCCTGACTAATGGGGCTTTAAAACTTGCTACCAGAGTAGGATGTTATGTGGGATTCGGACGGGGGGTTTGGTCAGGTAATATAGTCGTGGCAGCTATGTTGCTGTCCTTTTTGTATGCCAAAGCTAGGATATGGGGTGGCAAAGTGAAGGAGGCGAAGAAGGATCCATTGATACGTTTGATTCAAGAGAAAGACCAGGTCTTGATTACATCAACTTAAATTCTTCTTCAAAACTCTAAACTTTCTCAAATTGGCTTAAACTACATATATATATATATATACGATGCTTATGATATTAATTTGATGTTGCAGAAGATGAAGCAGCTGTTGGTTCAGATTGGCGAAATGAATGAGATATTATTATCAGCAGGAAGACGCAAGGTTCCGGTGGTTCGACTCAGCTGCTGATTCATACTCATCTTTAGTTGGGGATTTCTTTGCTGTATTGAGTCAGCTGATGAATCCCAGAATAAAGTTTATACAAAAATGTATGAGCAACATACCAATTTCCTACAACTTATGTTTACAGTTAGACAACACTCCTACTTTTTGTTGATGTTATAAATATCTCTTCTCTCAAGTATCATTAATTATTTGTCTCTAAAATCAGTGGGTTATTTTTTTTGGCACGAAATTAAGAGAATATATTAAAAATAACAGTGTTGATCTCCTGTTTAATCAAGAGAAATAATTACGTCACATCATATTATATTTTTTTTATGTTTATTTAATATCATCTTAATATTTTTTTTAATTTAAATTTTAAAATCCTAAACTTTAGATTTTAAATTTTGAATTCTGAATCTTAGAATCTAAATCTTGAACTTTTGAACTTTGAAATTAAGATTGAAGGTTCAAGGTTTAAGATTCAAAGTTTAGAATTTAATATTCAAAATTTAATATTTAAAGTTTAAGGTTCAGTGTCTAAAATTCAAGATTCAGAATAAAAAAATTACAAAAATAATATATCAATTACATGAAAAAAATTATTGAAATAATATTAAATAATTGATAAAAAAATATGACATTTCTTATTCATACAATCATTTTCTGTGCAATCCATAATAAGAGCTAAAGATAAAGTTGCATTTCAGCATTTATTAATCAATAATTACTGAAAATGAGGGAAAACGTTTCTTCTTTATTTTCTAAAATAAAATTTAAATGAAGTATTATTTATAAAAAAGGACTGGAAATACAATTTCTTCGGAATAAATTGAAGGAGAGCATAGGGAGAGAGAAAGAATCTTTTCGGTTGAAAAAGTAAAACCGAATAACGGATGAAACAAATATTTTAATTTTGCATTTCATTTGGAATCCGACAAACACTCCTCCCTTCATACAGAAAAACAAGAAACAAAAGCCATGAGCTCAAGCAAATCCGGCGGAGAATCGTCGGCGCGGGGATCGAGCTCTTCCGACAGGCAAAAGGAGAAGGCCAGACTGAGCCGGACTTCGCAAATCTTATGGCATGCTCATCAGAATGACGCCTCCGCTGTACGCAAGCTTCTCCAGGAAGATCGGTCTTTGGTCAATGCTACGGACTACGACAACCGTACGCCTCTCCACGTCGCTTCACTTCATGGTTGGATCGACGTCGCTACTTGCCTCCTCGAGTTTGGCGCCGACGTCAACTCCCAAGATCGATGGAGGAATACGGTACCTCCCTTTTCTTTCGTCTTCGCTCTCACTCTTTCTTTTTTCTTCGGATTTAACTTTAAATTTGTTTTTCTTTTTGGTGATTGAAGCCATTAGCCGATGCAGAAGGAGCCAAGAAACATAAAATGATCGAACTATTAAAATCATATGGTGGATTATCTTTTGTAAGTTTAGCCTTTTACTTGCCACTTTTTTCTTTGTTCGTGGTTTTTTTAACTATGCTTTCAATAGTTTATCGAAAATGAGAGGAATTCTTAAAATGCCTGTTCTTTTATTGCTTTTCTTCATTGTTATAATAGTCAGCTATAACAGTACGATGGATAAATAGTTGTGGGGCCAGACTAGAGATGCAACGGGCGGGGCGAGTTGGATTTTTGCCCCACTCTAACCAGATACTCTATCGTGATGTCCCGATTCCAACTCAATCCTGAACTTATAAAAATTCAATCTGTCCATTCGAACGAGAATTTTTTAACTTCAGTTATATTAAATATATATATAAGGTAATTTCGTAAATATCTCGAGGCGGGTGATTTCACGGAAAACCGATCACGACCCGACCATCTTCTAAAGCTAACTTTACCTGCCTTGCCCCCGAAACCTGATTTCAAGGAAAAAAAAAAAAGGGACCCTATCAAGTCAGAGCAGCTCGGAACTCGTAGGTTTCTGGTTTTTTACCATCCCTAGGCCAGACTTCTATGGATTACTCTCACATAAACAAGTAATGTATTTTCCTTTTTCATGCTTGAATATGCTGACTCAAAAGTCAAAACTGTGGATGGCCTATAATTTTCCATTGATGTCCTTCTGAGGACAGAAGGACATCCTAGATATGTTTCATTTTGCTAATGTTGTCTAAGCTTTATCATATTAGAAATGGATACTTGATCCGAATGTTGTGTGTTTCCCTATCCATACGCATTGATGATGTAACTGTGCGTTCCTCTCTCTCTCGGTGCAGTAATTCATGAACAATTTCCTTAAGATGTCAAATGCTCACTAATTTTGGGCTCTTATGGCTTGCTCATCATCTCATGTGATCTGATTGAGGCAGGAGCTAGATAAACAACTTTAATTGATGGAAAACCTTTAAGACATGTTAGCTTGTATTTTAACTGCTTTTGGGTTACAAGTTAAAGTTCTCTTTGTTGCAGGGACAAAATGGAAGCCATTTTGAGCCAAAGTCAGTTCCACCTCCTCTACCTAACAAGTGTGACTGGGAAGTTGACCCTTCTGAGCTGGACTTCTCAAATTCAAATGTCATAGGGAAGGTGTGATCTCAATTTTTAAACATTTCTAACTTTCAATCTGTCAGTTTTGAACTTGAATTCATATATAAGCTGCTCAAGTTCTGGTTATCAGCAATTCAGCATGCAAGTACTATTTTCCTTATACAATGTGTGCTTTCACTAATTATATCTCACACTTTCAGGGGTCATTTGGTGAGATTTTAAGGGCCAGTTGGCGAGGAACACCTGTAGCTGTCAAACGCATTCTTCCATCACTTTCAGATGACAGATTGGTGATGTAAGCCCACAATGTTTTGAATGTATCTCTATAGTTTTCTTCCAAAGCTCTTTCCCATGAATGTTTTCTTTCTTTGATGTTGTCATATGCAGAAAATTATGTGCTTATTGACTGACAATGAATATTGACCTAAGAGAAAAAAACAGAACTGACATGAATTCACCCAAAATGTCATGAAACATTTTCTTTAATGATTCATGCCTCTCCTCGTGGTAATTAGCTTCAATTTTGAAAGCTGCTTCCACATTTCTAATGGTTTATCTGATGCTTGTTATTGCTGTGATCAATTCCCTCTCTATCCTTTATTCTTTTATTGGTTCTGCAACTCGTTGTGTGTTTCTGCTGTGCTAGTTCAGTCAGGATTTCCGGCATGAAGTGAATTTGCTCGTAAAGCTCCGCCATCCAAATGTAGTTCAATTCCTCGGAGCTGTCACTGACAAGAAGCCTCTTATGTTAATTACTGAATATTTAAGAGGGGTACACGAATGCATTTATGTTCTCGTTCTAAATAGTTTAGTTCTCTCTGTAGAAATTCTAAACAGAAATCTAAGTTTTACTTTAATTACTTACCATATTCCATGCTATTACAGGGTGATCTTCATCAGTATCTCAAGGAAAAGAATGGACTCAGTTCATCAGCAGCCATCAACTTCGCATTGGACATTGCTAGGTATGAAGGAAAGCTTGTGAAGCTATATGGTCGGTGCAGCTCTATGGGTGATGCTCTTGACATCTAACTAAAACTTGAGGAAAACTTGAGCGTAGCATAAATCTTGTTTCATTTCTTAATTAAGATAAAATCATTTATTTTCTTTGGTTTTGAACGACTTCCCTTCCTTTTGATCTACAGAATATGTATTTGCTATGTGACTGACTGGATTAATTTTCTCACATTTCTATGCCTATTTTACTAATCTGGATTTATGATTTTTTCCTAAGGGGTATGGCTTATCTTCATAATGAGCCAAATGTCATAATTCATCGAGATCTAAAACCAAGGTGAGTCAGTTTCTCTTTCAGTTCTGATCTGGAACTTGATTGACTGCAAGCTTATGTTGTGGAAATTTCTTTTCGAATTTTGACTGCTTAAAGAAGTTTGGCCACCTTTTTTTTTTTTTTTCTGAAAGCACAAACTATTTTCCCTAATTCTCTAGTTGCTGTATTTCCTTTTCGCTTCCACGATTAAAGTTTAAAATACGTTCTTTTTTTCGTGTTAAAATTTACTTCTTTTTATCAGGAATGTGCTTCTGGTAAACTCCAGCGCAGACCATTTGAAAGTTGGAGATTTTGGACTGAGCAAGCTCATCAAGGTTGAAAATTCTCATGATGTCTACAAAATGACAGGCGAAACAGGGAGTTGTGAGTCTCTTAAAGATTTCCTTTGGATATAATATGATTCTCAGATACTTACTTTCCTGACTTGGAACTGGAATAGATCGTTATATGGCTCCTGAAGTTTTCAAGCACCGGAAATATGACAAAAAGGTTGATGTTTTCTCTTTTGCGATGATACTTTATGAGGTAATCTTCTTCCTCTCTCGAAGTGGTGTTGATCATGCAATGCAATATTCGAGTCTACTTCCGATACATGATAATTCTTACTTGGAGCAGATGATTGAAGGAGAACCACCATTCTCAAATCATGAGCCTTATGAAGCAGCAAAGTTTGTGGCAGAGGGTCACCGGCCTCATTTTCGTTCAAAGTCATTTCTCCCTGAACTGAGAGAGTAAGCCATCTATTTTACTATAATGTTAATAAAGTTTCTTAACTGAGTTCTATTTTTATATAAAAACAAACAACTGAAGTGATGGGCTTGGAGAATGGGGTGGTTGTTGATTGTTGAACATTTGTTATAGCTTAACAGGTAAGTGCTGGGCTCCTGACATGAACCAAAGACCTTCTTTCTTGGAAATTCTAAAGAGGCTTGAAAAGATAAAGGGAAATGCACCCAGCGATAGTCATCATTGGAATATATTCGGTTCATGATCAATTCCCCTTTCCACCTCGCCCATTTGTGTAGATAAAGGTATTATAAAGTAGATTTTTCCATGACTGGATTACCTCTGTCCTTTCCAATTCAATCATAAAAGTAGGTCTGTGATAGCAATTCACATTTTTTCTTAAAAAAAGAAATACAAGCAAGTGAACCAAGGAGGTCTCCAGCATTGACAGTACATAAAATGTTTCATCATCTTAACAGGGTTGTATTTTTCATCCTTCAATTGTATCCCTTTTAGTCTTTTTACTGATGTTGGTTTATTCTTTGTATATGGTGAATTTGATTACTTGTTTTGCAAGGGATAACTTTTGAATCATTGGCACTTCTTTTATAGCTTTTACGTGTCAAATATGAGCATGATACATGTATTAGATTGCGTGTTTCAGTACCCTGTCCCAGAGTTATCATCGAGAGAGAGCATTTTAGATTATTAACATGAGACCTAGAAATTACATTGTCAAACCAAGTAGCTAAAATATTTTACGAGTACAAAAGGCAAAATAATAATTAAAAGGAAAAAAATAGGGATGTTGGGTAACAGAGTTAAATCAAATAAGCTTATTTTCTTGGAAGAAGGATTTTAAGTACCAAAATTGTAATCCTGCAACTGAGAAGCCAAAACCAAGTGAGAGGAAGGACAACCACACCATCTTGGAGATAGTCTCTTGATTTAGCTGCTGCATTTCTTTTTCTCTGAAGGGAAGCCAAATATGGTGAACAAAGAAATTAAAAGGGGGGAAAAAAAGTGAGAAAGATGTTACCCTACCTTGCCCGGAAATAAAACATTTCTTCATGAATGGAATTAATAGTGTGGTACAACTCCTCCAGCTCCACTTTCATGGCCTGCTATTCACAAAACAGCCACAAAACATTATAAAAAGTATGATCAAATATATATATAATATCATGAATAAATGAAGAGATTTACATCGACATGGCCCTTCTTGGCAACATTAAACCAGTCCTTAAAGTGAACACCTGTCCTCCAATCAAAATCAATGGAGAAGGTAAGCAGAGGCCAATGCTCGGGTGCCGAAAAGCAAGCCATGTAATCTCCCTGCTCCATCGCCGTAAATACAAACTGCCCTTTCTCTACTTTCTCCGCCCACTGAAAAAGATGGCCGTGCGACGACGTTACCTTGACGTTCAGCTTGTGAGAATCAGGCAATGGTTGATGGTTGGGGTTGATAACTTGGTACTTCCCCACCGTCATTGAATTGCTTTTCATGTCTTCCGAGATGCATTTGGTCTGTCCCGATTGTATGTCGAACCGTAATGATTGGGATGAAGGGACCAACAACATCCCCACTACCAATACCACCCATCCTATCATCATCAACTTCAACTACGCTACTCACAATTAGGCACCCGGTTTCTTAAAGGAAAAGTAAAATACAACCCATATCGCCTATATTAGATCATTCTTAATTTTTCATTAAATAATTATTTATTTCTTGTTTTAAATTTACAAGATTATACCTATTTAAATTTTAAATTTGAGTTGTTTATCCAGATTTTAACTTCTACTAAAAAGATTTCTCTGAAGGAGTAATTTTTTTTTTAAGAAAAAGATAATATTTCATTATGATTTATTTTTTTTTAAAATAATGATATTCATCATATATTATGATTAACGACTTAAAAAATTGTCATTAACTCCATTTTTCTATATAATATGGTTTGATGGTTCTATTTGATATTAAACTCTAAAAAATTGTATGTTTCTTTCATAGCTGCTCAACCGCATAAATGTAAAATATCATATAATGGCAACATCATGTTTTTAATATGTTGGGTTAATTCAACATACTTTTTTTTTTTAAGTTGGGTATTTAATTTTCTTTTATCGAATTAATTATCTCAATTTTAATTCGTAATCGAGTTTTTATCATGGTTACATTTATTTAAAACAATCGTCCCTCTCAATTAAAAAACATCATACCATCTATTCATCCTTAACTACTCGATTGGATTTTCCGTTAAGACCACTCGCTGTTAACAGATACATTCTCTTTAAGAGATCACTCGGTAATTATGCCTATCTATACCTCAAAACACAACATAAAAGTAACTCTTTTCTTTCTTCTCTACAAATCCTAATAACCCTAACTTTCCATTCTTTTCTCCATTCTTTGACTTTCCCGACTCTCGACTTTCCTTGACACCACTCTTTCTCCACATTTCTTGATACCATGTATCAACATTAATATTAATATTAAATAAATAAAAATATACTCCCTCCCCTTCTCCCATCATCGTCATTTTGGCTTTCTAGGTTTTCGTTTTCTTTTATTTTTGTGTGTTTTTTTTAATTTTTTCTGTCTCTACTTCCATGGAAGGTGGTAGGTTAATCAGATCAACTCGAATAACAAATCAATTTTTTTATTTAACTCAAATATGAGTTACACAATTCGAGTTATTCGAAAATTGGAATAAGAAAAGGTAAAACTACATCGTTTTGATAAATGTTTACCCATTACGTTAAAAGACAAAACCATTATATTGTTATGTAGTTAAATAATCTTGTACTTCGTTTACTAGTTAAATAATCGGTTCATGTAAATGTAACATTGAGTATAAATAATATGATTCATTAACTCGACTCAACTTAAAATTTTTTAACTCCGAAAAAAATTCAAATTGAATTTGATTGCTAAAATAGAATTCATCAACTCGACTAACTTAAAATTTTTTATTCGATTCAAATTGACTCGATTAAATATTCACTCCTAATATAATAATATAATAATTTTGCATTAAAACCCATTTGCTCATATATTTTATTAAAATTAAAAAGATGATGTGACAATCAAAGAGGGTTCCATTTGACACAATTTTTAATTTTAAATGCTTCATAGAAGAAGCTTATCATGTAGCTTGTAATACTATGCATGAAATTTTATTATATGTGTATATTTAAAGTCATGTGTTTAGTATATTGAAAAGCGTTTTGAAAATCACATTCAATAAATAATAAAGTATACGGTTTGAAATTAATAGTAACAACGATATATACGTGATATGTTAAAAAATTAATTTAAATGGTGAGTAAAAAATAATAATAATAACAACACTTCAATTATTTATCATATATTGTTATTTTTTATAACATGTTAAAAAGTTATCACGTTGATAAAAGAAAATTTTAATATTAAAAATTTAATTAAAAAATTAAATATTAAATTAACTTGTGAATATTTATATAATAAATTAATTTTTTTAATTGAGTTGATAATCGATTAAGCCCCGTATTTAATTATTATGGTTCTTTGGTAGGTGTTTTGATTGAACAATGGGGTGGACAAATGATGAGCAAATAAGATGTGTACTAGTGAAAAGAGGCTTTTACCTTTTCTATTTTTCTTTAATTTTTTTAATAGTGAAAAGGGGGAGTTGGATTTTAATTTTCATATATTTGGAAAAGTAGGAGATAGAAAAAATTTTAGTTTTTTCTTAAAAGTATTTTTTGGCTCAAAATTACTTTTAAAAAATATTATTAAATTAATCCTAAGCATCCAAGTTGTTGATATCAATTTCAGTATCAATTTTTTTAGATGAGTCAAAATTAAATTGTATATTTTTATGATAGTAAAAATATAATTTTATCATTTTAATATCTATATCTTTATAAATTTTAAAAGATAAAATCAAAACTTAGAGGAGATCAAAGTGTAATTTTACATTTGTTAATTTAAATTTTTATAAATTTTAAAGATTTTTTTTTTCATTTTTAAGGAGCTGGCTACATCCCTGCACCATACTGCATGACTTCACCGCTTAAACAGATAAAATGGTGTGTTTCCATTTTAGGCAGGCTGGCTACGCCTTTGCACCATACTACATGAATTCACCGCTTAAACAAACAAAATAATGTAGGTGTATTTCTACTTCACATATGCAGGGTTTAGCTGATTAAAGTACAATGTAGCCGCTGCTTATTTACATAATGGAATTCACAAGGAATTTTTATTTAAATAATACAAAAAAATAAATTAATAACCAAAATGGTATCCCCAAATTATTATTTTCCAAAATGGTATGTTTAGTTAAGTGGAGGAACTCTAAATGGCGGCACTCAGGGGTATTTTTGACACGTGTTTTTTTTAAATTTTTTTTTTTTTTATATATATTTAAAAATAAAAAAATATTATTTTATTAGTGGAGAGATTTAAAGTGGCGGCATTCAGGGGTTTTTTTCAAAAAAATAAGAGAAAAATACGACAAAAAAATACCTGACACCCAGTGGAGGAACACAAAGTGGCGGCACCAATGGAGGAGTATCAAGTGGCGGCACTTAGGGGTGTTTTGCCACTTGGCAGCACCCCATTGTGCCGTGTGTGTGTGTTTGTATGGGTTTTTAAGAGGTGAAAATTAATTTGAGTGGTTGAGAATTTTTTTGTTGGTGATAAAAATTAAAAAAAATAAAATTTTTTGTTATAAAATAGGTGGGAGGGGGGGGACCAACAAAAAATGAAGAAAAGAAAGAAAAAAGAGAAAGAAAGAAAGAAGAAAGAAGGAGAAGAAGGGGAAGAAGGAGAGGAAAAAAAAGGTAATGTGTTTATTTTTAAATTTAATTTTAAAATATTTTAATTTGTTAATTAGTAGTGGTAATGTGTTTGATTTGTTATTATAATTTTATTTGTTTAATAGGTTGATTAAAAGAGTAAATTAAGAGGAGTGGAAGAAAGGTAAGTTTAGTTAATATTTTAAGTATGATTAATTTTAAAATATTTTAATTTGTTAGTTAATTTGATTATTTTAAGTTTTTTGTTTTTTTTAATTTAATTTTTAATTGATTTGTTATTTAATGTTGTTATAGTTGGTGAGTAAATTAAGAGGAGAAGAAGAAATGTTAGTTTGGTTATTATGTTATTATTAATTTACTTTAATTTAATTTTGCTAGTTAGTAATTTGATTTTGTTGTTAGTAGTAGTAAGTAAAAAATATTGTTCATATTTATTGATTTAAAATTTAATAATGTTTAAAATTTGTTTGTTAGTAACTTTATTATACAAGTCATAAGATTGTTTAATAAAATGTGAAAGAAAACTATTACAAGTGTTTAATAAAATTAACAATAATCTATTTTTAAGTTATAATTAAAATTAGTTACAATTATGAAATTAAAAAATTTATTATTTTATAAAAATAAAATAGTTTTAATAATTCACAAAAAATTAAACTTGGCTAATTAATTTTCAAAATATAATATACAAAATAATTAATTTTCAAAATAATATCCCCATCATATTATTGACCAAAATATAATATAAAAAATAATTAATTATCAAAATAATATCCCCATCATATTATTGACCAAAATATAATCTAAAAAATAATTAATTATCAAAATAATATCCCCATCATATTATTTACCAAAATGGTACAAAATAAATTATTTTGTACCATTTTAGTAAATAATGGTGTGTGGATACTATTTTGGTTTATAAATATATATTTTGTACAATTTTAGTAAATAACACATTTTGGTATTTAATTATTATTTTTGTATTATATTGGTAAACTTATGTATTGAACTAATTGATAATTTTTTTTCAAGTTACAGAATGACTTCATTAATTAACTCGGAACGTCCTCACATAGCCAAATCAGTGAATGCAGATACACACCAAGGCAATATGAATGTAAAAAAATAATTATTTTTTCATTATGTCATTCACGATATTATTATTTGTTTACAAAATTAATTTTGGTTATACTAATTATTTTTGTAAATTAACAGGAAGAGCTCGCGTATCGTTCATTGAGGGGTCGTGCACAGGGTCTTAAATTCCCCCCTCATGAACGTCTGCTTCCGTACTTGCGGGATGCCGGATTTGCATCTGCAGCATTGATCCAAAAATTTGAGTTGAGATATGATTTAATCAGTGCATTGGTGGAGCGTTGGCGCCCGGAGACCCACACATTTCATCTGCCTTGTGAGGAGTGCATTGTGACATTGGAGGATGTTGCGGTCCAACTAGGGCTACCAATCAATGGTGTACCAGTCACCGGTGTTAGTTCGTTTCAAGAGCCGGCAACGATGTGCATCCAGTTACTAGGTCGCTCACCTAGTAATAACAATGACTTCACGTCATTGTTATTTACATGGTTGAAGAGCAATTTTCAGCACTTACCCGAACACGCAACTGAAGTGGAGGTTTCTTGGGCCGTTCGAGCCTATATTTTGCTAATGATAGGGGGCATACTCATGCCGGACGCAAATAACAATAAGATCCACTTGATGTATTTGTCTTTGCTAAGAGATTTGCGAAAGATTCATGAATATAGTTGGGGATCTGCGGTGCTTGCCATGCTATACCGAGAACTTTGTCGCGCCACAAACCCTTCTTCCCGGGATATAGGTGGATGCCTAGTGCTATTGCAATCTTGGGCACTATATCGGATGTCATTCTTGGCATCCGTTAAGCACCAAACATATGTTTTTCCACTCGTTAATAGGTGATTACCATATACCCTAAATTTTAATAATTTGGCATATTTTATTAATTATATTAATCTAACAATTTATTTTTTGTTTTCTTAGATGGAAAACAAAACCGAGGATCGGGAGGCAGTACACAGTTCCCATGTATCATTTGATGCTAGAGCAATATGCTGGGGAAGGGGTATGTTATTCATTAACATGTTAAATTATATTACTTGACTCGTGTCAATATGGTTGCATGTTAGTAAATTATATAACTTTAATCTTATTAATATTTTGACATGTTATTAATTGTGCAGTTCATCTGGACCCCATATATACAGCCAAAAATTACCGCTGTTATTCCCGCCTCAACATTCCTCCACTCAGACCAATGGTGCATTAACGCACCGATAATCAATTTTCAAACAGTTGAGTGGTATGCCGGGGATCGAGTACTCCGGCAGTTTGGTTGTAAACAGCCTATCTCGCAGTCGCCATTCCAATTAGGGTCTATCCATGGGATGGATAAGAAGGGGAAAGAAAATTGTGATTGGGGGAGTGTGCATGGACAATATGTTTATGTGTGGAACAACCGAATGACTCGAGTACCTCCGATGGAGTACACTCCGGATTTACAGCCATCGGTGCAGTACATGCAATGGTTCATTGAGTTTGGCCAACCATATTTGATTGGTGCTTCATCGACGATAATTCCCCCATACATGTCTCGACAAGATCGCCCCTATCATGTAGCTCCTGCCCCAGAGCCACAGCCAGTGCCAGAGCAACAAGATATAAATAATGAAGAGGCATTGAATGATGATGATTCTTATCGTCTTGATTTTGCGGGATCATCACATATGCATAGCTCATCAAGCCAAGGATATCAGCCTCAGTTTGACGACCCACCGCAATGCTCAAGCCAAGGATATCAGCCTCAATTTGACGAGCCACCGCAATGCTCAAGCCAAGGATATCAGCCTCAATTTGACGAGCCACCACAATGCTCAAGCCAAGGATATCAGCCTCAATTTGACGAGCCACCGCAATACTATAGGGAAGGATATCAGGCTGAGTTTGACGAGGCATCGCGATACACTATTCCTCCCGGGCAATACTCTACTCCTCCGGTGCAAATGGACCCTAATGATGGTGATGAACTTGACGAGCAACCTCGACGTAGACACCGGCCACCATGAAGATATACCCCGAGAACCACACCATCTAATCATGGATACTAGGGTTGTATATAATAGTGTTTAAATTTGACTGTTGATGATTTCTAATGATGAATTTTTTCATCATAATGTACATATATTTTAACATATTTGATCATTTATTTAAATTTCATAACATTAAACCTGTTACTTGAAACCCTAAATAGTAAAGTTGAAAGGGTTAGGGACTTAAAGCGTAATTTTACCATTTTTATTAAGTGAGATATTTTTGAAGAAAAGTGTAGAGAATTTGAGAGATAAAAAATTGGAGGATATATAATTTTTATGCTAAAATGATATTTTACTCTAATTTCAGAAACATCAAACGAATTATAATTTTGAATTCTTTACCTCAAGATATAAATAATTTAGTGACTGGGACGCAAGTGGACAACATTGAAAATTAATGTAAAAATAAAATTAAGAGGTATATGATGATGAACCGGGTTTAGGCCCTACTTGATCCGGATGACTGCCCAATATGATAGGTTCGTTGAGGGCAATTACGTCGAGTATGCCCAGCTAGCCTACACAGTCCACACAGTTTGCCCCCGTCTGTTTTCTCCATAATGTCCATTTCGTTGCGGATTCTGGTGATATGAGGACGACCTTTTGGATTCCTCCGTAAACCTTTGTTCGGGATAAGCTCGAAAGTCATCGGAGGTACCTCCCATGTGGACAAGTCAGGCAGGACGGGGAACTCATTTTCCCAGATACGTAACGTACGATGGAGAGTGTAAACGGGGTCGATGAACTGCTCAACATTAAGTGACACTTTAGCACAAGCTGCAACGACATGCACACAGGGATAACGAAGTGTATCGAACCTCCTGCAATCGCAGTGTCTGTTTTGGAGATCAACCCCGTATGACCTAGGCGGGATACCAGGTCGACGACCAATAGTCTCAGTAACTTGAAATCGTTGAAACTGTCGTGAATATATTTCAACGTTCATCGTCCTCGCACTCTGACGGTTTGCATATATTACATTCCTGACAGCTTCGACAAACACGTGAGTAGCGTTCATCTGATCGATTTGTCGCGTTCCCATTACTGGCATCAAGGTAGCTAGCCTATAGAACGTAGCGGAGAACACGGATGAAATCGGAAGATGTCGTATTCTCTTGAACACGCCGTTAATCGATTCTGCCAGGTTGGTCGTCATTTGACCATATCGATACCCCTCATCAAAACTTTGAGACCATTGCCACGGCTCCATGGTACCCAACCACTCGCGTAGAGGCTTGTTCGTTTGACCTTCCATGTTACTCTCAAGTCTGGTCATTCTTTGCCGAAATCGGTGTGGCTCTAGCTCGTACGCTGTAGGAATATTAAGAAAACATAAGTTACAGTCTAAAATTAAAACCTTAAAAATATAATTTGGAACTTTATTTTTTTACCCATTTTCACAAGTTGTCTCCGCCAGTCTGCATTCTTATATTCTCGTTGGAAGTTAGCCGCAATGTGTCGGCTGCAGTAAACCGATTTCCATGGTACACCAGTACGCCTAATGGCTGTAATAATACCCTTCGCTCTATCAAAGATGATGCAAATATTATCGTTATGAATCACATGCATCCGCAGGTTTCTCAAGAAGAATTCCCAAGATTCCATGTCTTCTTTATCCACAATAGCGAATGCTATTGGGAGCACGTTTTGATTCCCGTCTTGAGCCACCGCAATTAGTAAGATCTGCATATATTTCCCGTATAGCCACGTTCCATCTACCTGAACAAATGGCTTGCAGTGAGAAATGCTCGAACGTAGGGATCAAACGTCCAAAATATATACTGAAAAATTCTTCTTCCCGATTGCATGTTGTTATCTGAGCCATAATAAGGTCGTGTCACCAACTCAATCGCAGTACCCGGTACGTACTGTCGCATTGCGGCTATCCATCATTGCAGCTCATTATATGATGCATCCCAATCACCGAACAATTGTTCCATTGCCATCTGTTTCGCAATCCATGCTTTTCGATATGAAACCCGATAATGGAATCGTGATTGCATGTCCACAATCAATGTAGAAACCTTGATGGTCGGGTCGTCCTTAACCATTAGCATGATATGTGTGCAGATGATTCTGGAATCAAGTTTCCGGTGATCTTCTGACAAACGTGTTGAACTACATGTGTGAGGCCCATCAATTTTTCTTATCTCTAACATCTGCGACTTCTGGATAAATGCAGCTCGCACCCGCCACTTGCAACCTTCCGTCGACTTCCAGCACTCTCCAATATACAATGTCGGTTTAGACACTGCGACTTTGTAGTCTATCGACACATTCATGCTATATCGCTTAATAGCAAATATGCATTCTTCCTTGGATTCAAATTTTTGGCCCACAAACAACTCTTCACAATCTGCTGCGACGGCCAATCGGTGAGCAGGTACTATTTCAGGGTATTTCGCAAACTCGGCATGTGTCGTATCGGGGTTTATAAGCGACATGTGTGCCCCAGGAGGATTATTGTGCATCACAATATGTGTAACTGGATTTTCGACTGGATTTTCATCGCCATTCACCCTTCTTCGTCAATATCATCTGGGACCTCATCCACATCCGGATCACTATCAATACTGACTTCATTATCAGAAGGAATACTACTATCATATCCACCATCTTGATCTGCATCATTCTCGGGTGCAGCAGCATTAAGATCGATGTGTAGCCCACGTACGATTGATTGACTTTCAATGTACGATACTGGAACCACCATACACGGAGTTGAATCTTCATTTTGTACAGGTTCCACATAAACTAACTCAGCAAACAATTGAACCGGTGCATTTGGGTCACTTTGATTCTCACAATAAAAAGCGATCATTGTCTCCACGTCTTCGTCGTCTACAAGTTCCATCTCGGTGAATTTGATGTGATCTATCGAAACTGGAAACTTGTAGAAAAGTTTCGAGATCCTTCTTCCACAACGTCTAAAAATTTTTGCACTAATCCTTGCTTTCATATCATCAACCGAGATATTTCGACTAAATCTCATTCCTATTTGTTCCCGACAATCAAATATACATCCAATCGATGTTCTCGAAATTACTCCATCAAAATAAATGCATACAAAAAATTGATTATCCATCTTCAATAAATCTGTTAAAAATTAAATAAAATTTATTAAATAAAATATGATTTTACCCATTTATATCATACTCAAATAAAATTAAAATTAAACACATTACCTTTCTTTCCTTCTTCTTTCTTTCCTCTCCTTCTTCTTTCTTTCCTCTCCTTCTTCCTTTCTTTCTTTCTTTCCTTTCTTTCTTTCCCGTTTATTTGCTTCCCTCACTCCTATTTTATAACAAAAATTTTATTTTATTTAATATTTATCACAAACACTAAAAATTCTCAACCACCCAAATTTATTTTCACAAATAAAATAAAATAAACACACACACACGGCACAATGGGGTGCTGCCAAGTGGCAAAACACCCCTGAGTGCCGCCACTTGATACTCCTCCATTGGTGCCGCCACTTTGTGTTCCTCCACTGGGTGTTAGGTATTTTTTTGTCGTATTTTTCTCATATTTTTTTGAAAAAAACCCCTGAGTGCCGCCACTTTAAATTCCTCCACTAATAAAATAATATTTTTTATTTTTAAATATATAAAAATAATAAAAAAATTTAAAAAAACACGTGTCAAAAATACCACTGAGTGCCGCCATTTAGAGTTCCTCCACTTAACTAAACATACCAATTTGGTAAATAATAATTTGGGGATACCATTTTGGTTATTAATTTATTTTTTTGTATTATTTAAGTAAAAAATCCGAATTCACAATCATTGTTGCCTATTAAATTAAAGCACTATGTAATAAATGAGCTTTGAAATTCCAATCTCATTCCATGCTCAAAATTGAAAAAGGTTTAAATTTTTTTAAATTTTTAGGGGTTCAAAAAATATTTTTTTTCAGTTTTCAAGGGGTTTAAAAAAATTTTATCAACTTTTAAAGAACTTAAAAAATATTTCTTTAACTTTTTAGGGATTCAAAATTTTAATTTATTATTTTATTTAAAGTCCAAAAAAATGTAAAAAATGGAGCTGATGGTTGTGATGTTATCCACACCACTTGAATGGAATTAAGCATGTCATGTCCCAATTGTTTGAGTGCTGCTACAACCCTTCATTCATCATTTCTCATTTCACATCTATATATTGTATCTTTCGATTATTAAATAAGAGAATAATATGCTTCTGTGCACTTGAACTCATATCTTCTTATACTGATAATAATATCGATACCAATCAAGCTAAGACTCAATCGGTATATTGTTACAAAACTTATTTCACCATTACAATATCTAATCTCACTATTATTGAAAAACAACCTAAACCATTTTAGCAAGTTGATCCGTTACGAAGTTATTAAAAAATATAGATAATATGGATATTTTTTTTTTGAATATACTGGTGTGATTACATCACAATATCTGTTCATACTTTCTTAAGTCTCTTTGATAAGACGCACATACCTTGCACACTCAGGCGCTCGAATCTAGGACTCCTAGGATGAGCAGCATCCTCTTTTTCACTGGAACCACTTGTTAGGTTCAAAATATAGATAAAACGGATATTATTAGGGTAAACTACATTAAGTTTACATTTTAGTCACAAAATTTTAAAAAATTTACAAAATAATTATTGAATTATTCGAAAGTATTCATTTAAGTTACTAAACTATTCAAAAAAATTTATTTAAAATCAATGGACTATTAATTCAACAATTGAATAAAAAATTGTTTAAATTTTAATTAACAAATTCAATCCTACATACAAAACTAACAGGTAATTTTTATGATTTGATCTTAAAACATGAATATGGGAAGGTGCGCACCGTTAATAATTTACTAAAAACAACGATCTTGACCAATAAACTAAACATTGGATTGAATTATTAGATTTAATACAATATTAATTTAGTATAAAATTTAAAACGGTATTTATTTAAAACATCCATTAATAAATAAAAAATCCTTGTAACAAAATCGTTGGAACGGTAGAGGCTCGGAGCCGTCCAATACTACCTTATAAATTTTTAAATTTTCTTTTCATTTAATTCCTTCAAATGCTTTATCTTTCTCAGCAACCAAACAGGCCTCCTATCCCGTTTAAAATCCAAGGAACAAGAAAAAGAAAAGGAAATACCTTTAAACGGTTTTCTTTGTCCTCCACGGCCATTAAAAAAAATCAGTTATTATCTGTTTGGTTGGTGAGATTAAGTTTCTTTTTCAAATTCATTTGATTACTTTCGTCTGGTTAGCCATTTAGGCTATGTGATTTTTTTCTAGGGTTGTTTTAGAAAGAAAGGGAAATTGCATATATTTGTATATTGTAAGGTGCGACGTGTTGATAATATTTGTTCAAATGAAGAAGCGGCAATGAGGAGAGAGGAAGAGAAATGGAGGTTAGATCTGAGAATAGTATACAAGTGAGGTCCGACAAGTTCCCTAGTACAGTGATTCCTAGGACTCGCCTTCAGGTTTGGTTCTTTAGAGTTTGTTCCAGCATTTTGCTTTGGACTTGTTTGGTACACATCGTCGCCGTTGCTGAGCTATGGCATCCTCGTTTGCTTACCGGTTTTACCAGCCGGATTTCCTGGATCACGTGCCCTCCCCTTCGTCTTCAACACTCGCTCCATTCCCCTCCCCCTCTTGCTCCTCCCAGTGAGTTTACCTCCGTATCTCTCTTTTTCTTCTTTTGCCTTTCATTTGCCCAATTTGTCGACGTGGCTTAGGAAAAATGCTTGAATTTGAGAAAAAAAAATTGGTATGTGGAAATATGCAATATCTTTTGGCTTTTAAGTTTCAGCCTTAGTTTACATTCACTATAGCACACCCGGTTATATTTCTAAATAGTTTCACCTGGAACTCTATTGAATTTGATTGTTGGAATGCCGTCTATGTTGTCCTTTTAGGCTGTCAACATACCACTGATACTGCATTTCTGGGTTATTGATCATGTTCCTGAGTTACTTATGTCTGAGGTTAGAACCTCCATGTCTTAGTTTCTTCTTCGGCTATTGAGAATTTTACGACTGATTTCTAATACCTTGAAAATGCGTCCATTAATTTTATTGAAGGAAACACTTTTTGCCTTTGCGTTCAGTCTTACGAAAAGTAGGATACTTGTTCATGTATACTTGCAGGATACTATAACAGTAATGGTTTTCTTAAAGTTTCTTGCAATGGGGGCTTGAATCAAATGCGTGCTGCGGTCTGCATCTCTTCTCTAGCTCATCTTTACCTTGTCTTTATATTCGATATTTATGTTATTAAGCTAATTTGGCTTCTTTCTTTTTTTTTTTTAGATCTGTGACATGGTAACTGTTGCCAGACTTTTAAATCTCACTTTGGTTGTACCAGAGCTTGATAAAAAATCATTCTGGGCGGACCCTAGGTGTGTTTATCATTCTGAAAATGTTACAATATTGTTCCCTTCTTTCACAGCTGCTTTAAGAGTCTTTGATTCATGATCTGTGTTTGCAGTGATTTTGAGGATATTTTTGATGTCAGACATTTCATTGATTCTCTAAGGGATGAAGTTCGAATTGTCAGAAGGCTACCAAAGAGGCTTAGTAGTAAATACGGGTTTGAAGCTTTTCAGATGCCTCCCGTTAGCTGGTCAAATGAAAAATACTACTTAGAACAGGTTTGCTGCTCGTTCCTAATCATTGTTTACTCTCTCATTTATAGTTTCAACAAGAGAAAACTTGTAGTTTTCTAAATGGATGGATATTGATGTGTCATGTGTTTGTGTCTTTTCTTTGCTTTTTTTTTTTTTTCCTTTTGGTTATGAAGTAGAATCTAATGCCTTCGACTCTGTTTTACAGATTCTACCACTGTTCAGTAAGCATAAGGTGGTACACTTCAATAGGACAGATACACGACTTGCAAATAATGGGATCCCACTCTATCTTCAAAAACTGAGATGCCGTGTTAATTTCCAAGGACTGAAATTTACTCCCCAGATTGAGACATTGGGGCACAAATTGGTTCGCATTCTTCAAGAGAAGGGACCCTTTGTGGCATTGCATCTGAGATATGAGATGGACATGTTGGCTTTCTCAGGTTGTACACATGGCTGCACTGTGGAAGAAGCCGAGGAGCTAAAACGATTGAGGTTTGTTTTGTTTGAAGCTGATAGGTTCCTGTCAAACACTCAAATTATGTTTAGCAAGGATTGATGTTCTCTCTGTTTAGGAGACACACACTAGTCACCCCCAGCATGCTTGCACACATGCAAACAAGATTGTGAAGCCATGTGCTTCTACTTAAATATGAGCATTTTTCTTAAGTGTAATGCTAAATTTGGATGGACGATAAAGCTAAGATGCCTCCAACTGTTGGTAGTTATGAATAACTAAATTGAGTTAGTTTCTGCGAAATATGATCTGATTTGCATCCAATGCTAGAATTAGTGATGACAAGAACTGAATCTAAACTTTTCTCTATAAAGTATCTCGTCATCTCAACATTATCAATAACAAGTATCTGAGTATGGCAAAACAAAAATGTAACTGGATTGCTATCCCTTCCTTTCAGGTATGCATACCCTTGGTGGAGAGAGAAAGAGATAGTGTCTGAAGAGAGGAGACAGCAAGGGTTGTGCCCTTTGACACCGGAGGAAGCAACATTATTTTTGCAAGCATTGGCTTTTACTAAGGAAACTCAGATTTATATTGCTTCCGGTGAGATTTACGGCAGTGAACGGAGATTGGCACCACTAAGAGCTGCATTTCCACGGATTGTGAGTTTATGACCCTCAAATATGTAGCTTTTGGTATTAACAAATTTTCTTTAATGCTTATCAAATCAATTTTTTTTATATTTTCAAACTTAGTTGGATGCTTATTGAAACTTTAAGCTTTTTCCAGTAAATTTTGCAATGTATTTGTTATGGAAACCTAATTCAAATTATCATTGAAGTCTTCTATGATTCCAGTGGTAATGAGGCACTCATCCACGTCGAACAGTTTATATTTCATGAATCATTTTTGTTGTGCTTAATTGAGTCCATGAATCTTTTTAAAGCCTTGATGGCAGGGTTTAGCTCTAAGTTTGGCTTTTAAATCAGGCATCTGTTGTATGTATATATATTTATATATATTTTGTTCATGATTCTTCTAGATCTCAAGACATTATTACAATTTCAGGTTAAAAAAGAAACACTATTAGATCCAGCGGAGCTGCAGCAATTTCAGAATCATTCATCTCAGATGGCAGCTTTAGACTTTATGGTAACGCTTGCCAGCAATACCTTCATTCCCACATATGATGGGAACATGGCAAAAGTTGTAGAAGGTCATCGCAGGTACGTATATTGCTGAATTATGTAACAAGGGAGTGGGGATTGTTTTCATAGTCTTGACAGCTTTTCTTTAGGTATCTTGGGTTTAAAAAAAGTATCCTGCCAGATCGAAAGAAACTTGTTGAATTGCTGGATTTGCATCAGAATGGGACACTTCCATGGAATGATTTTGCACTAGCTGTAAGGCAAGCTCATGAAAAACGGATGGGACAGCCCTTCCATCGTCGGATTATTCCAGACAAACCAAAGGAGGAAGATTATTTCTATGCAAATCCTCAAGAGTGCCTTTGTGAGGGAACAGGTTGTGAAGACTTACTAGACCCTGTTAAATCAAGTAAAGCTACAATGACTGCAGGTGAGCAGCTCTAAAACTCAGCTCGAAATGGTTTCCACGCAACCATTCCTAAACTTTATGGATGATAACCAGTCAGGTCCAGGAGAAATGCTCTAGACAACCGTGTATAAATGTACTTAAAAAGAGTTTTGTAAGAAACAACAGCAGAAAGTCCACCAGGTTTCCTTCTAGGCACAGAGAGAAGAAAAATGGAAACATTTTTTCCCCTTTTTGCTTATAGATTTATTCGTTTGTTGTCCCCCGCTTACCTGTTGATTTTGTATTCAGCACTTTCACATAATTCCACTGTTGAATTAACCAAATATTTGTACAGTTTCCTTGTCTGTAGTTCCTCAAGTGCCTTGATGTGAAGAATTGATTTCTTACGTTCTGAATCTAGCACAAATCATCACACAAAAGGAATGCATAACCAGGAAATCATTAATGATTTTATCTAGCTGCAGTTCAATGTTAAATTGTTAAGAAATATAGCTCGTGTCGAGGATGAATAAAACGAGTAGCTACCAGGCAACAGAAATCATCTACAAAGCAAAATTCCCTACAGCAAAACTACAACATGATTGAAGGGCATTGTTAAAATGTTGTGCAAGCTAAATTTGGACAGTTGTGATGGGAATTTCCTTCGATCTTTAACACATGGACCTTTATATATTGCAAGTCTTTGACATGGCCTAGTTGGTCTCCCAGAAGATGATATCACCCTGCTCTCCAACTAGACCAAGATCTTTGAGCCTTCTTTCTTGGTAATATTCCAACACATCCAATTCTGATTCCCGTCCTTTAAAGATCTCATCAATTTGCTGCAGCACATTCTTTTCTCCTGCCCTGATTCCTACTGCAATTTTCAGCCTCGAATCAAGGTTTATGTCTACCATCAGCTTTTCATCCTGCAATTAACAAGAATTGTTCAGTAATGAAACACTCATTTGGAAAATTTTTGGTTAGAAGGAAATTGTTTGCTCAAATTTATTGAAGGAAGCTGAAGGTGGGTGATTAGAGAAGAGTCACTGTGACATATGATGGATTAAGGATGCCATCCTAGACCCCTAGTAGAATGATTCTCATTAGCACATATAATTAGCAAATAATCCTTTTGCAGGAGTTGATACATTAATTACTACTAAAGAATTAGCTTTGATTGTTATATACAAGAAAAGATATAGCTTTACCTCTTCAACGGTGGTACAATAGCCAGAGAGAGCAGATTTGCAGGCATCACGGACGACCCGACATATGAGCTCTTCATTGGCACGACTTACAGGTAATTCAAGGTGGCCCCAAATTGTGTTTCTAAAAATAGATTCCAAGAGGAAAGCATCTGTTCCCCCAAGTGCCACCAGTCGTAGATATGGAATGAGTGCCGGTGGAAGAGGACGACCCAAAACTATGTCAAAGTAGGCAGTCTCACCCAAACCGTTTGTCTCAGCAATGTCGAGCTTGTCTCCAAAGAAGGGGTCCGACTCCGATATCTCCAATGTTAAGGTGTAAGCATTGCGCTCGGACTTTGATTCTATGATTCCATAATCAAGTGCTAACTCAGCATTACTCTTGTCTAGATCATATTGAATCAAAACCTGTTGAATTGTCTTCTCAATCAGTCTATACAATGGAACATGTTTCATATCATATCTAGGGGCTGGTAGGGTCCCAGCATAAAATTTCATTTTGGCCCTTCAAATTTTACAAGATTTTAATTTAGTAAAAGGTAACATTATACTTTGGTCTCAAAAATGATAAAATTTTGATTTTGTCGTTTAAAACTTATAAAAATATAAGCTATTAAAATTGCGAAATTGCATTTTAGTTCTCGTAAGGTTATATAACTTAATTCTAGAAAAAAATTCTGGCTTCACCCTTGATCATATCATAATTGTTTTGCAATATGTCTATCATATAAGTAAACTATATGATCTGCTACATGTAATCTCAGCATTTTTCAGCTTAGAATTGTATCAGACAATTTGGATGATATATATAACCCTTCTCAGATAGCTTCTAAAAGCAGGTTTGGCAGATAATAAAATTAGAAAAACATCAAGTTTCTCATCCTCACCTGCTCACCAGCCTTGACAGAAACTGGAGACCGCAAGGAAAAGAGGAGATCCCTAGAGAAAAGTCCAGCCCCTTTAATCTCCCATGCATAATCTTCTGTAGTTATGTTAGGGCTGTGGTTGATCTGATTAATGAAGAAAAGTTAAAGAAAGAAACTAAAGGCAGTTATAGCTATTCTTTCATATTCTGTAAGTTGCAGGGATGATCACCCTTTTATATCAGACCAAGTTGCATGTAATTTCTGGAAACTGATTCCAGGGCAAGCAAGATAATGTTCGGAAAATAGTGAAGGGAGGCTGCTTACCAAGTCTGCAAGAGGTATTAAAACAAGATTTTGACCGGGAAGGCGAGAAAATGCTCTTGACCTGAGAATCCCAAATGCCCAGAAGAAATCATCCAATGTTATAGAGGCTGGAAAGAGCTGCTTGTTGGGGAGTATGATTTCTTCCTCTACTTTCAAGAACTCATTCTGCACATATTCTTTCACCCCCAGTGTTGTGCTCAACAATTGAGTACCTGTGCCATTGGAATAGAGTACCAACTATGAAAATTCAACCTAAATAACATGGAAAACAATATTTCTAATTCAGCTACTTTGCTGCAGTGCTAATTCAAGTAAAGGGTATACCTTGAAGCTCAGCTAGCTCTTCTTCTGACCTGCACTGGAACCATAAAGAAACAACACTTCATCAACCACAATGGTCTAAACCCCATTAACGAAATGGAAATTATTATTTGTTTTTAGAGATAAATGGGGATAAAAAGGAAATAAGAAACCAAGCCACACCCACCAAAACACAGTGGAATCTGTTAAATCTGGCAGTATATCAAGATAAACCCGCCATTTAGATTCTTGCCTAAACCTCTCCCTGATCAAAAACAAAGCTACAGACACCCAAGGCTTCAATCCAGTACACACAGTTCCAATCTCAGAAGCCGCAACTGCATCCTGGTTTATCCAAAACCGGTTAGGAATCTCCAAGACAACCTCGTTCCTTGAAATGTCCTTTTTTGCAATGAGCCCAAGTCCTTCAGGGACCATTCCAGGCCTTACGGGAGACTTGGCAGAGACAACACCCTGGTCCTGGAGCCATTGCCAGAAGGTTTGGAGCTCAGGTGGAGGGTCAGCAGTTGCCGAAACAGAGATGGGTTTCTTTGCAAAGTGGATGGAAAGTGTGGGCTTAGTGGAGAAAGAAGAAAAGGGTTTGAGAGTAGTGGAAGAAGAGAGGAAAGTAGAAGAAGGTGATGAGAGAGTGAAAAGTGAAGGTGCCATTTTGAGTGCTGCAATGGATGAGATAAGATGTGGTGGGGGATTTTATAGCTTGTGGTTTTGGATTAAATTATGTCCTACATTTTCACATGAAATACCCAACTGAATCCATCACTCAAAAAAAAAAAAAAAAAAAAATTTCCTCGTAATATTTTAAATTATATTTTAATTTTAAATTACTAGATGGTTTAATTAAATATTTGTGTACGCGTTGAATCCCATTTGTTGGTTTGATGGTTAAGATGTCATCATTTCAAGTGTGATATCTGTTATGAGGATGTAATATATAAAATTTCAAACAGTAAATTCACAATAATTACATCACTAATAATCATTTCTAAATAAAAACACTAAATTTCTAATCAATATTAAAAAATTCAATATTATAAATACAATCACTCCTAATTTTTTCACCGATTGTTTTAGTTAACTTTTAAAAATTATTACCCAATTAAAATGTTACGAAGCTCGTACAAAATCAATATCTTAAAATTATTCAATCAATAAAAAAATTAAATATTGCAAAAAAATTACTAGAAATTATTAAAAATATTGAACAGTCAGACGTGTTTTTCGAAATTGTTATCAATTAGGGAGGCCTACTAAAAATTATTAATTGTAAAAAATACTGGAGGGTGTGTAAGAAAATAAGAGATATTTGAGAGAAAAGCAATCGCTTTTAAAAGAAAATAAGAACATTAGGGATTTTTGTGGGTAAATATATTCATTTTTTTATATAAAACAATTTGTTTTATAATATATATATATATATATATTTTAAAAGATTTGATGAATAATTTTTGAATATTTATGGGGTTCAATTAATCAATTATATAAAATTTTTAAAAGTATTATGTGTAAAACTTTCTTTTATTTTTTCCTTGTCATGCGTGTAGCTCCCTAAATCAAAATTTCATATTTATTTGAGATAAAATACTTTCCACTTTACTCTATCCTTTCACACATGTATATAGTACACACCAGGCTCTTTCAGGTGCTGATGAGTATGTTAAACTATCCATATGATTAAAAGTTCTCACAGCCCAAATACAACGACGCAATACTCAAAAACGTGCTCTATCACCGAGCTAATAGCCCATCGTGCGAATCTTCCGTTGGGGGCCCGTTATGCCAAAAGTTAGAGAAACTTGATCACTCTTTTTCTTTTTTACACCCCATGTCGGGGGAACTATTACTTTTATTTTTTATTGGGTACAGAATTTATTATAGATTTAAGGCATCAAACAGTAGCAAAAGTGTTGAAAAGGAAGCAAAATACAAGTAATGATAAGGGACTCCACCAAACCCAGAAAAAGACTCGACCTGAGCAGTGCACTACGGCTGTAGCCAAAGTATCAACCATACTGATTTGTAAGGTAGCCGAATATTTTACTATGTTTATATACAACATTTGTTAATATTTTTACTGAAGTTTAAAAATTTTACTGATAGTGTACTTAATATTTCCCATGTATATACACGTGTGAAAAATATTTAAAAAATCGAAAAATCCAAAACAATACAACAGATATATCAAAACAATACATTAAAAATATTTTAAAATTTAATTAAATATTAATATATTATCGTCAGCAAAATAAATAAACTTTAACTTTTTTATTTATTTTGGGATAATTTGATAAAAAATAAAAATTCAAATATTATAATATTATGTTTGCCACTACATGTCTAAAAATGGTTACAATTATTATAGTTTCAAATTCTATGAAATTATGATTGAAATGTGAATAAAATTGAATAGTACTATATGGAAATGGTTTTAATTATTATATTTTCAAATAAATTAATTAAACTTTAAATAAGTTACAATTTTAAAAATAAAAATTCATTTCAACTATTCATATTAACTATACATCCGTAACTTCTATCACCTTATAATTTTTTTTTAAAATAGATGCATACGTTTGTTTACTGGGAGGTTTTAAAAAGATAATTAATAAATCAAATCGAAAATATTAAATGTGTGTATTTATTTTGAAATATTTTTGATAATTACGTTCGTTTTTTTTTAAATTAAGAGTTATTTTTTTAACTTCATAAATTATTTATTTATTTTATTATTTTTCACATGTAATTACTTTATTGGATTATCAAATTAATAAATTACATCTCATTAAAAATATTCCATGTAATCCCGTTAACTTTTTTAACGGTACTTTTATCAAATCTGTTAAAAAAAATTTGAAAAAAAAGAATAAAGGTTATGGCAAAAAAAACTCAAAAATACAATTAGGGCATTTTGACAAAACATGTAAACATTAGTGGCCAAATTTGTCATTAAACCAAAAAATTAGGTTATTAAATATTGGTTATTAAAAGTAGAAGTGTTCAAACTTAGATTAAAATTGAATTAATCGATCGAATCAATTTAATTCAGTTAATGCAAACTTGTGAAAATTAAATGTGAATAGTCTATTCTTTGTAAAATATCAAAGTATTTTTTATTATTATTATTATTATTATTATTATTATTATTATTATTGATGATTTAATAAAACTCCACCACCATATATGAACCGGTAATTTAAGAAGGGTATTTATGTATTTTTATTGAGTTTAATGTAGTATTTCTATTAAATTAAAATTATATATTTTTATACTAAAAATAAGATGTTAATTTTTAATATTTAGTTCGAATTTTAAAAGATTTGATAAAAAATTATAATTAATTAATAATATTAGCAATAATTTTAATTATTAAATTAACTTCAAAATACTAATATATTATTGTCAACAAAGTTAACAAAGTTAATTTTCAATCTATTTTAGGATGAGTTGACAAAAAAATAGAAGTTTAAAAGCTTAAAGATATGATAAATTAAATGAAGATTAAAATAACATTTTTTGTAAAGTTGAGGGACAAAAAGATCATATATCTTAAGAAAACATCATATTTAAATTATCAATAATATTTAAAATCTTATAATTTCAAATATTATAAATTATGCTTGTGGCTGCATGTCTAAAAATGGTTACAATTAAAGGTCAAGAGTGCTCTCTCTAGGGTTTTTTAGAGAAAACAATCGTTGTTGTGGCTAGAATAAGAGCAGTGGCTTTAACGACGATGGCAAACAATGATGTTTCTTTACTAGAAGAAGAGCTTATTCAACTGTTAGTCAAAAGCTCTTTGGTTCATCCCCCAGATAAACCCACGCTTCTTTGTTCTTTATGGACAAAAAAGCTATACAATCCAAATAGTTTTCGAGCCCAGATGAGGAGTATTTGGAAAACGAGGAAAAAATTGATATTTTGTTGGCCGGTTAGAATCTATTTTTTTATTATTTTTATCAAGAAAAGGATCTTGAGACCATTCTTGATGGACGTCCATGGCTATTCATAAAACATCTAATTTTATTTAATCACCTAAAGGAGTCGATTGAGAGGAAAAATGTTAGATTGGCTCTTTCTCCCTTTTGGGTCAAAATTGGTCCATGTCCTCCGAAGTGTGATCGTAAAGACCTCATGTATGCAATAGGCTCAACTTTTGGAGGAATTCTTCAATATGAGTCGAAAGATGATTATGGGCGAATTAGGGTGAATCTAAAGGTTCAAAAGCCACTTAGAACAGGAATTTTTATTGTCTCAAAAGAGGGGAATAAATTTTAGATCCCTTTTAAATATGAGAAGTTACCAGCATTCTATTTTGGGTGTGGTCATACGGGACATGGAATTAAGGAATGTAATACAACGCCGTTAGAGGTCAAAAATCTGTCTAAGAAAGATTTGCCCTACTCCTTGGCCCACAAGGTTGAGCTGAATTTTATTAGGAAAATTAATACAAAGCTTGGGTCAAACAATAAAAAGAAGATGTCACAAAACACGTATCTTGGGCAAGATGATATAGTCTAGGTCTTTACGCTTGGAAAAGTTTCTTTTCCTCTTGATGATGACGTGATCAGATCGGGTAGCGGGGAGGATGGTAACCCTGTTGAAATTGCACTAGAAATTGATATGGACTCAAACTCTATGAAACAAAAAAATAGCAATGATGAGTTTTTTAAGAAGTAGAATTCGAGTCTGATTAGTATTTCGGATCGTGAAAACTCCTAGGATGGCACTATTGTTTTCCAGAATAAAGTTCTAATGAATGGTGGGTTTCTTGACTTACACATGGATCGCTACATTAGTGAGGATTTGGGGCGAACTCTAAAGTGATGGAAAGGATTAGCTCATAGTAGCATTAGTGAGACAGCGGACATGTTTTCGCAAGTAGGTAAAAGGAGAATAGATGAATTTACTGATGTGGAAATTGGAGTTAACGGACCCAATGATGAGTTTGGAAAAAGAATGAAATTTTCAGCAGCTGAGACTACAAATGTGCTCTTTGATGATAAGATGAGTAATGTGTCGAATTTTGATAATACCTCTAAATTAGGATTGGCAGTTACCAGTGGGCAAGCCAACTGAGCATAATGAAACTCTTAAATTGGAATGTTCGTGGATTGGGGAGTCCACAAGCAGTGCGACAACTTTGGCATACGTTGAGGTTGTATAAACCCCAACCGGTCTTCTTGATGAAGACCAAAATTAACAACAATCGCATGGAGAAAATAAGGAGACGTTGTGGCTTTCGTAATGGTTTCGATGTAAGTGCACTTAGAAGCAAAGGAGGGTTTAGCCTAGCATGAACAGATGGTTGTGAATGTGTCCATACAATATTATTCTTTAAATTTTGTAGATGTTCTAATTGATGATGAGATATTGGGTAGCCAATGACGTTTTACAAGATTCTATGGTTCACCTTACGCAAACTGCAAGAATGAGACTTGGGAGATTCTCCGTGAGTTGGGAATACGTAATAATTCCCCTTGGTGTGTATGCGGAGACTTAATGAAATAATGTACAAATTTGAAAAACAAGGAGGACTACTCAGAGATGAGAGGAAAATGGAATAATTTCGTGGGGTTCTCTAAGAAAATGGCTTAACTGACTTGGGATATACTGGTCCTTGGTTCACATGGGAGAGGGGCAATATACATCAACTGCAAACATTCGAGAACGGCTTGACAGAGGCATAGAAACAGAAGAATGGATTTTGAGATTTCCAGGGTCTTTGATCCAACACCTGTCTCATTATAAATCAAACCACTGCCTTATACTGTTGAAAATAGATGAAGTAAATTGTAGAAGAGGAAAGGTTTTCTAGTTTGAAGTCTGGTGGACTTTGGAGGATTCTTTTGAAGAGGAAGTTGCAAAAATCTAGAATACAAGTGTTGGGAATCTTATTGAAAAGCTCACTGCCCTTCAGCTTAGCCTAACCCGTTAGGCTAAGTGCACTAAATTAGCTAGATCGGGTTTAAAGCTAAAGTTGCAGCGGGACTTGGAAATTTTACTAGAGAAAGAGAGAGACTAAATGACTTATTGGACACTACATGTAAATTGAGCCTAGAAATTGATAAAGAAGAGATTTTTTGGGAGCAATGAGCTCGAGTAAACTGCTCAAGTCCGAAGATAAAAACACCGCTTTATTCCACAAATTCGCTTCGCAACGGAAAAGAATAAATGGGATCTAGTGTCTAGAAATTAGCACAGACATGTATGCTGATGATCCAAATGGAATGGGAGAAATTGCTCGTAAGTTCTTTGAAGATCTATTCACTATAAAATCAAGCTTAACTGATTTTACACATGTGCTTTCGGGTGTTGAAAAAAAGAATAACTGAGGCTGATAACTCTAAGTTGACAGCAACATACACCACTGAAGAAATTCTTGAAGCTTTAAAAGGAATGGGCCCAACTAAAGTTCTCGAAATTGATGGCTTCCCAGCACTATTCTTTCAATGATGCTGGCACATTGTGGGGCCAGAGGTTACATCTTATTGTCTTAACGTCCTGAATGATGATAGGGACTTAAAAAGTATGAATGCAACTAATATAGCTCTCATCCCTAAGGTACAAAACCTTACAAACATGACTAAATTTCGGTCAATCAGCCTGTGCAACGTTGTCTACAAAATCATAGCTAAGGCCTTGGCTAATCGTTTTCAAGCAGTCCTGCCCCATTGCATTGATAGCTCCTAAAGTACTTGAACACTTTAGTTTTATTAAAGGACTTAATTAATAATTTTTAAAAATTTAGGGGCTTTGTCGTAATTTTTAGAAGTTACAAGGACTTAGTTAGGCATTAAATTATATGTTGGGGATAATTTGATATTTTGAGATTTAATTGAAGAGAGTATAAAGGTGCGGGGTCAATCTATAAACCCTAGTGTTGTCTAAGAACCTCTGCGTAAATCCTCTAATTTTATTGGGTATAAAACCCACCTTTTCTCCCTAGCTGAATTTTATTTTTCATTTGTTTATGCTATTGTCGAATTTTTCCCCCAAAATCTCCTTCCTTTTATTTTCTTCTTTATTTGCTCTTCAAGTCCGTTTATCCTCTGTTCAAGGTGATTCATTGTCCGTTTGCTTCACCGCCCTTATCTTTGCAACCGTCGATCCCTTGCAACCGTCGATCCCTTGCGAGCAAACTACGCCCTCAAATCCCTCTAGCCGCTACCGTTTGTGAGAACTTTTTAAAGAGACTTTCAGCCTTTGTTGGTTGTTTTGCTCTATTAATTTTCAAAGTTTTTGGTGTTGGTAAGTTGTGAAATTGAGTTGTGGTTTGGATTTGGGAGTTTTTGCTTGTAAATCTTGGTGGTTGGGTGTTGTGCGAGGTGGTGGTGAGGTGGTGCCACCATTTGGGGAGTGTTTCAAATTCTTGGTATTTTGGAATGTTATGTGATGTGGGTTAATTTTGCCTAAGCCCAAACCACAAACCAACCTAACCCAAAACCCTTATTACCCATTTAAAACCCAAACCTTATAAACCTTTTAAAAATCTTTAAACCCAAACGTAGACCCAATAACCCAAACCCAAAATGAACCAAACCCAATTGAACCAAGTCCAAACCTAAACCATGTCAAATCGTTGACCAACCGTTGATCGACCATTGACCATTGATCGTTGACTTTGACCGTTAACCATTGATAATTGATCGTTGACCGTTGACTTTTTTTTTGAAAAAACCCTACCCTGCCATTTTTCGACGTCCTGAGTTTAATTCAGCTGTCCGTTTTACCAAATTCGACCTGAAAGCCTCGTTTTAACTGTTTTATCTTTTGTGTTGTACTTTAAGTTATTTAGAGTTTTAATTTGGGATTACTAATATAAGATATTCGTGTTTAGGTGATCACGATTCCGCGGTAGATGATTTACCTCCTCCTCCACCTGTGCAACCCACTCCTACAACGGTTTCGAGAGCTACACGTAAGTTAGTTTAGTTTAGTCCTGTGTTAAAGTGGTGGTTAGGATTGTAATAATATTTAGTTGTATTTGTAGGATCTAATTCCGTTAGACCGGGTATTCGTACAACACGTGGCGGACGATCTCCTCGTCGTTAGAGTTCTATTTGCTTGAGGTGTATTTCTAACTGTACTTAGCCTATCTTTTGAGATGTTGTGACTTGGGTGATTGCATGATATATTAAGGTACATGTTGTTGATGTGATAATTATGTTGAAGTATGAAAATGGTATGATTGAGACTGAGTTGAGTAATTTATGTTGACCATGTCATGCATTTACTCTGAGCATGTGTTGATTAAAATTATTATGTTCTCTATCATGCATTGTGATATTATAAACTTATGAAAAACACTGTGAAATTGTGACTGAGATTATATTGAGATAATTACGTAATCATTCCATTGTGTGTTCATGAGGTGTGATTGTATGGTTGAAGAAGTGATTATCATTCCTTTTAAGGTTGATACTAAAACCACACTGCGATTAGTAATGATTGGTTGGGAAAGGGTTTTGGGGAACCTTTTCACTGTGTTGGTGTATTGGAGTATTGAGTGCATTGCATCATGTTTGTGTTTGTAACATGATTTGTGGTTACTTTTTGAGTTATATATATATATATAATTGCTGTGAGTATATGATAAGTTGTATGTACTTTAAAGACACACTGAGCTTTATAGTTCATACCCCTACAGTTCTGACAGATATTCAGGTTTTAGGTGATTTGGTACTAGAGACGTTATTGTAACACCCCTATATCCGGTTCATATGCATAAACCCGATATAAAAGTATTACATTAAGATAAACCGAGTCATGCAACTTTTTTTTTTATCCAAAATACCTCATTTCATTTCGTTACACAAAACATTTCAAAATAACATTTTTGTTTTCTCTGTACTTAACCTATCTTTTGAGATGTTGTGACTTGGGTGATTGCATGATATATTAAGGTACATGTTGTTGATGTGATGATTATGTTGAGGTATGAAAATGATATGATTGAGATATGAGTTGAGTAATTTATGTTGACTATGTCATGCATTTACTCTGAGCATGTGTTGATTAAAATTATTGTGTTCTCCATCGTGTATTGTGATATTATAAACTTATGAGAAACACTGTGAAATTTTGACTGAGATTATATTGAGATAATTACGTAATCATTCCATTGTGTATTCATGGGGTGGGATTGTATGGTGGAAGAAGTGGTTATCATTCCTTTTAAGATTGATATTAAAACCACACTGCGATTGGTGACGATTGGTTGGGAAAGGGTTCTGGAGAACCTTTTCACTGTGTTGATGTGTTGGAGTATTGGGTGCATTGTATCATGCTTGTGTTTGCAACATGAATTGTGGTTACTTTTTGAGTTATATATATATATAATAATTGCTGTGAGTATATGATAAGTTGTATGTACTTTAGAGACACACTGAGCTTTATAGCTCATACCCCTTACAGTTCTTACAGGTATTCAAGTTTTAGGTGATTTGGTACTGGAGGCATTATTACAGATTTTTTACATATTATTTTACCATATAATTAATTTGATTTTAGGTTTTTATTAGACCTTGTTTATTATATTTATAATTGGGGTTGTAAATACATTTTATTTTGGGAATTTTGCTATTTTTATTTTGAGATATTAATTATGCTATTTTATTTTAATTATAGACTTAATAATATATATTTATATTTATAATTATTTTTATAAATGATTTTGGGTTTTCGAGTTGTGTGTGGGTGAAATTACTTTTATAACCTTTTGGATCCGGTCGAACACTCTGGATCGGGTAAAAGGGGTTACAGTGCTTTCGTCCCAGTAAGGTTAATTTCAGATAATATCTTGCTAGCCTATGAGTTACTTCACACTTTTGGGCAAAAAAGAACAGGCATGGTGGGAAGTCTAGCTCTTAAACTTAACATCAGTAAGGCATTTGATAGAGTAGAGTTAAACTTCCTAAAGGCTATGATGAGGAGACTGGGCTTTGCAATAGAGTGGCTCGACAAGATTATGAGATGTTTTTCTTCAGTCTCTTACATAGTTAGTATCAATGGCAGAATGGGGAACAACTTTAAGCCTATCCGCGGACTCCGACAAGGTGATCCCCTTTAGCCCTTTCCTTTTTCTTATTTATGCAGAAAGTTTGTCAAGTTTAATGAAACTAGGAGTTAGAGAGGGTCACTTGCATGGTGTCAAAGCTAGTAGACTGAGACCACAAATATCCCACTTGCTATTTGCAGATGATTGCATACTGTTTAGTAAGGCTAGTTTGGTTGATTCTAATGTTTTGAAAAGAGTACTAAAGGAGTATGAAGAGGTTTCTGGGTAGTGTGTGAATTTTGAAAAGCCCATAGTTTTCTTTAGTAAAAACACAGCAAAGCATACGAGAATTCAAATATCCAGTCTACTAGGTGTTAAAAATTCACAAAATCCAGAGAGGTATTTGGGGTTTCCTAACCTAATAGGATGACAAAAAAGGCTTCTTTCCAAGATTTAAAAGATCGTATGAAATTACGGATTGATAATTTGGCTATCTAGTTTTTATCTCAAGGGGGAAAGAAAGTTTTTATTAAGGCAGTTTTACAGGCCATTCCCACCTATGCTATGGCTTGTTTCCTTCTCCCTAAATCTCTATGTGACGAAATGAAACATATCTTAGCTCGTTTCTGGTGGAATAAGTCCTATGGGTTGAAAGGGATACATTAGTGCAGCTGAAGAAAATGTGTGATTTAAAGGAAAATGATGATATGGGGTTCAAGGATCTAGCAAAGTTTAATATTGCCCTTCTCGCTAAGCAAGGTTGGTGACTTATTACGAATCTCGATTCATTGTTAGCACAAGTTTTAAAATCGAAGTATTACCCAAAAACTAATTTTTTTTGCTCGAATTTAAAAAATAATGCATCGTTCACTTGGAAAAGCATTTTGTCATCGCAAAAAATCCTCCGTGATGGTGTATGCTGGCGTGTTGGTATAGGTTCAAGTTTATCAATTTTAAATGACACGTAGGTTATCGACGCTGTTAATCGTCGTTTATTTGGGTCGATTATTAATTCTCATTTAGTTTCTATTGATGAGTTAATAAATAACAGGACTAGGGAATGAAATGAGGAGTTAGTGAGAGATACTTTCAATGTGACTGATGCAAATCTAATTCTCCACATACCATTGGCAAAGGATGAGCATGCGAATGTGGTAGCCTAGAGCGGCGAGTCTTCTAGGGACCTTTTAATCCGTAGTGCCTACAAACTATTACAACAAAATCAACCTAGTTCTACTTCAAATAATATATAGACCATGAGCTTAAATTTCTATAAGAAATTCTAAAAAATAGACCTACCCTTTAAAGTAAAAATCTCCATAAGAAGAATCCTACATGACTATATTCCCACGCGAGCAAATTTACGCCACCAACGCCTACTATCAGATGCAATGTGTTCGATCTGTGGTAACGGGATAAAGAATCTAACCTAAATCTTTTGTTGGTGCCCTACAACATTTGATACATGGGAACTATTAGGTTTCTATCAATAGTTGCAAAGCAGAGAAAGAACCTGGTCAGAATGGCTTACTGACATTTTTGAAAGTTGCTCTCCACATAAACTTCACCTCTTCTGTTTCATGCTGTGAACTTTGTGGTATGAGAAAAACAAACGTGTCCATGAGAAGAAAGCTAGATCCAAACAAGAGATTATTAGCTATGTGTTTAGTTACCTACAAGAACTTGACAATCTAGTGGAAAAGAAACTTACGAACTTTTTAGGCGCTAAACAGTGGTAGCCTCCGCCATAGGGAGTAACCAAAATTAATTTCGACGCCTCTTTTTCAAACGGAGAGAGGAGATCGAGATCGAGAGTGGCTGTTCGATCCACACAGGGCTCTGTTCTGGCTTCAAAGTCAGTACTCCACAACAATGTATCAACGACTTTCCAACCCGAAGCCCTCGCATGCAAAGAAGCGGTCAGATTAGGCAAAGATCTAAACCAACAAAGAGTCATAGTAGAGGGAGATGCTTTAACAATCATAAAGAAATGCAGATCTCCTTTCCCAGACAAATCGATGTTAGAAGCTCATATCAGAAACAAAAAAAAAGACTCATCCAATTTTGAGAGTGTGGTTTTTTATCATACATATAGAGAAGGTAATATTTTAGCGCACATCATTGCAAAAGAGAGCTTTAGAAGAAATGAAGAAACATACGTGCTTCAGAGAGTGCCTTAGTTTGCCAGAGATGCTTTAATGACAGACTGGTTGCGTGAACCCGATTGAATCCATGGCTCTTGACTGGAAAGACCCTCTTTCTGTGGTTTTCTTTTTTCAGAAGCAAATGGAACAAATGGGAAGAGTTTCTTTCTAAAATCACATGAAAGGTTAGGGTTGCGTATGGAAATGGAAACCGTCAGAACAATTAATGTATAGCTGGTTGAGAGGACGGATGAGATTTCCAAGGGATTTGGGCAATTCAAATTTATTTTATAGTTTTTAAAACTTTGTTTTGTCTTTTAGGATACCTGATATTTTCTCTCTTGGTCGATTAGACTTTTGGGCCATCTATTTTCTTATTTCTTTTTTAATTTTAATAAAAACCCAATCCATTTTTATTTTTTTAAAAAATGGTTACAATTATTATAGTTTCAAATTCTATGAAATTATGATTAAAATGTGAAAAAATTATATAATACTATCAGTGGCGTATTTAGGGGACTAGTAGGGATCTTGATCTCTCAAAATGGAAAATTTTTCATTTAGATTTTTTAAAAATTTTAAAATTTTAAATAAGTAAAGGTAAATTTAGGGGGTTGAAATTAAATTGTTTATATTTTTGTAATTTTTTAGGATTAAATTAAATTTTTATCATTTTAGAGGGGCCAAAGTACATCAATAATTTAAGAAGGGTATTTATGCTTGTATAAATTTAAAGGGTCAAAATGACAAAATTTCTATTTTAAGGAGAGGCAGAAGTCCTTGTCAACCTCCCTAATCCCGCCTTTATGTTTAGGTAACTTGTATAACATTTCTCTAATTTTGGTATCACATTTAATTGAAAATTTTAAAAATCAAATTAATATATTAAATGTTATATTAATTTTAAAAATATAAAAAATAAATTAATTTTATACCAAATCTCAAAGGTAAAAACACACACAAAACATATAAATTTCGATTAATTTGGTTAACCGATCAAATTAATCGAAATATTTTGATTCAGTTAACAGTCAAATGATTAAATTTTTTGATTAATTTGATTAATAATAATTTGAAAGTGGAGTGTTTGTGGAAATTAAATGTCAACGGTCTATTCTTTGTAAAATGTCAAAGTTTATTATTATTATTATTATTATTATTTTAATTGATGAATTGATAAAACTCGACCACCATATGAACCGGTAATTTAAGAAGGATTAGCTTGCCAACCTATATAAAATTAGTATTTAGAAAATTGTATTTATTGTTATGAATATCTTATTAAGTAGATGTCCATCAAGATAAAGATAAGTTTGGATGAAGTTTAAATTCTAGTACTCATTAGAATTAGAGTTCTATTTCATTTATTCTTTCTATATTTATAAATATAGATTTTGGAGAAGCATTATAACTGACACTTGTATTGATCAATAAAATACGCTCTCTCTTTGCTCTCTTATTCTCTTTGTTCTTTACTCTCTGTCTTTTTATTTTATAACATGTTATCAGCACGATTCTCATTTAATTATTTTTTTTCAGTCGCCAATTGAGGCTAACGCACTATGGGTAACCACTAGAGCCTTTAACTACTCAGTGCTCATGATAATAGTCAGGGTGATAAAGATGATGTTAAAGATCTTCAAGTATATTTCACTATGATTTATTTATTTTATCATGTTTATTATAATTTGGGACTAATCTTGACAACATGAATAGATGGATTTTGATTTGAAATCCACGCATGTTTGCGATGGTGATTATGAAATAAATAATCTAACGGGACATTTATAAGTTCGTCTTACTAAATTTGTTGCATTCCCAGAAGTGAATGAAAACATAAAGAAAATGAAAGATATGATCATGGACCACTAAAAGTGAAAACATAGTGATGAATAAGAGAACAATGAGGGTTCTCAAGAAACTCTTCAAAGGGCAAAGATAACTTATGTTATCAATGTGATATAAAAGGTTTTTTGCCACATATGTGGGTATGTCCGCAATAATGAATTCTAATGAATTCTATCATTACAGATGGAAAATATTTATTTTATTTGGTACTAAAACAAATCAATATTATTCTAATATTTGGTAGTACAAAATTAGTTGAAAGCTCTAGAAGAGCTAATATATTAATATCTTGTGATGTTTAATCCATTGGTTTTAAAAGATATTCATAATGGATCTCATATCGAGATTGTGAATGAGAAAAATATTATATTTCATATGAATAAAAAAAGGATTGAGTTATTGATTTATATTGAATTGATTGTGATTATCTTTATGATATTTTTTTGTCATTATCTCTATTAAGGGGTTGAAGTCAAAATATTTGACTGTGAAAGATCTACTTAAATAGTGGAAGAAAAATATTAGCAATAGAATATGGTAATTCTATCTAAAACTCGTTATGGTTGGATGCACCTGAAGAATTTTGGACTTGTGAATATTTTGGCATATTCCCTGAAGTGAATATTGTATGTAATTATTTGGAAATTATATTATATGACTTAATGTCATTATAAACTTTACATTGATTTTGACATTTCCAATAGTAAATTTCCATGATTTTGACAAAGTGAAAGGAATGATAGTAAAATTATCAATTTGTTACAATTTAGTTCAAATTGAAACACATGTTAAAGTAAACCAGAAGTTTATTGGTACAAATATATTTACTACTTGGCATGACTAGTTAGACTATCCTGGATCGTATATGATGCGAAAATTAATTGAGAATGTATATGGACATTCATTAAAGAACTAGAAGATTCTTTAATTTAAAGAATTCTCATTTGTTGGTTGTTCTCAATGAAAATTGGTTGTTAAAAACTCACTAGCTAAAGTTGAGATTTAATGTCTTGCATTTCTGAAATAATATGGGCCCATTAATTCACTATGTGGATGATTTTGATATTATATTATTTTGGTAGATGCATCTACAAAATAAACACATATGTGTTATCAACTTGTAACCTGTCGTTTGCAATATTGTTTGGATAATTAATTTCAGATAATACAATTAAGACAATTCATCTTGCTAATATTGATGAGTTTATATCTCAATCTTTTATTGATTGAGTTTGAAAAACTTTGATAAAAGTTTGTTATTTATGCGCATAATGGTTTAGAGAAATTATTGATTGAACGTCTCTGATTATTACTTATGAGAACTGAACTTTCTCTTTCAACATGGGATTATGTTAATTTACGTGTTGTACGTATCAAGCCAATAAGTTTTAAATACTCTCCATTGCAATTGATTTTAGGTCAAAAGCTAAATATTTCTCATCTTTGAATTTTTGTATGTGCGTATATGTTCCAATTGCTCCACCACAACGCATAAAGATGAGTGAATCTTCAAAGAAAGTTGGAAATATATATTAATTATGAGTCTCCTTTTATTACGATATATTAAATGTATTGAAGATTCAATAATGACACCATTGTGATTACTATTTTGATTTTATAGTTTTCTCAACATTAGGGGGAGAGAACTAATAACTTGTAATGAGTTAAGGGGGGGGGGGGAGTAATTTGAACTAGAAGTTCAACAAGGATAACTCATTAAAGCTCCAAATATGAAAATTTTCTTAAAAGGAAAAAATCTAGATGGTCATATAGTGAAGGCGAGTGCTCCAGAAGATACCCAAGATATGACTAACAAGAAGAGATTCAGGTACCTGAAACTGAAGATTAAAATAGTGAAAATAAGAGATCTCTATAAGTTATGTCAATTTGAGAAAATGTCGAACCAATAATAAAAGTGGTTGACAATGATTTTACATGCAATATTATTGTTGAAATAATGAAATAAAAGGAGGATATTGAATAAATCTATTGGGAAATATAGATATGGAATAAATTGGCCAAAATAGAAAGATGCAACTCAAATACAATTAAATTCGTAGAGTTTTTGGACTAGCTGTCCAAATATCTAAAGGTGTAAAGCCAGTAAGGGTACAAATGAAGTAGTTTTGTAAAGGCGAAATAAAAATATGAAGTTTTTCGCTAAGTCCTGACATTGATTATGAGAAGATATAATATTCTTTTGTGGTAGATGCAATAATCTTTAGATATATTATTAAACTGACAGTTCATACTTGCGTCTCATGGTTGTTGTTACAATCTTTTGTGAATCACTATATAGTAAAGTTTATATTAAAATCCTTGAAAGATTTGAAATGCCAGAAGCATATTGAAATTATCAGAAAATTGTTCATTTATATGAATTGAAATAATTGAACATGTGATAAATTTGACTTAGTCAATAGTAGTTGAAGGAGGATTATAAAGTGATACAAAATACTTATTTGTATTTTTATAAAAGAATTACGATTAAAGTTTGTTATGATTATTTCCTCCAAATTTTCTCACTCATGACTTTCAAAAGAATGATGATATAAATGCTTAGCAAATACATTCAAATAGTCATTTGAAATATTAGAATTCAAGATTGATTGAATACGTAGAATGTGAGTTTTTATGTGATGTTTTTATGAGGGGGAATAAATACACATTGTACTCTTTTTCTCTTAACCAAGGTTTTGTTCCATTGGGTTTTTTTGGTAAGGTTTTTAATGAGATAACATGTTATACGTATTATAGATATATGTACTCTTTTTCCTTCAGTAGGAAAAATTTTTTCTCACAAAGTTTTTATCTTAGTAAAGGTTTTAACGAGGCACATTATCTACTAATGGATATCCAAGGGAAAGTGTTATGAATATTTTATTAAGTGAATGTCCATCAAAATCAAGATAAGTTTGGATGAAGTTTAAATTCTAGTAGTCATTAGAATTAGAGTTGTATTTCATTTATACTTTCTATGTCTATAAATATAGACATTGAAGAAGCATTGTAACTGATACTTGTATTGATCAATAAAATATGCTCTTTCTTTGCTCTCTTATTCTCTTTGTTCTTTACTTTTTATCCTTTTATTTTATAACATTTATGTTTTTTTTATTGAGTTTAATGTAGTATTTGTATTAAACTAAAAATATATATTTTAATTTTTAATATTTAATTTGAATTTTAAAAGATTTGATAAAAATTCATAACTAATTAATAATATTAGCAATAATTTTAATTATTAAATTAACTTCAAAACTCGAAATAAATCATAATCATCTTATTGCAATTATCAAATTAAATACAAAATTAAATAGATTCACAGTTAACACTAAAAATTTTCAATTAATAAAATCATAAAAAATTAAAACTAATAACAAATCAATTTTGAAATCTAAATTAAACTTTAAAAAAACTAACATAATTATTTTAAAATATCAAATTATATAATTTTTATCAAATAAAAAGTCGAATTAAAACAACACATATTACATATTAAAAAAAAATTCAAACTTAAATAGTATATTTGTGTCGTTCTATAATTGTATTTAAAATATTAATAAGTATTTTTATTATTTAAGTTTTTAATTGAGTTCGAGTGAACCCAACACCAATCTGATTAGAGAAAATTATAATGTTACTGTTGGCTTCTACTCTTTGTAGAGATTCCAATTTGAAATATATCATAGCTCATATTTATAGATCATAGCTCACCTAATACAGAATTAAACGCCCAAGGCCTTAATCAACGGTGGGGCGGGCGGGCGGGCGGGCGGGCGGGCGGTCAATCCCGATTGCTGTCAAGCTTTAACCCAACTTTAAACTTTAAAGTTAAAGTTAAAGGAAAAATTTTAATCCTTTATATTTAAATTCCAACCTAGCCAGCCATTTTGCGCTCTAATTGGTTTTCTCTTACCTGACACACGTTTTTCTACTCTTGTCAACGCCCAAAGGTTGGTTTGCTCCTTGCTGAACCAGTTTCTCGGCTCTTTCCGTCTGTCTTAGTATTTTTCCCCCCAACTGGCAACTCCTACATATATATTTCAGATACCTGCACCTAACGAAACCCACCCTCATCAACTTGCTCTAATTTCAACTCCTTTTAGTTATTTTTCTTTTCAACTCTTTTTCTTTGTGGGATTATCTTTAATTTCGAGACGAGTAGAAGGCCCACATCTCAGAAGCTTCATCTGCATTGCCATTGGCAGTTGTAATCGGAAAAGATGAAGTTTGGGAAGGAGTTTGCGTCTCAAATGGTGCCGGAATGGCAAGAAGCATACATGGATTACGATTACTTGAAAACCCGTTTGAAAGAACTGCAAAATTTCAAGCATAGGACAAAGCCACCGGCTGCACCTGCGCTGAAACGAAAGCTCACACTCTACAGAGCTTTCAGTGGCTTAACACAGAGGCACCACCACCATAACCCAACCGGCTCATCCTCCTCACCTGATGATATTGAAAGCCAACCCATCTTGGTGAACTTTGTGAGTCGAGATGAGTCGGAAAGTTATGAAACGACGTTCCTGATGTCATTGGAGGAAGGGGGAGAGTATGAGCTGGTTTACTTTAGAAGGCTTGATGATGAGTTCAACAAAGTGGACAAGTTTTATAGGGCTAAAGCACAAGAGGTGATGAAAGAAGCTGATCTGTTGAACAAGCAAATGGATGCCTTGATTGCTTTTAGGATTAAAGTTGAGAACCCTCCAGGGATTCATTTCGATAGGTCTGTGGAGATGACTCAGCTTGCTTCTGATATTGCAGCTTCTACTGCTGCACTCTCTGCTGCTACTCCATCTGGGGCTAAATCAGCAAGCAGTAACTTTCTCTTCTCCCTAACCCTTTTATCTCTATGACTTTTTTCAGTCACTTGCTTACCTTACCTTACCTTCCTGTTTGCACTTTGATATGCAGAAAGGGCTGCTCACCTGGAAGCCATTGAAGAAAGCACCCATGGCCAAGCTGATGATGACGATAATGGCGATGAGAAAGAGAGAAATACTCCGACTTTAGAAGCCGAACCAGAAAAACCCAAACCCAAGGTCATTGTACCTGCACCTCTTGAAATACTTGACCGTGTGAAAATGAACAATACCCTCGAGACTCCTCGTTCCACCATTAAAGGTGTTCTCAAGGTTCCAAATCATACGGATCTGAGTTTCAATAGGGAAAATCTAAGAAAGGTTGAAGAACAACTTAAGCGGGCTTTTGTTGAATTTTACCAAAAGCTTCGCCTCCTTAAAAGTTTCAGGTAATGCCTGCTTGTGTTTTTTTTTTTTCCTTCAAATTTCCACCATTTGTTTCTACAGTCTCTGTTTTCTTCTGAAGTGATTGTACCAATCCTTCTACCCTGGAATTTAACAGCTTTCTGAATACGTTGGCTTTCTCCAAAATAATGAAGAAGTATGATAAGATCACTTCCAGAAGTGCATCAAAATATTACATGAAAATGGTGGATAACTCCTACCTCGTTAGCTCTGAAGAGGTAATGTTTCTTCATCACAAAATTTATAGTGGTACACAGCTAATGCAGCATCATTGGTTTCCTTCCAATCAATGCAGCTACTCTGTTTAATGCCTTAATTTTTATTTTACGAGTGGCCTAATCTAGAAGCTTTCCTCACCAGGTAACAAAGCTAATGGAGAGGGTTGAAGCAACATTCATCAAGCACTTTTCAAATGCGAATCGTTCTAAGGGAATGAGGATTTTAAGACCCAAAGTCAAACGAGAAAGGCATAGGACAACGTTTTCAACAGGTAAGATTTCTGTCGATAATTGGAACTTCTAGTCGAGGCTGTAAACAGATGGTCATACTTGTCTCTTCGGGTTCACGCAATTACCTTTAAAGGCTAGTAAGATCATTTTCTCACGTGTTGGATCTCTTTATGGCCTTTCCCTGATCATGTCTTCAAAAATATTTCAGGTTTTTTCGCTGGCTGTGCAGCCTCTCTTTTACTAGCACTTATTCTGATGATTCGTGCCCGTAATATTATGGATAGTGAAGGAAGGACTCAATACATGGAAACCATGTTTCCTCTTTACAGGTACTTTTAGTACTTTCTTCTTCAGGTTTACCACTGCATAGACTTGACAATTCAAGCATAGACCTGATCCAAGTAGTAACATTGTTTAACAAGTTATGCTAACTGATAAGCCTCTTTGCCTCTGCAGTTTGTTCGGCTTCATTGTTCTACACGTGTTAATGTATGCCATCAATATATTCTACTGGCAGAAGTACAGAGTCAATTATGCCTTCATATTTGGTTTCAAGCCAGGAACTGAACTGGGTTATAGACAAGTACTGCTTGTGAGTTTTGGTCTTGGGGCATTGGCATTAGCCAGTGTGCTCGCCAACCTTGATATGGAGATGGATCCCATAACAAAAGACTATAAAGCATTCACTGAACTTGTTCCTCTAATGTTGGTTGTGGTAAGATATCATCTATTCAATATCAATATATATATTGGTCCCATTCATTTTCCAACAACAATTATAAACTCACATCCTTTTGCTATGTTGCAGTTTATATTTGTCGTCCTGTTCCTGCCATTCAACATCCTGTATCGATCAAGTCGATTCTTCCTCCTCACATGTTTGTTCCATTGTATATGCGCTCCTCTATACAAGGTAAATTGAAAAGATATGGAGGAAATTTACATAAAGTTTATCAAACAAATTAAGATTAAAATTGTGGAACAAATCTTATTCATCTCTAAATGTCTGTCCTGCTGCAGGTCACACTCCCAGATTTCTTCTTGGCCGATCAATTAACTAGCCAGGTTTGTGACAAATTACTCCCAGCTTTCTTCTTGGACGACGCTCCTGTGCAAATAATTGGAAGTACTGACATCATTGTATTCATTTTTACAGGTGCAAGCCATTAGGAGCTTGGAGTTTTACGTTTGCTACTATGGATGGGGAGATTTTAAGCGCAGAGAGAATACTTGCAGTGGTAGTAGTGTGTATAATACTTTCTACTTTGTGGTGGCGTTGCTTCCATACTTGGCTCGCCTCCTCCAGTGCCTGCGCCGACTCTTTGAAGAGAAAGATGCGATGCAAGGACTGAATGGATTGAAATATTTCCTGACAATTGCAGCTGTATGTCTGAGAACAGCTTACAGCCTTAATAAGGGAATTGTGTGGAGAATAATAGCCTGGATTGTCTCAGCCATTGCAGCCATATTTTGTACATACTGGGACTTGGTTTATGACTGGGGGCTTCTAAATAGGCACTCCAATAACCGTTGGCTGAGAGACAAACTCCTTGTTCCTCACAAGAAAGTATATTTTGGAGCCATGGTGAGTTACAATTTACTAGTTTCCACCATTACGTACTATAATTGTGTATTAACTAATTACTTTATGAAATTTCAGGGCTTGGATATTTTACTCAGATTTGCCTGGCTCCAAACAGTGTTGAATTTCCGGTTTCCATTGCATCCACAAACCCTGACAACGATTGTGGCTAGTCTTGAGATCATTCGTCGTGGCATATGGAATTTCTTCAGGTAATCAAAAAAGTTTAATCATCCAACACTACCTTACTCTTTTACCAGACTTTTCGAACCAAGTAGTCATTACATCTGTTAATGGATTGTGAATATCAGGTTGGAAAATGAGCATTTGAACAACGTTGGGAAGTACCGAGCATTCAAGTCTGTACCATTACCATTCAATTATGATGAGGACGATGACAAAGACGAGTAATTTACTAAAGAATAAGAACATTCAGCTTTCACCTGCAACATATCGAAGCTTAACTCAATTGCAAAGAATGATTTGGCAGCAGGAGTTTTGAGATTTGGAAGTGTACAAAATCCAAGCTTATTGTTAAAAATGTGGCTTATGCACAAATATAGTGGAATTCAATCTAGCATATTTTAACTTTCTTGGACGTACATTTTCTCTGCAACTTGAAGATTAGAGAGAGCCGCCAGACAATCCTACATGGGGTTGGTTAGTAGGATAAAATAAAAGAATCATTGACCCCAAAGAGAACACCATCGTCGAGGCTATGGATCCATTGATTCAAAACGTTGCTGCTGGACACGTGATCAGTACCAATGCCCATTAATTAGTATTGGACAAAGTCAATGATGCTGGCGCCCATTGTTCATAAGGTAAGTTCCAATATTTTTTATCTAAAAAGAAAAACGATCTACTTGGTTAAGAAGGAGATGAACCATAGGGATTGTATTTGGAGGAGGATGAATGGGACTTTTACAAGACAAAATAAAGTTTATGGAGACATGATCAGCCATGATTTAACCAAAAGAATGTAAGGAAATCTTTGAGCAGGTGACCATGACAATCAACGTTGCTAAATATTTATATTATGGCCTTTTGGTGCTTCAGGGCTATTGACTAGTAAGATATTTCAAAAAAAAAAATAAAAAAAAATAGACATGTTATTTTTTAAAAATTACTTATAAAATAAAATATATATACCATCAGTGTACTAAATAATCATCCATCGGAGAAATCTCATTGCAATTTACAAATTGGTTACAAAATTAATATTATCAGATTGGAAATTCCTTCTGAATGTGGGTCCGTATACTTTCAACCATTTCCTGATTCCTCTGTACTAAAAATGGGTATTCTTTGCTTGAGTGGAATGCTTTAAATTAATCAAAACTAATTGCTCATAATTACCACTACAAACTAATCACTTGATCAAGACTTCAATTTTTTTTATTTTATTATATTATATTTTATAATTTTTTAAAAATCCTAATTTATTGTTTTGTTTAGGACTCAAAAAATGTCAAGAACAGATATGTTTATACATTTATCCGTACGCACATAATGTAGATCAAAGTAATACCTTCCAAGAGAAAAAAAAGGATTGATTTGAAAATATGTGTGAACATGAACCATGATTCTTGAAATAGATAAATAAAAAAAGACTTTAAGAAGAAGGAAATATAGTAATATTCAAGTCTCAGCTTTCATATATTTGTAATGTTGGATGCTATTTATTGCAGCTTTCCTATGAAATTTGGTCTGAAGGTGGGAAATGTATATTTTTGTTTTGATAGATTGGGTTATTGCTGAGAGGAATTTGATTTAGGTGATAACTTGTCAATTACGAAATGAATGATTTAATAGGAAGGTTGGGGTCTTGAGATCTTTGAAATTTTAAGTTCGACTCTCATGTATAGGACTTCTTCTAATTTAATTTGAACATGTTAATAAATTCATTTGAATATTGGGTTCGTATTTGATACAGTTGTTGTGCATTTTGATGATGGGTTAGGGTGGATGAGGAAGCTTGGGTCATGTTGGAGTATCAGAAAAGAGAAGGGTAAAAGCAAAAGTAAGACAAGGTCTTGATCTATTGCCTATTTGGCGCGTGGCCTTTGAATATCTAAAAAAAAAAAACTCGCTAATTTTTTAGGATAAAAGCAGAAATAAGATTTTCCTTTGATTCTCTATCCAAATAACACATTAAACAGAGTTGCATTGGCAGAAACACTGCTGTATCATGATCATGGAGTGATTCTTTGAGGGTCACAAGGGTAAAGTGAAGTTTTACGAATGTTACCCAGAGCACAGAAGAGCATCACCATGCGCTTCAATCCCACTCCAAACCCACCATGCGGTGGTGCACCATATCTGAAAGAATCAATAAAGGTTGAGATTGTAGTGACATCAATTCCACATGCCTGTGCACGTTCTGCCAACAATTCTGGTACATGGACCGCTGAGCTCCAGAAATTATCTCCTCACCTCGTATGAAGACATCAAATGAATTTCTGTAAAGGGCATTGTCATAGCAAGGCATAGTGTAGAATGGCCTCACAGCCAAAGGATAGCGATGCAGGATATAAAATTCAGTGTCGTACTTCTCCAAAACAAGCTGGCCCGATTTTCTCTCTGCTTCTGTATTAAGGTCCCCAAGAGGGTCAACTTCCACACCAGCATCCTTAAGCATCTGGACTCCTTCAAATGCAAGTCGCAGGGTCTTTGGCTTGTACTTCAAAGGTTCAAAGGGATATTGCTTCCCCACAGCTTCAAGTTCCTTCTGACACTTCTCATTCAAACTACCAAACATGGTAACAAATAATCTGTCCACAATGTCCATCACCTCAGAGTAATGCTTCTTGATCTCCATTTCAACATCAAGACCTGTAAATTCACACAAATGCCTATGAGTGTCCTATGACTGTGCCAGACAAGCAGGTTGCCCTTTGTAGTCTAGCTTAAAAACAGCAGAACCACCTCCGCTAGACCCAGCTATCAGCTTAGGGGTGTGGATTTCAACAAAGCCCTCAGACAGCAAGAATTGCCTAAATATAGTTCCAACTTGGCACTGGATGCGGAAAATTCCTTGATTAGCAGCGGTCCTAAGATCAAGAACTCTAAAGTTCAAGCGTGTATCTTGATTGACACGAGGAAGCTTATCTCCAGCTTGCAAAGCAGCTTCAATTTCAGCATCACTTCGAGCAGCATCCTCAACGTTAATGGGTAAGGTAAGCATAGCTCTATTCACACAATACAATTTTCTAACATGAATCTCGACCTGCTGGGTGGTTCCCTTGATGGGATTCCCAGAGACAGATACCACACCGATTGCATCAATGATGGATTCTCGGTTGAGTGCAGCTACAAACTTCACCATCCGACGACTCACTCCCGCTACCAAGCACCGCACAGTAAATCCCCTCTCCCTCACCACCACGAACGCCGTATTCGACATTTTTCGTGTTGTATGAACTCATCCCCTAAAAAGCACCTCCTTCTCCTTCAGTTCCTAGGTAAGGGCTCCGACACGAGTCCAGTCCATGGAAGAAATTGCAATGCTCCAATTGCCAGCATCTGGTTTGGAGCAAGATTTGAGCTCTGAGAGAGTGACGTCACCGTAGTCAGAGGAATTTCGCTGTCCTCCTCCTCGACGGAGAGAGAAGAAGCCGCTGGGGCCAAGGCAGCGGCTTCCTGGCGGCGGCGCATCTTCTCCAGCTTGGCAGCTTCTTTTTTGGCGGCTTTCCTGCTCAGCTGTTGCTCTTCCGATTCGGATGACATGTTGCCGATGATAATAATATTATACTTTCAAGTATCAAGCTTATAATAACACTTCACCAAAAAGGAGAAGAGGAAATTTTATGAAGCAATCAGTCGACCAAGAGAAACCCCAATATTTAAAGGTTGTATATTTTGAGGTAATAGCTGGCTCCCATTCATCAAAAAAGAGGATGGACAAAACAACACTCGAACCTAACTCTTCCATTAAGTCTTAAAAAGCAATTAAATAAGCATATAAATAAAAACATTTCCACACAGAACACAAAAGTAAAACCAAACCCTAAGAGACAAATCCTTCCCCTTATCTGTCGTGTTGCAGAAACCAGCAGAAGTGAGCGGTCCTGCAGCTTCTTCGCAGCATCGGTTTTAACTATTACAAGTAATATGCAGGAACTTCTTCTTTGGTAAAGGCTTGGAGTGGAAATGATGTAAAGATCTCCGAACAACCAAAGACAGTGGTGGAGTCGAGTCATCTTGTAGAAGCAAAAGAATCCCATTTGTGCCAGTCCATCGTCACCGCTTTATATAGTAAGTGTGAGTTATGAAAATGTTTTCTAATTTAATATTATATTAAAATTAGCTTTCAATTAAAAATGATAATTAGAGTCTTGTTGAAATCCGTTGTATGTTTAAAGAATTCTGTAATATTCTTTAAGTTTTTATAGACATTCAAATGTAAAAAAATTTAAGAAATGTTCCTTGAATAAGAGTATAATTATTAATGTAAAAGAGTTTTTAAATCAATTTAATTAAAATCAAATTAAATCAAAAATAAATCAGATTGAAATATTTTATCTTTCTAAAACAAATTCTATATAATATCTGCCTAAGAAAAAGATAATTATCCAATGAGAATCTAAAATCTTCCAATATATATATGTTTGCTTGTTTATAAAGCTGCTACAAAAATATGTTTTGCTATTGCAATACAATTGGAGTGTACTACTTTCCAATGAATTGCACACGTATGTAGTTATGAAATAATAATAATAATAATAATAATAATAATAATAATAATATATTTGTATTCATAATAGAAATATTTAGTGGTCGAACCACGTTAAAGTTAGGGGTCATAATTTTATAAGTTTAAATTTTTTCAATTTAGTTCTTTATAAATTTACATGATCTTCCTAAAAATATAAGTAGGTCTCTCCAATATTTAAGAATTTTACAATTTTCTCTTTTGTGTATATATTATAATGCCTTTAAAATGATAAATTTTTAATTTAAGTCTTTTATAATTTATAAAAGGCATAATGATAAAATTAGCCCCTAATGTTTGGGTGTTTTGTCATTTTGGTACTTTTTTTTTTGTTCACTTTTTCATACATAATCTTTCTTTTTTTTTGGTCAAATTGATCATTTTTTAATGGTATTGTTGATGTGCCGTTAGTTGACTAACGGTGCTGATGTGACAAATTTTTTTTCACCTTAGCAAATCCACATATGTAACTGTTGACGTGACACTATTTTGTTCTATATGCTATGCAAATGATTTTAAAATTATTTTTTAAAATATAAAGTTATTAAAATTATTTTAAAATTAATTTAGAATTATTTTTTAAAATATAAAATTATTAAAATATCATCATCCCCTTCTCCTCCTCTCCTTCCTCTTCTCCTTCTTCTTCTCCTTCTTCTTCATCCCCTTCCCCTCTTCCCCTCTTCTCCTTCCCTTTCCCCTTCTTCTTATTTTCCTTACGATGGGTTTTTTCTGTTCCCCTTCCCCTTTCCCCTTGTTTTTCTTTTGGTGAGTTTTTTTTTAGGTTTTTTTTTTTCTATTCCCCTTCCTCTTTTTCTTATTTTCCTTCTTTTTATTTGTCTTTTCTAGATAGATTTCAATACACTTTGCTTATTTATATCTGAATTTTTTTGTTTAGGTCAAGATTTTTTTTTTTATTATTATTGAGGTAAGCAATTAATCTATATATTCAATGTGTTAAAGCAAGTCCACCCTAATATTGGCATTTCTAGCAAAATCATGGGTATTATGGTCATGGTTTTGATCTGTGAAAGACGAAAAACTCTTTCCTTTCCCGTTCTTATTTACATTTCTTTTAGTTACAGATTGGTACTTCTTTGTTCTTCAAGCTTCAATATTCATTTTCTTTCCCTCTTTTGTTGTCCTGTTTAATTTAAGATATATTGAAAGAATTGGTTCATGGGTGTTCTGGATCTTAGAGAACAAAGTTTTTTCCTTTGTTCTTCAATGATGATGATGATTTTAATTTGTTGGGAAATAGAACAAAGTTTTTTCTTTTAATCAATTTTGCCCAGAACAGATTGGATTTCATCGGGGAGCAATCTATCGAAACAATTTCAATAAACAACCACCAAAGAAGGAACTCATCGGAACAACTCTGGTAAACAATCACCAAAAAAGGAAAATAAGGGGAAGGGAACAGATAGAAAAACTCAAAAGAATAGAATGATGATGAACCCAAAAGAACAGGATGATGATGATTAAAATATTAAAATAATTTTAATAATTTTATATTTTAAAAAAATAATTATGATAATTTTAAAATCATTTACTGACTTGGCATATAAGACAAAATAGTGCCACATCAGCAGCTGCATATGTGGACTTGTCAAGGTGGAAAAAAAATTTGCCACGTTAACACCGTTAGTTAACTAACGACCACATCAGCAGGACCATTAAAAAATGACCAATTTGACCAAAAAAAGAAAAGTTACGTATGAAAGTGAGCAAAAAAAAAACGATAAGAGCCAAAGTGACAAAACACCCAAACGTTAGGGGTTAAATTAATTATTATGCCTTTATAAAAGTATAAATTAGTATTGGTAAAATTTTATTTTGGCCCCCTCAAAAATGATAAAAACTCTCAAAAAATTGCTCTGATATGAAAATTAAACAAGAGGGAGAAGATTGTTTTTGGGAGAGAATGTGTAAAAAAATTTCTACTCGTTAAACCCTTGCCAATTATTCTTAGCTAAATATTGGTGTAACACGTCAAATCCAACCTTATAACAGGATCCAAATAAGGTGTCACTATTAAAAATTCAAATTAACTTCAAAACAATTTTTGGCGGAAGCTTTATAAAACTTTCAAGATTTAATGAAATCATATACAATTCATATAGCATATAAATTCGAGTATAATGACTTCGTTAAACAAACTATAATACTTCAAGTTCAAACTTTAATATTTAATAAAGGTCTCGTAAAAATAGAGTCTTAACAAAACATAAGTACTTTATACAATTCATTTCCAAATACACCTATGTGCCACCCCTATAAGGTTCAGTTGTATTTTCTTTCAATCAGCAAGCTTGAGAAGAAAAAAAGTAATAGAGTAAGTTCATATGAACTTAGTGAATTCCAAAGAGAAATCATACATAATAATATTGAATATACAACCGAACCTTCCAATGGAGTTAACACACACATTCACATAGAAGTTGTTCCAAACAAGAATTGTTCTGTCATGATTTTTTTTTCTTAGAAGAGCTTATTTTTTACTCCAACAATGCTTGTTTTAATTATAGCTATTCTTGAAATGTAATTATTTTAAAAAAGAGTTATTCTAAACTTTCACTATTTAAATAAAAGTTGTTCTCAAATGACAGTTATACATGATGACAATTAACCCACAAAAAAAAATATTATTTGTACTTTGTTACAATTTTTTTTTATATATTTAATGTATTAAGTCACATAAAATTTTGAAAATGACCCTAAAAAATTTAAAGAAAACACCCACAAATTTTCTTTTAAAAAAAGCATTTTATAAAATAAATGATTTAATGTAAAAATAACAAATCTCTCCCCAACTACTAAAACCCAACATTTCTTTTAATATTTCTCACATACATAACTTTTTGTTCTAGATTTCTTTTTATTCTCTCAATTTCTAGTACTATTACAAGATAGATGTTCAATCATGTTGGTCTTCAAATTTGGTAACAACTCATTTTTTTTTCCTTGTTTTATTGATTAATCTCTAAAAAATTAAGATTGTGACTTTTCTTATGATATATTAAAATTTTTATGTAAGATTTAATTTTTTCTTTATTGAATAATTTTGAGATTATTTATTTTATATAAGATTACTAACATCGTGAGTGTGTAATAGCTTTTGGAGAATGATTAATACAAATCCTTGAAAAAATTAGGATTGATTAATACAAACCCTTGAGATAGCATTTGGATATTAGGTTTTTCAGAATTTGGATTTAGATTTTGAAAATATGTAAATTGACTAGTAAACTAGTTAGAAATGTAACATTCATAATCATTTCTGGATTTGCTAGAAGTCTATTTATTAATGAATTTGATATCTTTAAAATATTTTTAGATTTGACAAATTCACGGTTTTATATTTTTCTAATAATTTATTAGATTGAATCTTGTGTTTGAAAAATTCGTATATTGCATTCTTATGACACCAATAAGTATTTAAGTGATGTTTATTTTTTAAAAAAAGAAAACTAGTGATATGTTGACATGAGTAGAAAAATATTTTTTTTGTGAATTATAATAACAGGGTAAATTCCGAATAATAACGCGATTAGTACGAATCGAACTTAAACCACACTAGGGACGGTGAAATAAAAAAATATTTTTTAAAAATATACTAAAATTATACCTTAATTTATATAATTTTTATAATTTTTTTTTTATAAAATTTGACCCTCCAATCTATAATTCCTATAATTTAGATAGAGGGAGAGGTAGTTGGGTTAGGTGACATACTTGGTCGTATTTCTTTTTAAATTTCAAATGTTTTTCAAAGAATAATTAAATAAGATCAAGATGTTGAATAATGGTTTAATATTTTAGTTTAGTTGGGTGGGTGTGTTTTTAAATTAAAAAGGTAAGAGGGTTTAATCTCGTAAGTAGTATTTAAGCATGATATTAATATATTTTATGTATGTTCAAGTTGGATCTGATTCAAAATTTGAATTTAAAATTTTGTTCAAATCCATTCAATTTTACAAAAAAAAAAAAAAAAACTAATTCAAGCTCATTTTAGATTTGTTCATATTATTTTTTAATTTTTGTAAAAATATTTTTTTATTTTAATATTTAATAATTTATATATTTTTTATTTATTGAAATTTTTATATTGTCATCCTAATGTTATTTTTTTTTGAACTAAAATGCTGACTGGATTTATTAAACTTAATAACAATAGAAACAAAAAGACTAGCCCAAATATTTAAAGAACACTTACGGGCTTCAAAACTAAAAGAGAATAGGTTTGTTCACTCTTAGCTCAAAATTAAAGAAAATAAAAGAAATTTGGAAGGGCATCAAACTAATAAAACCCGACCGACACTTTGCCAGCCACCCATGAGCTGTACCCCTCTCCCTTGGTAATAATGATTTGAATTAATAAGGCACCAGCTTCTAAAAAGAAAACACAACTTTTCAGAGATGAAATAAAGCCTTTCTCTGCACTCTACTTACACCCATTTTCCTTTTTCTAATCGGGTTCTCTTGGGCGTCCCCTCAGCCGGTCACCGTGGCTCTCTACTTCACTCTCCCTTCCCAGATAAGTATATTGACCTTCTTTTGGACAGTTAATTGCTAAGTTGTGTGCATGCGTGTTTGATTGTCGTGGGGTATGAATAAACTCAATACTCTGAAAATGCTTCCTTTCTTCATGTATTTGTTGTATGATAGCACAAATTTTTGATCTATCTTTCTGCTGAGATTTACTTTTGAGAATAACATATCTTGAATCCCCCAAAATACTGACCCTTTGAAAACCCTTGTTTACTCCGATTCTTGTAGCTTCAAGGCAGGCTAAGGCTTCGGCTGCAAAAGGAGAAGCTACATGGTTGTGGATCTTTTGTGTTGTATCAACGATCTCTCTGTCTTGGTTTCGTATGATTATTCCAGTCCTAGATCTGCCCGAATCTTGATCATAAGAAGCATCAAAATAAATTTGAACCCCAGATCTAGTCTCTCCTACTATATTTTGGCAAGAACAAATAGAGTGAGTGGTGAGTCTTGGCAGCCCTCTAATTCTTTAACATAGTTTTTTGTTCTCTGAGCTATACTGTTACCTCGAAACTGACGTTGCTCATGTACCGTTTTGTTTCTACACATCCATAACCACCATATACTGACACAAAACAATTTGATCTGTTCTGGAGGAGAGATCTGAAAAACCCAAGTAAGCCATTCGACCCCTTCTATTGTATTATTCACAGTTAAACAATGGAATCCAAGAATAATCCAAGTTTCTAAAATGATAGGACAGTCCCTAAAGGTATGAAGGATCATTTTCGTGCTAGAACCACATCTAGGACAAATACTATCAGCATGAACCTTCCGAGCATGAAGATTACCAAATGTGGGGAGAAAATTCCAAATTTCGCCAAATAAGAAGCCTTATCTTTGCTGGAATTTGTATTGCCCATAATTTTCGAAATAAATTTGTATAATCATGGGTTGTATAACTAGGTAGTAAAATATTTTCATGTAATAGTTTATAGGCTGACCTGACAGAAAATTCCCCCGATGGATCGCCCCACCATACTTTTGTATCCTCGTTACTGCTACCAGCTAACGGGATTCGAACAATCTTCTCGACTATCTCCGATGGGAAGGTAGCATAAACTAACTCGATATTTCATCCTGTTTTATCTACATTAATTAGATCTGAAACCCTATTAAGATTACCAAGATTGATTGAGTCATAAATCTTGTGATTATCAATGCCAGGCACCCATGCCTCACCAAGAATGGACATATGTTTCCTGATCCAACCCGCCAACACAACCTATCTGCCAGCACTTTTTTAGCGGCCCATACACTTTTCCAAGTGTATGAAGGTAACTTTCCTAACTTAGCATTAAGGAAATTTGAATTGGGATAATATTTTGCTTTAAGAACACGACCTAATAATGAATCAGGATAATTAAGCAATCGCCAACCCTGTTTGGCTAACAAAGCAATATTAAATTTAAGCAAACTACGAAAACCTAGACCTCCCAATTCTTTAGGCAAACACAAATGATCCTACGTGCACCAATGAATCCCACGACGACTAGGTCCTTTTTGCCACCAAAATTTTGCAATAATCTGTTCTAATTCCAAACAAAGAGATTTTGGTAGTAAAAAACAACTCATAGAATAAAGGGGTATAACTTGCAGCACCGAACGTACAAACACTTCTTTGCCTCATTGTGATAAATAACGGATACTCCAGCCATCTATTTTCTTTCAAAATTTGTCTTTTAGATTTCCAAAAGCTACTATTTTGCTTCTACCTACCAAGTTAGGTAAGCCTAGATACTTTTCTAGATCCGTGGAAACACGAACCCCTAGAATTCCAGCTACTAAATTTCGATCCAAAGGACTAGTACTAGTACTAAAGAAAACAGTGGACTTACTATAATTAACACACTGCCCCGAAACTGCCTCATATTTACTCAAAATGTCTTTAAGCACTTGAGCCCCCCTTTCTGTGGCTTCATTGAATAGAATGGAGTCATCAGCAAAAAGGAGATGTGATATATGTGGACTATTTCTACTAACCTTTGCTCCACGAATCTGATTGTCACGTAAAGCCATTCACATTAAGGAAGAAAGACCCTCGCTACAAATTAAAAACAAAAGGGGACTTAAAGGGTCCTATTGCCTTAAACCCTTGCTTGGTTTGAATTTCTCTCCCAATTTGCCATTCATCAACACTGAATAAGAAACAGAAGTGACACATCTCATTATCAAAGAAACCTAGCGGTTATCAAATCCCATTTTATCCATTACTACTCGTATAAACTCCCATTCTACCTTATCATACGCTTTACTCATGTCAAGTTTCAACGCCATGAAACCGTTCTTTCTCAGACGCTTCTGTCGATAGGTATGTAGGATTTCATAAGCCACCATAACATTATCGGAAATTAGTCTATTAGGAACAAACGCACTTTGTGCCTCATTAATACACTTACCCAACAACTCTTTGAACCAGTTAATGTTATTTTAATATTTACATTAAAATAGTATTATATATTTAATATAAGTTTATTTTTTAATATGTTTTAAATTACACAATATTTAAAAATTGGTCTAGCCGGGTTGGTCTCGGGTCTCGAATATTCAAACCTAAGCCCAACTCATATTTTAAACGGACCTAATTTTTTTACCCAAGTTTATTTTTCGAACCTAATATTTTTGCCTAAAACCTCCCAAATTTCGAATAAATCTTCAAACCTAGACAAATAACCTGACTCATGCACAGTCCACTTAGAGTATCCAACCATTCACTCTTTTGCCTTATGTGGTAAGCCTGGTATTTTGACAAATGATATTACAACCAAATTATTTTGTATATAAAATGGAATATTCGTAAAAGAAACCCTGAATTTTGAATATTCATATTGCCAAATAAGGAATGAGTTAGTTTTTTTTTTTTTTTTAGAAAATGTTGTAGTACTTTAATAAAACAAAAATGTCGATTTTTTTATCATATTCTTCCAATTTTCTCTTCATGAAGTCATGTTTGTTCTTAGTGGGTAAAAATATCATAAATGTTTAACTCTGATATTATAATTAGAGTGTTTATCACCTCAAGTATAATTTGGATTTGAGTCGCGTTAATCATGTTGTTATTAAGATTTCCTTATCTTGTAATTCACAAAAAAAATCATAAATGCTCAATTACTAAGAATTGAATTACAATTTTTTTTTGTGAATTATAACAACAAGATAGAATCTGAGCGATTAACGTGATTAACGTAACTCGAATCCAAATCACATTTAGAGTGGTGAACACTTTTAATCATCAAACCACCAAACCATCATACGAGACTCATACAATTTATGTCTTTTACAGAAAAAAAAAAAATCTATACACGCAAAATCATAAAATAAATTAATCATTTTATTAAAAATTCTTTACTATTGGACTGAATAAATCCTAATGGCAAAGGGTAACAGTCAAATGATGGAATATACCTCAAAATTCTAAAATACATTTAGTGCTGGTCAACATGCCACGTGGTGGTTCTATCTTTGAAATTCTAACGTATAAAATAAAAATTGAGAAGCAGTATATGAAAATGGGAAGGATTAGGACGAAATAAGGGCTAAGATAAGCACCACAAGCTAAAAATAATCTTCTTCTTTTTTAGTTGGTCTACGTTTCTTTCTTTTTTAAAAAATTATACCATACTTATCCCATTATTCCCACTACTACGTGTCCCTCTTTTAACCCCTTACCCAATTATTTTTATTTTAAAAAATAATAATTCTCATGAGAATCGCACTAATCGCGGCTTTCTCATCGTTTTATAATTCACAAAACATAAATAAATAAATTATAGGATATACACGAAGTGTTAGTATGTGATTGCATAATTGTGGCAGGGGAATAGAAGACTTTTCGTGATTTGATCGGGTAAGGTAGAAAGAATGGAGAAGAGCGTGTAATGAAGGGATTGTGTAGAGAGAGCGGCACGTGTTGTCCACGTTCTCACCGGTTGTGGCAGTTGATCCTCGTACGATGTTTCAATAGCTTGAAAGTCAAGGCATCAGCCAACCACACTCCATTTTCCCACACAATAATACGACAACAGTACTTCAACGATAAAAGGCGTTGCCCTCTCCTTGCAAACATTTCAAACACCCTTCTTTTCCTATGCCCCTTTCCTCTCCTCTCACCCTTTTCTTCTTTTTCATTAATGAATAGAATGGGAACAAAAACCAGCTCTGGCCTTCCTCCAGGTTTCAGATTCCACCCTACGGATGAAGAATTGATCATCTTTTACCTTAAAAACCAGGCCAAATCAAAGCCATGCCCTGTTTCAATTATCCCCGAAGTTGATATCTACAAATTTGATCCATGGCAATTGCCTGGTTAGTATTTATTTTCCCTTAGTTTATTATGCTATGCTGCTGAGTACCGACTATACTGTCTGTTTTTTGCATGTAATGTTGAAGATAAAGCAGAGTTTGGTGAAAAGGAATGGTACTTCTTTAGCCCCCGAGATAGGAAGTACCCGAATGGGGTTCGACCGAATAGGGCGACGGTGTCAGGGTATTGGAAGGCTACGGGCACGGACAAAGCCATTTACAGTGGTGCCAAAGATGTTGGAGTGAAGAAAGCTCTTGTGTTCTACAAGGGCAAGCCACCAAAGGGACTCAAGACTGACTGGATTATGCATGAATATCGGTTAAATGATTCACGTAAACAAATCACCAAGCAAAATGGATCCATGAGAGTAAGTTTGTCTTCTTTTTTTTATCTTTTTGGTCATTCATAATATTTCCAAGTATTGTTGTGATGGTAGAAGTAAACTGAGTGGAAACAGGGCTTGTTTTACAATTTCAGCTGGATGATTGGGTCCTCTGCAGAATCTACAAGAAGAAGAACTCAGGGGGAATAGTTCTGGATCAACAAGTGGAAGAATCAAATACCCCAATTCACATGACACAGTGCTCCAGTGATGCTATTGAAACCCAACAAATGTTGAAATTCCCAAGGACAAATGGTTCGGTTCCTCAACTACTGGAATTAGATTACATGGGTCCAATTTCCCAACATTTGGGTGAAAATACATACAATTCCAGCTTTGACTATTTCCCTAACACCATAGCCAGTAATACCACAGGTGACCATGTTGAGAAACTTCAGCTACAAGAAATACCTTACCAATACACTGGCTCAGGGAAGTTTCAAGTGAATGAGACTGGGTTCTTCAACCAGCAAGTATCTATGAATCCCATGCTGTATCAATTTCAGTAATAGATCTCCATTGAACTGTTTTCACCTTAACAAAATTTTGGATTGGTCTATCCACAAGAAAAAGAAAATGTGTGTGTAAAAACTGTAAGCTGATAGATTAGATATTTTTAAATGATTAATTTTGTAATATAATTTGCTTGAAATTTGCAAAAAGGACAAAAATGATCATGATCAAATTGAAAGCCAATTCTATCTTTATTAAATGAATATTGATCGATTATGATCAAAATCATATACAGTCTTACAACTCAGATATATGTTTTCTTTATCTAATATTGTACTGGATAATTAAGCATAAATTATTAAATATACGTGTGAAACTTATCATATTAATCCCTATTTGAACGTGTAGAATGTTGTTTATTAGCAAATTTATTTGGAATATATGCATAGATGACGCTAATGATGATGGGAAGAAAGAAGATATTTTATTAGTCACGACTTTGATATTTAATTATTTATTAGAGATAGATAGCTACAGACCACGACAAGAAATTGGAACAAGATTGGAATGACCGTCGTTAGAAACTATTGGCAGACTTTTGGGATAGCTGGCTTCCTTTGCATCACTTACTTATCCGAAACAAAACAATTAAATGGGGGAGTTGGTGGCTGCGGGTGGTCAAAGATGCGTCTAGAATTGCTGCGTGCTGCACAATGATGCTGATATTTGCAATCAATAGGTTATTCAGCCATCATACTCAACAATGGAATCTCTGGATTCTGCTATTAACAAGTTAATCCTAATCCTATGCCTGCTGGATTCTTTTAAATGGCTCCTATCATACTTTCCTTTTCCTAGTTTGCAACTTCTTTCATCAATATTGTCTACTGGTTTCAATTTCGTCACAAGAGATAACTATGGGAGCACTGGAACTTGTGCCATGCCTGGGTCAAATATGAGATGGTGTTTGGAAAAAATCAAGCATGTTGAGTGTCCAAACATTCATTTTTAGGAAAATAAATAGGTCTCGAAAAATAATAGTCACCACCAATCTTTTTATTTGGTGTGATTGAATCACCAAAAAACATTTAAAATTCGTTTTAAAAAATATTTTGGTCTTCGAAATCCAAAAAAATGGGTTCGGGAGTTGGTTATGTGTGAGGAAGGATTAGCACCCTCACACGCCCAAAATTGGTACCACATTGATTATTTTTGGGTCTTGATTTGTTAAAAGTTTGAAAACTCGAGTGAAGTTTAAAATACGATCCTTAAATACATGATTTATTTGATGTACACGTTTAAGAAGGAAAATCGAGTTTCATTTGGAAGTCTTGTTATTTCGAAGTGATCGAGGAAGAAAGTCACGTCTAGTGAGTTAGGACATAACGTTTCGAGATCCGAAAATAACGAGCTTTCCTTTATTGTAAATTTCAAATCTTGAAAAGGGTATTCGATTATTCCGGTTTGAAGAAAAATCGCGCCTAGTAAGTTAAGGCACAATTTTTCAAAATCCGAAATAAATGAATATTGCCTTAATTTTAAATATTTGTAATTTGGAGAAAATAAAAAAAATGACTTTAATTAAAATATAGAGATAAAAATGAGCATGCAAATTAAATACGAGCTATGCAATTAATGACAAAGTTAAATAACACAAAGAACGAACGATTATGCGAATGAATAAATATATGAGAATAAGCATAAGAATAATGAAATATAAAAATGCAAATAAAAATCAGAGAATAGGGTTAATTAAAAAATAAGAAGAAAAATAATTAAGTTTTATGTATGAAATCGAAGAAAAAAAGGAGTAAAAAATGAAGTTTCAAAGAGTTTGAGATAAAAATGTGATTTTTTGAAGTTTGAGGGTAAAAATGTGATTTTGAAAGTTCGAGGGTAAAAATGTGATTTTTGGAAGTTCGAGGGTAAAAATGTTATTTTTGAGGGTAAAAATATAATTTTTGAGAAGTTCGAGAGTAAAAATGTGATTTTTGAAAGTTTAGAGACCTATTGGGCAATATACCCAAAAAATAGTGCCACGTGGTAACTTTCCAAGTCTCCAATAATCCAAAGACTAAATTGAAATTAATTTAAAACTATTAGGCAAAATTTAAAATAAAATAAAATATGAAAAATGAAAAAATTATAAATTCCAAAAAATCTAAAAGGCCAGAGTGGAATTTAACCATTTAAAAAAAAAAACTGATTCCCTTAACAAAGCCAAAACGATGTCGTTTTGGGGCTTGGAAGCCTAAACCAAAACGCGTCATTTTGGCCCCCTATATAATGCACCTTAACCCCCTTTTTTCATTTTACTCATCCACTCCAAAAAAAATTTTAAACTCTCTCCTCCGACCTCCTACTTCGACCCTTCGTCACTCTTTGGTCCATCGTTGCCTGTCGCACTCCATTGTCCTCCGATCGTCGCAAAATACCTCGTTCGGCAGTCAGGTAAGCAAAAGGCATCTGTTTTAGTTTTTTCCTTTTTAAAAAACTCAGATCTAGGCTCCAATCAGATTAGATTGAGCCTGGATCTATAAAAACTTCAAAATCGTTTAGACTTCCTTTGTTTTGATTTTCATATCTTTTTTTTAAATATTATAATCCGTTTTTTGTTTATTATTTTTATAAAATTTGTTTTTTGTGATTATTACATTCCTTTTTTGTTTTTTCTCTTAAAAAAAATCTAAATCTAACTAGGTTTCTTTTCAAATGTAAAACGAAGAACATGGGTTTCGTAAATAATGAACAAATAAACCTACAATATATATATATCGTGTAATGTATATATATCGTGTAATGAACAAGTATAAGAATATATATATATATATATGAATATACCTTGAACACGAATAAAATCTATTTGAATCTTTTCTATTCTGATTCGCGATCTATATTTTTTCTGATTTTCATTGCTTGATTTTGAAAAGGAGCCGTCCCTTACAATTCTTTTACATACGGCTTTATAGCCGAATACTATAATGTATTGGCTGGTTTTCTATCTTTTCATCATGTCTTCCTTTTGTTTGCAGGTGATAATGGTAGTGGGTAGTGCTTTCGACGGTGTCAGTAGTTGCAGAGGCAAGTGGGGCAGTGTGGCTGACGTGGAGGCATGGGTGGCAGCATAGGAGCAGCTGGAAAGGTGCTTGGGAAATTAGGGTTTCCTAATTTCCTTAAGCTTTTGGGTTTGTAGGTTTGTTTTTAGGTTTGAGCTTAGGTTGTAAATGGGTCATTGAGTTTGGGTAGTTTGTATGGTGTATTGGGTTAATGGGTATTTTGTAAAAAAAAAAAAAAAGGCATTAAAATTAACAGATCTTTAATTTTATTTTTTTGGATTTGCTTTGTCTTAGGTCGGACAAAATATGGCTCCAACAACTGCCCTTATTTGCTCGTTATTGTGTAACAGGAACATAGCAAAGACCAAAACAAGGCTCAATTTTGTCATGTCTCATTTCTTCGACGCTTTTCTTTAACTGGCCCACCCTTCACTTTGTCGGTCGTTCGACTTTGCTACATCCGCTTCTCTATATCTTCGGTGTTGTGATTCCATCTTATCTTAAGACAATTTCAAAAAGACAAAATTTTGCTACTGTGACTTCACTCAATTCACTTGCAAATTCAAGGAGATTGAGGTTCGTCATCGTAATCTTTGATTCAATCCACTGACACCTCCGATACTTGGTGTTGTGGCTTCATCTCTGGGTTCACCTCTTTTTATTTCACCAAGATGGTGGGTTTTGAAGTTCCACTCCACTCCACTGCAACTTCAGAGAAATTGATATTCGCTTTTGTGATATGGTAGCTTGTATCTGCCCTCTTGTCTTAAGGGTATAAGATAAGATTTTTTTTTAAGAGATTGGATGATTGCAATCTGCCCCAACCTCGAGGTAAGAGATTAGCTGATGGTGATCTGCCCTAAACTCGGGATAAGAGATCGAATGACTGCAATCTACCTCAGACTCGGGGTAAAAGTTCGAATGGCTGCAATCTACCCCAAGCTCGAGGTAAGAGATCGAATGGTTGCAATCTGTCTTAAGCTTGATGTAAAAGTTCGAATGGCTGCAATCTGTCTCAGGCTCGGGGTAAGAGATTGGTTGATGGTGATCTGCCTCAAGCTCGAGGTAAGAGATCGGATGGTCGCAATCGGATGGCTGCAATCTGTCCTAAGCTTGAGGTAAGAGATTGGCTGATAGTGATCTATCCTAGACTCGGGGTAAGAGATCGGATGGTTACAATTTTCCCCAGGCTCGAGGTAAAAGATTGATTGATGGTGATCTACCTCAGGCTCGGGGTAAGAGATTGGCTGATGGTGATTTACCCTAAGCTCAAGGTAAGAGATCGGATGGTTGCAATTTGCCTTAAGCTTGGGGTAAGAGATTGGTTGATAGTGATCTGTCCAGGCTCAGGGTAAGAGATCATAATCTTCAATCTGCCCTCCTTGATTAAAGGTAAAAATGGAATGATGTAGTTTGAATCCAACTCCACTGCAATTTCAGGAAGATATGATTTGATCTTGCTCTTGCTGCAACTTCAGAGAGATAAAGACTTGGTATTTGTGGTTTGATCTGATTCACTATAACTTCAAGGTAGAAGATTCATTGTTACGACTTTAATCTACTCCTCTTCGACTTTATGGTATCAGATTCGCCATTACGGCTTCAATATTTTCCATATTATTTTTTAAGGTACGGATTCACCGTTGCGACCTCAACCTTTCCCTTCATATCTTCTAAGGTACCAGGTTCGCCGTTGCGGCCTCAACCTTTCTCTTAAAATCTTCATGGTATCGGGTTCACCATTGCGGTCTCAACCTTTCCCACACATTTCATAGTACCGAATTTGTCGTTGCAGCCCATCACATCTTTTGAGGTATCAGGTTCATCGTTGTGACCTCAACCTTTCCCGTCACATATTTTAAGGCATCGGATTCGCCATTGCGGCTTCAACCTTTCCCTTCAAATCTTCATGGTATTAGGTTCGCCGTTGCGACCTCGACCTTTCCCATCACATTTCATGATACTGGATTCGTTGTTGCGGCCTTAATCTTTCCCATCACATCTTTTGAGGTATCAGATTCACCGTCATAACCTCAATCTTTCCCTTCAAATCTTCATGGTACCGGATTCGTCGTTACGGTCTCAACCTTTCCCGTCACATCTTCTAAGGTATCGGGTTCGCCGTTGTGGCCTCAACTTTTCCCTTCAAATCTTCATGGTACAGGGTTATCCATTACGACCTCAACCTTTCCCATCACATTTCATGGTACAGGATTCGCTATTGCAGCCTCAATCTTTCCCATCACATTTTTGAGGTACCAGGTTTGTCGTTGCGGCATCAACCTTTCCCTTCAAATCTTCACGGTACCGGGTTCGCCATTACGACCTCAACCTTTCTCGTCACATCTTTTAAGGTACCAGGTTCACCGTTGCAACCTCAACCTTTCCCTTCAAATCTTCATGTTTTTCTCAGCTCATTTCGCCATTTCGCGGTAATGAAACTTATAGAATATGCTTTAATGGGCCTCTATGTAGACCAGATTGTTAGGATGCGATGATCAGTATGAATCATACGCTCCTAAGCAGGTGAGTATGATGATGAATGTAAAAATGTCATTGTTGAGAAATGATTTTATTTTTAGTCCTTAGCTGACATCCATCGTCGTTTGTCTAAGTCCTATCATTGATGTGCTATTATGTTATTTTTTTAGTATGATATCTCTGTTGTGAAACCTAAAGAGGTAGTCATAATTTGAATTATTTGTTTCAAAACTCTTCTATCCCTCGAGTTTGTGTTATTTCCAACTAGTGATCTTGTTTTATGTATCTGTAATATTTAGAAAATTTTCAAAATGATATGCAGAAATTCTTTTATTCCTTATATTGTTAGACCACTAACCATTATTTCAAATACAAAAGTGCTTGAAATAAAGTTGTAAGGTGGATGAAATTGGATTTGATTGAAGGCAAAGCTTGCATGAATGAAAAGATCACTGGTTCATTAACCGTTATTTTGATGCAGAATTGCTTGAACACGGTCGCAAGGCGAATGAAATTTTATTAGAGGCGAAGCTCACATGAATTAAAAGATTAAAAATGACCCATATTGGTCAAAAAGTTGCCAAACATAAAATGGGCCAAGAATAGGGTTAGGTGCCCCAGATATCAAAGTATGAGCTTTACTGAGCAAACTTGATGATGACTATTCCGAGCTTAACATGTGTTCATTAAACTTGGAGTATTTCGTCAATGCTTAAAGTTGTAAAGTTTCTCTACTTTGCTACTTTTGAGAGAGAAGACCATTTCACGCTCTTTTCTTCGAAATTGAGCCGCCCTTTCAGGTTTTCAACTCAAGTCTCCTTAGGTTTCGAGATGCGCTTTACGAGTTTTCACCTCGACCTCTCCTTTTCTTTTTCCTCTTTTTTTCTTTTTTTTTCTCTTTTATTTTTCTTCTTTCTTCTTTTTTCTCTCTTTTTTCTTTTTTCCTTTTTTCTTCTTTTTTTTTTCTTCATCGAATCTGAGTTCACGAAGTTGGGCAAGTTTTTACCGATCAAAATTAAAGCTTCTCTAAAAAAGACTTTCTTCACCTCATGAGGCCTTTCCCAATTCGACATCTATTTTCCTTGGAAGTCTTTTGCAAGCAAGATCCTTTTGAAATCAGAGCTTTCTCGTGGAGTTTATAGAGCTGATCTTTTTTTTGTCGTAAACCTTTGTCATTTGAATCATGACGGATGACTTTTAGTATCTTTTCTTCAATCAAGTTTAGCTGACTACATCTGAATTGGATTCTATTCTGTTTCATCAGCTTTGACAAAATCTAGAGGGAAAAAACTCGATTTCAATGGGTAGGACGACTTTCATTCTAGTGAGAAAGGTGTTGCTCCGTTGGATGTTCTGATAGAAGTCTGATAAGTCTCGAAGACAAATGGTGATTTCTCATGCCGAGCCATTGTAAGTCTCTGCTATGAATCCTTTTGATGTTCTTATTGGTTACCTCCAATGCTCCATTCGCTTTTTTTTTGCAATGTGGTGCTGAGTCGTGATACTTGTTCTTGAATTGGTTGTAGACTTTTGCTATCATGCTATTGCTCAAATTCAAGTCATCATCGGATATGATCCTTTTTGGCATCCTATATCGACATATAATCTCATTTTCAATGATCTGCTTAACCGTCGATTGGCATAGGAAGTAGTAATCAATGATCACGAGGAAGAATTGATGCTCATTAGAAACTTTTTTACAAAGTTGGCTTGATAATGTCCATGCTTCATAGAAAGAGGTCACGACGTGCGGAAATGAAGGAGAATAATTTTTCAATATATATGTCCTTTGCGGGTTTTTTTCTTGACTTTCCTTTCTTTTTTTCCTTTTTCTTTTTTTACCTTAGGTTTCAAGATATCCTTGGAATGTTTTTATCTTGGCTCTCTTTTTTATTTGTTTTATTTTTATTTTTTTCACTTTTTTTAACGCGTTGAGCTTCAATTTTTGTAGTTTCTGTTGAATTTGATTGCATTCTTCCTTTTATGGGAGCCTGTGTGTCACGACATCGGTTTTTTAAACCTGACATGCTTTGATAGAATCATGCAATGACCTTTGGATTCTCGAGACAGCTTGCCTTGTTTCTACAAAGACACATGTCTCGATTCTCACTTAAAATCACAACTCTTCAAGGTGATGTTTGGTTCGTGTCTTCCTCAACCATCCGTAGCAGATCGGGAGACAAGTTACATTCTTGATCACTTTAAAAGCCTCAAAGTTTTTCTGGACACATGTCTTACTTAAAAGGGTCCAAGTCAACAGTAGTGTTACTCATGCCTTTGATATCAATGGATCCAACATATGGGTAAGAGAATGAATTTAAGGATGAACAATTATTTGGCTGAAAAAGAAATACAAGATGTTTGCCAAGTGAGACACAAAAAATGCGTCATTTTCATTGAAATAAAAGACAATGGTCATGTGTCCGTTTATAAAAGGATCCCTATTACTCTCGGACTTAAAGTGATAAGTGTGTTCTGAATATTTTTTTGGAAAAGTCCTAAAACTACAGGAAGCTACTCTAAAGTCTAGTTGTCTAAAACACTTCTGAGGGTGTAGGGGCGAACACTTAACAAGTTTCACTCTCTATATGACTTTTTCTCAAATTTTTATCATTCCCCATATTGATTTATCATGTTTCCACTCAGTTTCATGTAGGGTTGGTGACTCACACACACACAAATGTTTCAAATATGGGGGATCTCATTGAAATTTAATGCATGAAGTGCAATGCAAATGAATGGTAAAATACATGCAAAAGGGCGTTGATTCTAGTTCAATTTCGTTTAGAACAACTTTACTAGAAAACAAATTTCTTTACATAAGGCAAATGCATGCATGGTCGTGCCTTAATGCTCAAAGTTTTAATCTTCAAAGTTAATTTACTCCAGTTTAACCCTAATTTCAAGTTCAAAATACTGGTCTTGAATGGCTAAAATCTGCAAGTGGTTAGCCATTTCTCTCACTTGGTAAATACTTGCTTGCGACATGGTCGCTATCTTAAACTTGCCCTTAAGAGCATTGGAGTCATTCCTCGTTTATTTTCAATTTTCTTCGGTGATATCTACTAGGCATAAATTCCTTCGACAAAGAATAGTCCTCAGAGAATACTCAACAAGAGACTTTTCAATTTTCAAAAATGGTCACGAAACCATACTAGCAAAAAGTTATGTACCAATACACCTTCTTTTGCCTTTTCTTCGATAAGCGTTTAGTGGTTGAGATTGTTAGAACATAAGTGTTTCATATACATTTGAAACGAAGATGTCAACATTCTTTCTCGCTTCTGGGTGCATTGTGTCTTACTGGTTTTTCAAAGTAATGTATTTGTTATCCTTTCTTTCCTTGATTAGGGCTACAACCCAAAGTTCGCTCATCCAGAATAGGCCTTATGATTTTGAATCCTCTGGCAATGGAGCGACGTAGCATATTCTTCTACCTTATGTTCGAGTTTTTGAAAGTGAGGCAACTAAGCTTGAGTATGTAAGGCAAATCAACACATTCGAATTTGGACATTTGCCTCGTTTTGTCTTCCATACTTCTTTCGGCCCTTTCAAACTGTTATGGGTTTCACTTATTTGGGTGTAATCCCAGAACTTTGATATGTACCCCTTTGACAGGCACTTTTTATTTTTTTCTTTGACCACATACATACAACTACGTTGGCTTCTACCTTATCAAGGAATTCGTTTTCTTATGACCAGTTCTCTATTTGACAAAAGAACATGAATCAACACCCATTTTTTTATGATAATGCAATGCAAACAAATTCAAAATAAGTTAGTACAATTAATACAAGAGTAAAACTTACAATTAAAAGCAAAGAAAGAAGAATATAACCGTGTCTCTTACCTTGTTCGAGTAACCACTGAAGGTTTGGCACAATCTCACTCAAGGTAGGCTTGTATAGAATTACACAAGTTAATAAAATATGCTGCTTACAAGTTAATAAAATATGAATGCATAAGAAAGGTATTGACTTATAGCTCAATTCTATTAGAAAAACCTTACTAGAAATCAAATTTCTTTACATAAAACAGATACGTATATGGTCATGTCGCGGGGTTCAAAAGACTTAATCTTCATAGGAAGTCATTCAAATAGTCCTGGCTCGTCTCTGACCTTCGATCCACAATATCATCTTGAAAAGGTTGAGTGATCAGTCACTTCTCGTACTTAGGCCAAAGCTCAGATGGTTACGCGATCTTTGTTTTCTTCTTGCTTATCTAGCAGATCATCGATTTACGTTCTCTTTCTTTCTTTGTCATGTAAGTTCGACCATATTGTCTTTTATTTCATCAAGGTACTCATTTTCTTATGACCAGCTTTTCTATTTAGTAATTGAGCTTAGAACTATACCTTCTTTGTATCGGAATGTAATGCAATCAAAAATGTAAAAGAGAACACAAGTCAATATAATAACAAAAATACGGATATAAAATAAAGATTCTAGTCTTGGAAGACTACTAACAACTTGGTGTAATTCTATCCTAAGGCAGGCACTTAAGGCTCATTATATGCGATTTTAGGATCTAAAGTAAAGGGGTACCCAAACCAGCGGATTCCCCGATCTTCACCCATTACAGGCTTATACGAATGAGTTCGATTTAGGGGGACACATTTCCCACATGTTTGCACGAAAGTGAAAACTTCACGAAAACATGGGTACAGATGTAATCCCGAAAGCGATCCACTATCGTGCATGAAGGTGAAAACCTCACGAAGGAGTAGTTTCCCGCTTCCACTTAAAGGGTAGTAATACATGCATATGACTGCAAACTTATACTAGCAATATCAACATAATATAGCATCACACAAAGATGCAAAGGATCGTATATTAAACGAAACCGAAAGTTTTAAAAGTTTTCAAAAATGACCCAAAAATAATCAACTTTTGGCTTGACTCTTTTTTATTTTAAAAAATTCATCCCTAATGGAGTCGCCAAGCTGTCGAAACGTTTATTTTTTGGAAAACAAACAGGTCTCGAAAAATATTTTAAAAATCGAAAAATGGGAGTTGTCACCAATCTTTTTATTTGGTGTGATTGGATCACCACAAAACGTTTAAAATCCGTTTTGAAAAATATTTTGGTCTTCAAAATCCAAAAAAATAGGTTCGAGAGTCAATTACGTGTGAGGAAGTATTAGCACCCTCACTCGCCTAAAATTGGTACCACATCGATTATTTTTGGGTCTTGACTTGTTAAAAGTTTGAAACTCGAGTTAGTTTAAAATACAATCCTTAAATACATGATTTATTTGATGTACACGTTTAGGAAGGAAAATAGAGTTTCATTTGGAAGTCTTGTTATTTCAAAGTGATCAAGGAAGAAAGTCACGTCCAGTGAGTTAGGACTTAACGTTTTGAGATTTGAAAATTACGAGCTTCCTTTATTGTAAATTTCAAATCTTGAAAAGGGTATTCGATTATTCCGGTTTGAAGAAAAACCGTGTCTAGTAAGTTAAGGCACAATTTTTCAAAATCCGAAATAAAGGAATATTGCCTGGATTTTAAATATTTGTAATTTGGAGAAAATAATAAAAAATGACTTTAATTAAATTATAGAGATAAAAATGAGCATGCAAATTAAATGCGAGCTATGCAATTAATGATAAAGTTAAATAACACAAAGAACAAACGATTATGCAAATGAATAAATATACGAGAATAAGCATAAGAATTATGAAATACAAAAGTGCAAATAAAAATAAAAGAATAGGGTTAATTAAAAAATACGAAGAATAATAATTAAGTTTTATGTACGAAAATCGAAGAAAAAATGGAGTAAAAATGAAGTTTCGAAGAGTTTAGGGTTAAAAAGTGATTTTTTAAAGTTCGGGAGTAAAATGTGATTTTTGGAAGTTCGGGGGTAAAAATGTGATTTTTTAAAGTTCGGGGGTAAAAATGTGATTTTTTAAAGTTCGGGAGTAAAAATGTGATCTTTGAAAGTTCGAGGATAAAAATGTGATTTTTGAGAAGTTTGAGGGGAAAATGTAATTTTTGAGAAGTTCAAGGGTAAAAATATAATTTTTGAGAAGTTCGAGGGTAAAATTTTGATTTTTGAAAGTTTGAAGATCTATTGGGCAATAAACCCCAAAAATAATGTTACGTGACAGCTTCCCAAGCCTCTAAAAATCCAAGGACTAAATTGAAATTAATTTAAAATTATTGGGCAAAATTTAAAATAAAATAAAATATAAAAAAGGACGAAATTATAAATTCCAAAAAATTTGAAAAGAAAAACTAGATTCCCTTAACAAAGCCAGAACGACGTTGTTTTGGGGCTTAAGAGCCTAAACCAAACTGCGCCGTTTTGGCCCTCTATATAATGTACCTTAATCCTTTTTTTTCATTTTACTCATCCTCTCAAAAAAAAATTTAAACTCTCTCAAACTTTCCTCTGACCCCCTGCTTCGACCCTTCGTCGCTCCTTGGTCCGTTGGTGCCTATCGCACTCCATTGTCCTCCAATCATCGCAAAATATTGCGTACGGCGATCAGGTAAGCAAAAGGCCTTTGTTTTAGTTTTTTTCCTTTTTAAAAAACTCAAATCTAGGCTCCAATTAGATTAGATCGAGCCTAGATCTATAAAAACTTCAAAATCGTTTAGACTTCCTTTGTTTTGATTTTTAGATCTTTTTTTTAAATATTATAATCCCTTTTTTGTTTATTATTTTTTATAAAATCTGTTTTTTGTGTATTACATTCCTTTTTTTGTTTTTTTCTCTTAAAAACAAATCTAGATCTAACTAGGTTTCTTTTCAAATTTAAAACGAAAAACATGGTTTCAAAAATATTGAACAAATAAGCCTACAATATATATATATATGTGAATATACCTTGAACACGAATAAAATATATTTGAAGATTTTGTTTTCTGATTCGCGATCTGTATTTTTTCTGATTTTTATTGCTTAATTTTGAAAAGGAGTCGTCCCTTACAATTCTTTTACACACGGCTTTATAGTCGAATATTACAATGTATTGGCTGGTTTTCTATCTTTTCATCCTGTCTTTCTTTTGTTTATAGGTGATAATGGTAGTGGGTAGTGCTTTCGGCGGTGTCAGTGGTTGTAGAGGCAAGTAGGGCAGCGTGGCTAACGGGGAGGCATGGGTGGCAGCATAAGAGCAGTTGGAAAGGTGCTTGGGAAATTAGGGTTTCCTAATTTCCTTAGGCTTTTGGGCTTTTGGGTTTGTTTTTAGGTTTGGGCTTAGGTTGTAAATAGGTCATTGAGTTTGGGTAGTTTGTATGGTGTATTGGGTTAATGGGTATTTTGTAAAAAAAAAAAGGCCTTAAAATTAGTAGATATTTAATTTTATTATTTTTGGATTTGCTTTGTCTTGGGCCAGACAAAATTTGGCTCTAACATTGAGAGCAGATAATCAGTTTTTATCTTAAAGTGGATAAGGGAGTTGAATGAATTATATGGTGTGTTGAGAAATTTTAATGACGGTTGGGTATTAAGCTTTGATTGGTGATCAGAATATTAAGTTGGCTTTATCTAGTATTCATTCATTTTGTAGTATGATCGATGTATGTTATATGAGATCTTGAGGGAACGAAAGTAGGCCATAAAGAGGGCTACTAATGAAATGTTTAGCACTCTATCGATAGCTAAGAGTGTTAGACATGATGATGGTGTTAGATCTAGTGTTTTTAGTGTTCTATTTTGGGGGTTTAGTACCATTAAAGGTTTATTTCCGAATTTATTTGCGGAAATAAGTCATTCTGAAAAATAGTTACAAGTATAGGCCAAAAATATAAAAATGCACTTATGTGGCGTCATTTTCAGGAGATAAATCAAAAAAAAGCTTTCACGTAAACGCTTCTCTTCGTTGTGTCGGGCAAAAGCACGTTGACATGGGAGCGTTTTTCAAAAAGCACCCACGTGAACGCGCTTTTGCCCGTGTTTTCCCCCAACGGGAAATAGCGCTTCCACGTGGGCTCTTTTTTGTAAAGTGCTTCCACGCCAACGCGCTTTTGCCTGACACAAGAAAAAAAATACTTATGTGGAAGCGTTTTTTTATTTATCCCCTGAAAGCGATGCCACTTAAGCGCGTTTTTGTGTTTTTGGCCTATACCCGTAATTAATTTTTAAGACAGCCCATTTCTGTAAATAATTTCAGAAATGAGCTTTTTTTGGTACATAACCCCTATTTTGTCTACGTATATTTTTATTTTTCGAATAAATTAGTTTAATAAAATTATTCTTTGTAGATTGTCTTCAATGGTTGTTCCATGCAAAGCGAAATAAAATCAAATATTGGCTCATTGATTATCTAACGTTTAATTAATACTAAGTAATATTACGTGGTTGGATTGTAATACGAAAAGACAATTTATATTAGTAGATAATTTAAACATGTCCTTAGTATAATAGAAACTAAGCAAACCAATTGAAAGACTAATACGTAATCTATCAAGTTCAATTAGAGAGATACCTTGTTTTAGGTATTGGAACAATATTGGATCTAGTGTCCTAAGTGTAGTAAATTTGTTTTGTATACTTGTATTTTTTGAGCAATTTGGTTTAGTAATAACGTCCATTAGTTATATTAATACGCTTTGTATATTGTCCTTAATGTTTTTGCACGCGAAGAAAAATGAAAACAAATATTAGTTAATTGTTTATCTAACGTTTAACTAATATTAAGTAATATTACGTGATCAAACCGTAATATGAAAATAAAATTTGTATTAGTAGATTAATGATTTGATTATTATTCTATGGGTTTTTTTACCCAACTTGTAACAACCCGATTTTCAATGGTGTCAAAAACAATGGTTTCGGGACCACAACTCCGATGAGTCGAGTTGTAAATTATTTATTTTAAATATTTCTGGTGATATATGGATCGTATGAAATTATGATGCGAAAATTTCATTAATTAAATAGTTAATTGAATGGAAAGGACAAAATCATAAAATGGTAAAATTATAAATGTTTAACTAGAAGGACTAAATGAATAAATTAACCAAGGAAGTGTTAGTTGGTGGATTGGTATGATTTATATTGATTATAAATAGGTTTAATAAAGGTTAAAAATGGTTAATTAAAGCTTATTGATGAAAGTCTCAATAATTATAAAATTGTCATTTATATATATAAGAAATTAAAAGAAAGAAATTGAGAATTCCATTTCATTTTCTTTGTTTTTTCTTCTTTACACAATACAAAGGGAGAAACTTAAGGTTTTCAATTCCAATCTTTGAGCTTTGATTTGGGTAAGCAAACCTTGATCATTTTTAGTAATTTTTATGTTTTTGAGTTCATATCAGCTTAATCTAGCTTATGCAAGTACTAATTTGTGAATCTATCAAATGTTAGAAAACTTGCCATTGTTGAAATTGCTTGTTCTTGAAAGCTTTTGATATATTTGAATGTTTGATACTTGGATTAATTTTTTTTGTAAAGTGATTTTTGATAAAATTAAGGTTTAAGGACTAAAATGTGAAAATGGTGAAATTACATGTATTGTTGTGAAACAAATGTGTAAATGGGTTGAATGAACACCTAAGAGAATTCAACTATAGTTGGTTGTATGAGAAAATGATTATTTTGCATGTTTTGTGTTGAAAGGACTAGATTGAATAAAAGAAAACTAATAGGGGTAAAACCATAATTTTCCCAAAAGGACTAAATTTTGTTGAATGACTAAATTATGTAACTTAATATGAGAATTGAATGATTTGCAAATGTAGACTACGATCGTCCTACAGACCATAGAAAAGGAAATTAGCGGATTAGTCCATGAAGTCTTTAATAAACTGCAATCCAGTTCGGTAAGTTCGTAATGTAAATCTTACTTAATATTCCTTATATATATATTGTAAATGTTCAGCAAATCAGAAGCATTCGATATTGAAGATGATCAAAGAAATTAAACGCAAGAGGTAGTAGGCTTTATGCCGTTGAAAAAGTACCGACACGATAGCTGGGGTATCGCATATGTTGCGAGTCCTCGACAGCTCGTGTGAGCAGCATCGTGACTCGAAAAAGAGATATGGATCCTATATGGATTACAGGTCCTATGATGGCTAGGACTTATTCTTTATGCATACTCTTGACAGCTTGTGTGAGTAGCATCATTAGAAAACAGTTTACAGTTAAGATAGACACCGTACCGATGGCTGGGGTACCGCATAGGTTGCGAGTCCTTGACAACTCGTGTGAGCAGAATCGGGTACTAGTAATGAAAAGTTATGAACAGGAAAAGGAGTTGTAAATAACTCAAAGAGAAATGGAATTACGTTGGCTCGATGGAGTCATTATTGCT